>JAMPIV010018554.1:0-312500 GCA_024509875.1 Oreohelix idahoensis | reverse complement strand
GTGGAACAAGAGATGAGAAGAACCAGACAAGTGCCAGTGGAACAAGAGATGAGAAGAACCAGACAAGTGCCAGTGGAACAAGAGATGACAAGAACTAGACAAGTGCCAGTGGAACAAGAGATGAGAAGAACCAGACAAGTGCCAGTGGAACAAGAGATGACAAGAACCAGACAAGTGCCAGTGGAACAAGAGATGAGAAGAACCAGACAAGTGCCAGTGGAACAAGAGATGAGAAGAACCAGACAAGTGCCAGTGGAACAAGAGATGACAAGAACCAGACAAGTGCCAGTGGAACAAGAGATGAGAAGACGCTGGAGATGAATAGGGCGCACAATGAGGACACCTGCTCAAAGCATTACCAGGTAGTCCTTGTTCCGGTATCCTCAGGGTCAGAGTGGAAGATGGAGACGAAAGAAACATGGAGAAGAGAACTGCAAACAAACATGAAATTAATGAAGAAGACGCGGAAAGACCTTGATCTGATGGCACCGGACATGAAGACTAAGCATAAGTTTGTTGTAGACCTATAATCCTTGAGAAGCTGATGGGTTGATGTTCTCAAACACTACCTTATTCATGACTTTAATTTATAATCATACATCAATGTGCCAGAATTTCGTTCACCATAACCATTAAGCCTTAATAATGCTGCACGTTTTGAACTTTTAATCCTTTGGGTTTTCTAATCTTTAATTTAATTTCCAGAACCCCCTGTTCCACTTGGTATCGATCAGAATTTCTGGAAATGTTCTCAGTGATCTCACAGTTTCAGCATACACAATAAACAAAACAGAATACAAACTAAACCTTTTTATTTTCAAGCATATATTTTTTTTTTCTAAACGCTAAATCTTTTGCAGACAAAAACTAACACTCATTAAGTTCAGCTGCTTTTATTTGAAAGCATTTTACCAACTCGCCAAAAATAATCGATATTTTTATATTAACTGGTCCCTGTAATTCATAGGGATCTCTCTGGGGGTGGGGGGGGGGGGGGAACAAAGGAATAACCGGACTATTGCTTCCTCGGGGGTATCGTAGGAGGGGACTAACATGAGATCGTTCTTAAGGCTGGCAACCTCATAAAATAAACAAATAGCGACAGAAACCACTACTGCATACACATAAAATTGCTTTGGTGCAAGCTTACTGCAAGAGGGCTGCTGCAGTGAAGGCCCATTGCTCCAAAAAGGTGAAAAATGCAGTGTTGTCGACTCGAGTCAAACAACTCGGACTCGAGTCGGACTTCACTTACAACAGCGAACTGACTTGAGACTGGTACTAAGAAACTTGTGACTCGACTTGAAACTCGTTAGGAAAGACTTGACAACAACTCTTGAAAAGAAAAATAAATGATGAAAGCGTGAATGATTATATTGATTGTTTTCAAGTAGACATGGGTGCTTTTGTGGTGCGCGCAGTTCCGTCTGCAATTAGCATGTTTTGGCTTTGAAAGCCAATTTGGAGTTATAATAAACACAATACTGGGTATCAGATCCAACACGGGGCAATGACAGATCAGATAAGACAATCAAATATTTGACCTGGGATTTGTGGGATTCAAAGAACCACTTAATGTAATTGCTGATGTTAATTGCTTTCAAAGAACAGTGAATGGTTTGTCTTGCAATTATCTGGAAACTAACTCTCTCTCTTTCTCTCTCTGCCTGACTCTCTCTCTCTCTCTGACTTTCTCAGTTTCTCTCTCTCTATTTCACCCTCTCACTCTGTCTATCTCTGACTTTCTCTATCTGCCTATCTCTCTTACTCTCTCTGTGACTTCTGTCTCTGTCTATCTCTCTGTCTCTCTCTGACTTTTTCTGTCCATCTCTCTGACTCTCTCTGACTTTTTCTATCTCTGTCTTTCTCTTTTTCACTCTCTCTATCTCTCTGTCTATCTCTCTCTCTATATCTCTATCTAGCTATCTATCTTGTCACAGGATGTATTGGGGCGACCTATTCTCGATCTCTTCTCCACTACGGCAGTACTCAATTGCAATTGAAATGAGGACTGATTACGAGAAATTTCCGGGTCGTCACCTTTTTCTTTCTCTGCTATGTAGCAGATTTTTTGATATTGTCAAATCATTTGACACTCCTTGTTGGTGATAATTCATCACATTTGGTTGGCGCTTCACAGCTTTGCTGAGATTAGTGCAGGTAAACCTATATGGGCCTGCTCAGTTTTTGCGTAGAGTTGTTTGCTCAAGCCGTGCCTGGCGATAAAATTACTAGCCCGTAGACGGATTTTGTGTGCACAAGCGACGGATTAAAGATTACTTGTCTGGGTGACACATTTTGGACAGACATGAATGACATAATCATTACCAGATCACCTGTGTCAGAGGAAAGTAAGATGTTGTATTTTAAGCATCTAGACAGGAAATGAGTTCACATATTTATTTGTGAGTTTGCATAAAGATGCAATCGGAAGTATTACTGCCTTATTAGAAAGAGGTCACGCGTTGGAATTTTAAAATTTGATGCTTTAAAACACGAGGGGGATATTATGATTTAACACCCCGACCCATTTAGTTCTAAAGAGCTTATTATTGGCTTAATTTGAGTGCTGGAATAGACTTTGACGTTCCCTGGCAAATTCGTCGAAAGTACAATCTGGGATTTGAACTGAGAAATTGGAAATATAATCTAGCGAAATCGGAGTCACAAATCAGACTGCATCGCCACGTCAAGCTAGCAATTCACCAGAGCCAGAGAGAAGGATCGGGCAAAGGATTCCAAAATTATAAGTGACAGATCGAAGTATTTGAGCAACTTTGAAACTTAAAAGTAAACCCGCATTATTTAAAGACAAAGACTGGAAACTTAAAGGACCAGGACAGAGTATTTGGGCAACTTTGAAACTTAAAAGTAAGCCCGCATTTTTAAATACAAAGACTGGAGACCTAAGGAATCAGATCACCCGTCGCAAGAGGAATACTAAAATTCCCAGACCAAGTGATTCGAAAGCATCAACATGCTGTGTCCATTCTAAACTGTGCCAGGAGATTGTGTTCCCAAAAGTTACTTTGGGTTCGTTGAACGAAGCTATCAGATGTTCATGGTACGAAGCTGCAAGACGAAAGTTCGACGCCACTAGTTGTGAGTTTAAAAGCAGGGAATCAGCACTAACCGCCTAAATTGGACAAGATGTGTGAAGAAGTGCCCTCATCACAAAATAATTGACGAAACCACGGCTGCAGGACTCACTTAGACCAGCTAATTTTATTATGGAAACAGCAAAAGGACAATTGTTTTTTAAAATCCTCAAACCAAGTCTCAGGGAAGACAATTTTATTTACATCTAAAATTCACCATCATTCCATCGTTATTTTAACCTGTTAAAACTAACTGATTACTAATTTTGTTATCTGTTATTTTAAAACCAAACAATCATAGTTGATTCAGTTATATAGGTATGAAAGCAAACGTATGAGCAAGACTCTTTGATATATATGCAGCTAAACATATATTAACATCTAAAGAGCAACTACTTATAAAAGGAATTTCGCTGGAGGTACACCAGCTGGGGGCTTGAACGGGCTAAAACCATTGCTTAATTCTTCACAAAAGGCGACGGATCAGATATAAGTTAATAGTGCTATCACCTATGCAGCATTGTTCTTGACTTCTGAAAACATCTTCTGAATCACTACCTTGAGATAGAAGCGTCATTACCCTTCTATATACAACTCTGCCGAGAGTAATCTTGTGCGAAGGTAAACACCTTTGAAGACCCATATTAGATACTCTTGAGTGTTGGCCACTGGTGGACCACTACTGCAGAGCTAAGAGGAGGCAACCCATGACATATTTATCTATCTATCTATCTATCTATCTATCTATCTATCTATCTATCTATCTATCTATCTATCTATCTATCTATCTATCTATCTATCTATCTATCTATCTATCTATCTATCTATCTATATATCTGTCTGTCTGTCTGTCTGTCTGTCTGTCCGTCCGTCCGTCCGTCCGTCCGTCCGTCCGTCCGTCCGTCCGTCCGTCCGTCCATCTATCTATCTATCTATCTATCTATCTATCTATCTATCTATCTATCTATCTATCTATCTATCTATCTATCTATCTATTTATCTATCTATCTATCTATCTATCTATCTATCTATCTATCTATCTATCTATCTATCTATCTATCTATCTATCTATCTAACTGCTCTGTCTGTCCGTCTGTATGTCTTTGTCTGTCTGGCAACCTAATCTATTTCTTTATTTATCTAACATAACTACCTACGTATGCATGACTGTATATCTATTCATATAGCTAACTGTATATTCATCTGTGTGCATTCTTGTTGTACTGTATATATGAAGCATTATAAATATTTGAGCAAAGAAAAAAAAAAGAAAACAAAGTGTTAAGTCATGTAGTCGTTAACTCATACTGGCTACTAGTTGTTAAATCACGCTTTATTTGTTAAATGACGTGAATGTCCACCAGTTGATAAATGTAGATGTTGGGACTGGTGTAGTAAAGTGTAACGATTGTCAACTCATTAAACCCAGCACAGTTTTGGTCATACAGGTCATCTTGTCCTGGAACGTGATGAGGCTCCGACAAGAATGTGAGTGTAGACAATGAGTGTGTATATGAATGTCAGAACGCGAATGGTAGAATGATTCGATAGAGTTGACAGGTTGGTAGTACATCACTCATACTCACACTGTTCGAATTCAAGAAGTACTGGAACTACGGTGGTCTTTTTATAACATTTAATGGGACGCACACTTGGACAGTACGTGTATGGTTACAGGAACAAATGTCGACATAGACAGCATAATGTTGATCACAGGAATATCATCTTAAGTTAGCATTCATGCTTGGCAAATATCATAATGGAGCATTCGTAAATAAGCATCCAGAGTTCCATCATGTAAATCATCTGGCTTTACTGACTGGGCACGTCAGACCATAACCAATATATAGGAAGGCTCCTAGACCTAACCTCGTCTAGCGAATATCCCTTCACGTAAAGTTCAATATATATATTTTCCATAAAGATATAGGAATCCCAGACATGGGTTCTCACATGTAGCAGTGATCTCTTGGTTCATCGAGCGATAGTACAGGCATCCCTTTTTCTCACTCGATAAATACAAAGTATATGAATTTCAACATGGCTGTGCTTCTCTCGTGAGCTTCACTCACTATTGGATACAGACCAAAATTGGTCATTCGTTAAATGTCCTCATTTCTTCATAGCTTCTATCATAGAGGTAATTGAATAATATCATATAATCTAGTGCTGATACATAGGAATGTCATCTTCCTTTGAATAAATATTCTTTTCAAAAGTACCACTGTGCATCTGCTTATCGACAACGATGGCGAAGCCCAAGTTCATAATAAATTGTGGTTTTACCTTTCTATGCGAAATATAACTTTGCCATTCCTTGGCAAAAGAGAATAAACACTGGGGTAAAGTACATACAACATGTCTAAATGACTATCACTTTTCCCCATCTACTTATAGATCACTTTTTCGGCGATAAGCCGGCTACAACAAAATTCGACATCCCGACAGGATGACAGCCATGAATCACACCCCTGCTAGCGATACTTCCGCTGCATAGCCTTTGACCTTTTCTAGCGACAACCAACATAGTTCGACTTAGAAATGCAAAGATATCCATATATAAGACAGACTCGTCCTACTCATACAAACACTACGTATAAATTCAGGCCATAGATATACTGAAGCAAGAACAATCTATTCCTACCCAGCCAAAGAATAAATCGCAGTAGGCCTAGATTCGTCCGCGGAGTCCGATCGAAGATGACGGAACTCCTTTCAAGGGAAGTAACTCAAAAATGACTTCTCCTTAAGCACTTAAAAAGGAAATACTTTGTTTACAAAATATTTGCGAACATAATAAGTATATAAATGTATTATATTGCAAGATAGTAAAAATTGCACTTTACAGTCTTACCACACCTCCCGGGAAAAAAAAATAAATTTTTTTTTTTTTAAATACATCTAGGAGCAACGTAGAATAGGCTCACAACGCAAGAATACTGCGCAGATGAAAATATCAGGAATAACTATAATTCCTAATATGACCGGTGAGAATATATCTCAAAATCTGAGAGAAATTGTTTCTCTACGAATAAATGTTTCCAGGAAGGTGTGATGTACGTATAATACAATTCTGGTAATTATACAATGCATACCAAAAATTCACACTATAATCTTAAATTTATGATTTATGAAGAAACAATCATCAAAGAACAGCGGTGAATAAACATCAATAAACCGCTAAGTAGCGATACCATCATTCTATTATTAAATTACAAATGTGTATCTTAGTAAAGAAACAAAAAATAACTGTTGTAAAGTTATACATATTAAAAAGATCCAATATTTAACAGTTAAGTGGCATCATGTGGGCATCTGGACAGAATGTCCGCCATCACATTTTCTGAACCACGGATAGCTCGTACCGAGAAATGAAAAGGTTGAAGAGCGATTGCGTATCGAGTTGATCTCGAGCTCTTCAAGTTCTTACTTTGGATAGCCGTAAGAGCTTTTTGGTCAGTTTCCACTACGAAATGCGCGCCCAGAAGGAATCTTTGGAGTTTGAGAATTGACCAAACCATTGCCAATAATTCACGGTCTAAAACCGAGTAATTCCTTTCTGCAGCATTAAGTTTTCTGGATATATACATTACAGGATGCAGAGTTCCAGAGTACTCTTGCATTAGTGCCGCTCCAATCCCAGTGGATGAAGCGTCACTACGAAGAACAAATGTCTTATCTGTTGTAGGTAACACTAAAATAGGTGGTGATGAAAACATAGTTTTGATCTTCTCTAGTGAAGATTGGCATTCATGAGACCAGTGAACCATGTTAGGCGACCCTTTCTTTAATAGTGTAGAGAGAGGTGCCATGATAGAGGACAGATTCGGAATGAAACGTCCATAAAATTGTATGAGACCTAAAAGACTTCGCACTTGCTTTTTAGTCCTAGGGATAGAGATGTTAAGTATCTTAGTGATATTATGGTCTTCTGTCTTCAAGAAACCGTGACCTACTCGATGGCCTAAGAAAGCAATTTCGCTAAAGCCAATACAAGCTTTAGATGGTTTTGCTGTCAGGTTATACTCACGCAGAGTTGATAATAATTCAACTAACCCTGAATAGTGATCTTCCCAAGTATCGCTGAAAAGACAGATATCGTCTAGATAAGCAATGACATCTGACCGATACGATAGGATTCGACGCATCATGCGTACAAATGTAGCTGGTGCGTTCATAAGGCCGAAAGGCATAAAATTCCATTGGAAAAGGCCTCTGGGAGTAGAGAAAGCGGTAAGAGGTTTGGCGCGTTCGGATAATGGAACTTGCCAATATCCTTTAGACAAATCAAGTTTAGTGAAAAAATGCGATTTAGAAAGACGAGTAAGTAGCTCTTCTAGTAAAGGCATAGGTTCAGCATCGAACTTCGTAACTTGATTCAATTTGCGATAGTCAACGCAAAGACGTATGTTATTGTCTTTTTTTCGAACAATAACCATCGGCGAAGAATATGCAGAAGTGGATGGTTCGATTATTTGTAAATCTATCATTTCATCCAACTCCTTTTCAACCTGTGTTTGGAAATGTATAGGGATAGGATAAGGTCTAACCCTAATTGGAGTATGTTCAGTTAGAACAATGTCATGCTCAATGACATGAGTTTGTCCAGGGATGTCAGTGAGGACATCCTGAAATGTTTGTAACATAGACGAAACTTGTCGCCGTTCTCCTAGAGACAAATCAGGAGAAACAGTAACGTCTTTCCATGATTCACTAGAATGAAGTGGGATCATTGGAAGCGGAAGATTAACATCCGAAAAACTTGTTTCCTCATCCTGTATTACAGACAGTGATGAGTAATGACCATGTTTGACATGAGAATCGTCCGTTGCCTGGAAAATAGGCTGTAGATAGTCAGGACGTTCATGGAACTCCGTAAGCATATTGATGTGGAAGGTTTTATGCTTCCCGTTGATATCGACGATGTAGTCAACATCTGAAATTTTCGATATTATATCGTACGGACCTTTCCAACTAATAAGGAGTCTATTTTCACGACAAGGTAGCAAAACAAATGCTTTGTCACCATGACAAAGTTGTCGTAAAGTTCTCTTATTATTAGCAAATTGTCTTGCCTTCTGCTTAGCAAATTCAGAAGAGGACGTTGCCAATTTGCATGCTTCGATAATCTTCTGTCTCAGCGCGATGACATACTCGTAAGAAGATTTTGTGTCATCGTCAATATTGTCAGCTGTTATAAGATCATGCAGCAAAGACATTGGGCCGCGCGGTCGCGCGCCAAAGACAAGTTCAAAGGGAGAAAACCCTGTATGTTCATTGGGGACCTCTCTGTACGCGAAGAGGGCCGCGGGTAAAACCCTATCCCAATCTTGAGGATGATCCTCAGTTATCTTCCCTAATAAGTTCTTAAGTGTTCTATTTAGTCGCTCGACCATCCCATTGGACATAGGATGATAGATGCTACTCAAAGATCTCTCTATCTGTAGAGTAGACATTACTTGAGACATGGTATCCGATATCAGTTGGGTGCCATGATCTGATAATATTTCTCCGGGGAATCCCAGCCGAGAAAATATAAGCCAAAGAGCATCTGCAATGTCAGCGGTAGTAATGCTCTTTAGAGGGATAGCCTCTGGCCAACGTGTGCACATGTCTACACACGTTAAGATAAACTGATGTCCTCTAGCAGATTTGATCTTGAATGGACCAATGATGTCTATCGCCATTTTCTGGAATGGACGAATAGGAATATCTGCAGCCTGAATAGGCGCAGCATGACGAGGACCTTTGGATTTGACTTCTTGACATACTTTACAGGATCGACAATAGATCCGTATGTCCTTGTTCACAAAAGGCCAAAAGAAAGCCGCAAGAACTCTTGACTTTGTACGGGAAAAACCCATGTGACCAGCACACTGAGAGTCGTGTGCATGTTGTAAGATCTTAACTCTCAAATTCTTGGGTACAAGAATCTGAGAATGACTTGACTTAGTGGAGTCTTGCACCATACGTACAAGTACGCCATTCTTCATTGTAATCCAAGATTTACAATTTGAATCTTTATTCGGATCACCTTTCGTTACAAGAGTGAAGAATTTCTTAAGAGTCGGATCTTCTTCTTGTTGTTTTATAAACGAGTCACGAGAAATTACCAAGGGATCATCTTGGTTATGCACTTCATTATCTTCAACAGATGAAGTTTCAGGCATATTGAGAGCTTGAGCTCTAGTGACTACCGCATTAGCAGATTGCATATTTTGATTTTCCCAAACGGAAATTTGCTCCGGAGTGCATTCTTTGACTCCGTGAATGCGACCGATGATAAGATCAGCGATCGGATTCGGCAAAAGACATGCGTGTACATCTCCTGTGAAGAAAGGAGTAGCAATCCTAATGATAGCGGTAGAGTATTTCTCTATGGTGCCGCCAAATGTTACGCATTTGACTACTTTGCCTGTAGAATGAGAAGGATCTATGAGTGACTGCCTAACCCCAATAGTTGTGCATCCAGAATCAAAAAGTACTGAGACTGGATTGTCATTTACTAAACCTTTGTGTAAGACAAGAGAACCTCTCCCATCATGCGCGATTGACGCAGGAAGAGCGGGAAGAGGATGCCCACAGCTTAAAGTAGACACTGTGGTTGGCTCAAATAATGTTTTGCATTGGGGGCACTGAGATGCTCTCCCAAAATCAAAAGCGGCACATGCCATATTATTAGAGTCATCATTATCTTTATTTTGTTTATAGGCTTCGTGGGACTCTTGCTGTGCAGAGTTCGCCTGGTAATGAGCTTTATGTTTTTTGAATTGTGCTCTACCTCTGTTATTATTGCCTCTGTACTTATCATTGTTTCCACTATTATAACCCCTACTCGGGTTTGAATCATAGCTCCTTTGGTTACTATCATCATATTCATTATAATGAGTATCTCGGTAATTATGATCCTGTTGTCTCCATGAAGGAAAACTTGGATAGTTTCTAGAATGACTTCCTTTGCGAAAGTTCCTGTAATTATGACCACCCCTGAATCGAGGGCTGTCAGCTCTTCTCCAGGTATTCGAAGAAGAACCCTGAAATGATTGGTTACCTTGGTTCTGATAACTGTAATAGTTACCTTTTTTATTAAACCTATTTTGAGGTCCTTGGAATTTGTGAGAGTGATTAGGGTTGTATGGTGTTGCAGAAGCAACTGGCATACCTTCTTTAACCTTACTGTTGCTAATAGCTACGTCCGGATGTGCAGTGACGTATTGGGTACAATACTGTTCCATTTCTTTTAGAGACTTAGGTTTACGCTCATGTAAGAATTCGAGGAAAGGTTTATTTATACTTGACATAATCTTGTCTCTGAGTATCAAGTCCATAAGGGCTTCATAAGTCTTTTCTGTTTTGGATAGCTCAATCCAACGATCAAATGTAAGACGTGTCCTTGCAATGAATTCTGAGAATTCTACACCTGCCTCAGGCACCATTGTCTTAAACAACTTCCGATAACCCTCTTCAGACAACTGATACTTCTTTAATAAGGCTGCCCTAATAACATCATAGTTATCTTTGTCAGCCTCTTCAACCAAACTTAAACTAGTCAGAGAATCACCTTTCAGATTTTCTGATAACTGGTTAGCATATTGTGATTTGTCCACATTATGGGCTCGACACGAGCGTTCAAATCTATTTAGCCAGAATGTTATGTCATCACTGGAAGGGTTGAACGCTGGTACCTTGACCTTGTAAGTAAAGGGTTTACCATTACCACCAGATGCTTGATTACCATCACTTATGTTTGTTAACTTTAACTTTTCTAACTCAAATGCTAAAAGTTCTTTTTGGTGTTCATGTTCTCTTATTGCTTTTTTCTCTTGAGCTTCAGCTTGTAATTTTCTCTCTTCTGCAGCAGCTTGTAATTTTTTCTCTTCAGCAGCAGCCTCATCTTTTCTTTTCTCTTTTTCCATTTCCATCTGGAATCTTTTTTCATCAGTCTGTATCTGCAATTTCTTTTGTTCATCCTCTCTTTGTAATTTTTTTTCCTCAGCTTCTAATTTCTTTTCTTCAATCAATGCTTTTCTTTCGTCTGCAGCAGCAGCTTTTCTTTCTTCAGCAGCTAATGCTTTGTCATACTGAGCAACTGCCCATTCTTCTAATTGCTGACCAGTCTTATCAAGAGCCTTGCCTTGTGTGATAAAATAATCTAATGTAGACATCTTGTCTAATAAGATCAGTAATTTGCAAAAGTAAATAAATTCACTTTCTTAGTCTTAATCAAAGACCTTGTATGATAACTTTGTAACCTGTGGAAAATAGTACTTAACTATCCCAATCACTGTGGGAAACAAGCCTTACAAAGGTCTTGTATAAATCCTTATATAATAACAGCTATAAGTTGCTGGTTCACTCTATAATATAAGTGCAGTGCACCAGAAATAGTGTTTTATATCATCAACTGTGTACCTTTAGTAATAGCAATTAACTATCAGTTGATTCTTGTACATCAATTTATATGATCAACTATATTTTAAATAGTGTATGTCGATCAGGCACAAAACAAAACAGTTATACAGAAGAACATGAAAACATTTGCGGAAATGAAATAAATCAAATGGGAAAAACAATAAAAGATAAACCGCAAGAGGATAACAAATACAAATAACGCCACAGTATATAAATATAAATTGAGAATAGAACTGAAAGATAGAATAGGGTAGACCAACAAATTACAAACAAATCAAAACAAACTAAAGAACAGAGGAATATTACAAAAACAACAATGAGTACAGTCTTCACAGCTAACACTAATAGCAACAGCTGTCGCAGCAAATTTTCAATCAAGAAAATTGCACCTATAGAAACGCACACATCAGACCCTCTATTACGTGGGATACTCTGTTGTGTGACACCGCCCAACCAAAACAACAACCCGCTGGATACAAACAAATATCACATATAAATATTTAAACATAAATACATAAATGCATAAATAGTATGGCAATATGATGTAAATAGAGTGTTGCAGAAAGAATGTGTTGTAAAGAAGGCTCAGTTACACTGCCTAATAGTACAGTACTGTGGTACTTTATTAAACAAATACTTCTGGTCTAATTATTTTAAATTCAACACAGAAATAGAAGCTCCATCGTTGATGTGAATGATAACAATCGATGTAGGACTTCTCAGTTCAATAACATTTCCTTTCGCAAACACTGTCAAATATTCTCCAGTCCTGATGTGTAATGTTCTATGTTTCAACCAAGCTTGCTGTGTAACACTGTCAGTTGTATGGCAAATGTCCAACGAACCAAATGTCAACAAACGCTGACCTAGTTACTGCATACTCTCGACAGGACAGGTCACGCTGACATCACTGTAGAGTTGTACTGTTGATGTATTTGTGTGTCGTAACAGACCCCAAGGAACGTCTGGTCTCAGTAGTTTACTTCTCAATATGGTCACTGTGCAGGTTGACCCAGGAAGCTGGCACACCAGTTGTTAACTCTGTAGTTGTTAACTCATACTGGCTACTAGTTGTTGAATCACGCTTTATTTGTTAAATGACGTGAATGTCCACCAGTTGATAAATGTAGATGTTGGGACTGGTGTAGTAAAGTGTAACGATTGTCAACTCATTAAACCCAGCACAGTTTTGGTCATACAGGTCATCTTGTCCTGGAACGTGATGAGGCTCCGACAAGAATGTGAGTGTAGACAATGAGTGTGTATATGAATGTCAGAACGCGAATGGTAGAATGATTCGATAGAGTTGACAGGTTGGTAGTACATCACTCATACTCACACTGTTCGAATTCAAGAAGTACTGGACTACGGTGGTCTTTTTATAACATTTAATGGGACGCACACTTGGACAGTACGTGTATGGTTACAGGAACAAATGTCGACATAGACAGCATAATGTTGATCACAGGAATATCATCTTAAGTTAGCATTCATGCTTGGCAAATATCATAATGGAGCATTCGTAAATAAGCATTCAGAGTTCCATCATGTAAATCATCTGGCTTTACTGACTGGGCACGTCAGACCATAACCAATATATAGGAAGGCTCCTAGACCTAACCTCGTCTAGCGAATATCCCTTCACGTAAAGTTCAATATATATATTTTCCATAAAGATATAGGAATCCCAGACATGGGTTCTCACATGTAGCAGTGATCTCTTGGTTCATCGAGCGATAGTACAGGCATCCCTTTTTCTCACTCGATAAATACAAAGTATATGAATTTCAACATGGCTGTTCTTCTCTCGTGAGCTTCACTCACTATTGGATACAGACCAAAATTGGTCATTCGTTAAATGTCCTCATTTCTTCATAGCTTCTATCATAGAGGTAATTGAATAATATCATATAATCTAGTGCTGATACATAGGAATGTCATCTTCCTTTGAATAAATATTCTTTTCAAAAGTACCACTGTGCATCTGCTTATCGACAACGATGGCGAAGCCCAAGTTCATAATAAATTGTGGTTTTACCTTTCTATGCGAAATATAACTTTGCCATTCCTTGGCAAAAGAGAATAAACACTGGGGTAAAGTACATACAACATGTCTAAATGACTATCACTTTTCCCCATCTACTTATAGATCACTTTTTCGGCGATAAGCCGGCTACAACAAAATTCGACATCCCGACAGGATGACAGCCATGAATCACACCCCTTGCTAGCGATACTTCCGCTGCATAGCCTTTGACCTTTTCTAGCGACAACCAACATAGTTCGACTTAGAAATGTAAAGATATCCATATATAAGACAGACTCGTCCTACTCATACAAACACTACGTATAAATTCAGGCCATAGATATACTGAAGCAAGAACAATCTATTCCTACCCAGCCAAAGAATAAATCGCAGTAGGCCTAGATTCGTCCGCGGAGTCCGATCGAAGATGACGGAACTACTTTCAAGGGAAGTAACTCAAAAATGACTTCTCCTTAAGCACTTAAAAAGGAAATACTTTGTTTACAAAATATTTGCGAACATAATAAGTATATAAATGTATTATATTGCAAGATAGTAAAAATTGCACTTTACAGTCTTACCACACCTCCCGGGAAAAAAAAAATAAATTTTTTTTTTTTTAAATACATCTAGGAGCAACGTAGAATAGGCTCACAACGCAAGAATACTGCGCAGATGAAAATATCAGGAATAACTATAATTCCTAATATGACCGGTGAGAATATATCTCAAAATCTGAGAGAAATTGTTTCTCTACGAATAAATGTTTCCAGGAAGGTGTGATGTACGTATAATACAATTCTGGTAATTATACAATGCATACCAAAAATTCACACTATAATCTTAAATTTATGATTTATGAAGAAACAATCATCAAAGAACAGCGGTGAATAAACATCAATAAACCGCTAAGTAGCGATACCATCATTCTATTATTAAATTACAAATGTGTATCTTAGTAAAGAAACAAAAAATAACTGTTGTAAAGTTATACATATTAAAAAGATCCAATATTTAACAGTTAAGTGGCATCATGTGGGCATCTGGACAGAATGTCCGCCATCACATTTTCTGAACCACGGATAGCTCGTACCGAGAAATGAAAAGGTTGAAGAGCGATTGCGTATCGAGTTGATCTCGAGCTCTTCAAGTTCTTACTTTGGATAGCCGTAAGAGCTTTTTGGTCAGTTTCCACTACGAAATGCGCGCCCAGAAGGAATCTTTGGAGTTTGAGAATTGACCAAACCATTGCCAATAATTCACGGTCTAAAACCGAGTAATTCCTTTCTGCAGCATTAAGTTTTCTGGATATATACATTACAGGATGCAGAGTTCCAGAGTACTCTTGCATTAGTGCCGCTCCAATCCCAGTGGATGAAGCGTCACTACGAAGAACAAATGTCTTATCTGTTGTAGGTAACACTAAAATAGGTGGTGATGAAAACATAGTTTTGATCTTCTCTAGTGAAGATTGGCATTCATGAGACCAGTGAACCATGTTAGGCGACCCTTTCTTTAATAGTGTAGAGAGAGGTGCCATGATAGAGGACAGATTCGGAATGAAACGTCCATAAAATTGTATGAGACCTAAAAGACTTCGCACTTGCTTTTTAGTCCTAGGGATAGAGATGTTAAGTATCTTAGTGATATTATGGTCTTCTGTCTTCAAGAAACCGTGACCTACTCGATGGCCTAAGAAAGCAATTTCGCTAAAGCCAATACAAGCTTTAGATGGTTTTGCTGTCAGGTTATACTCACGCAGAGTTGATAATAATTCAACTAACCCTGAATAGTGATCTTCCCAAGTATCGCTGAAAAGACAGATGTCGTCTAGATAAGCAATGACATCTGACCGATACGATAGGATTCGACGCATCATGCGTACAAATGTAGCTGGTGCGTTCATAAGGCCGAAAGGCATAAAATTCCATTGGAAAAGGCCTCTGGGAGTAGAGAAAGCGGTAAGAGGTTTGGCGCGTTCGGATAATGGAACTTGCCAATATCCTTTAGACAAATCAAGTTTAGTGAAAAAATGCGATTTAGAAAGACGAGTAAGTAGCTCTTCTAGTAAAGGCATAGGTTCAGCATCGAACTTCGTAACTTGATTCAATTTGCGATAGTCAACGCAAAGACGTATGTTATTGTCTTTTTTTCGAACAATAACCATCGGCGAAGAATATGCAGAAGTGGATGGTTCGATTATTTGTAAATCTATCATTTCATCCAACTCCTTTTCAACCTGTGTTTGGAAATGTATAGGGATAGGATAAGGTCTAACCCTAATTGGAGTATGTTCAGTTAGAACAATGTCATGCTCAATGACATGAGTTTGTCCAGGGATGTCAGTGAGGACATCCTGAAATGTTTGTAACATAGACGAAACTTGTCGCCGTTCTCCTAGAGACAAATCAGGAGAAACAGTAACGTCTTTCCATGATTCACTAGAATGAAGTGGGATCATTGGAAGCGGAAGATTAACATCCGAAAAACTTGTTTCCTCATCCTGTATTACAGACAGTGATGAGTAATGACCATGTTTGACATGAGAATCGTCCGTTGCCTGGAAAATAGGCTGTAGATAGTCAGGACGTTCATGGAACTCCGTAAGCATATTGATGTGGAAGGTTTTATGCTTCCCGTTAATATCGACGATGTAGTCAACATCTGAAATTTTCGATATTATATCGTACGGACCTTTCCAACTAATAAGGAGTCTATTTTCACGACAAGGTAGCAAAACAAATGCTTTGTCACCAGGACAAAGTTGTCGTAAAGTTCTCTTCTTATTAGCAAATTGTCTTGCCTTCTGCTTAGCAAATTCAGAAGAGGACGTTGCCAATTTGCATGCTTCGATAATCTTTTGTCTCAGCGCGATGACATACTCGTAAGAAGATTTTGTGTCATCGTCAATATTGTCAGCTGTTATAAGATCATGCAGCAAAGACATTGGGCCGCGCGGTCGCGCGCCAAAGACAAGTTCAAAGGGAGAAAACCCTGTATGTTCATTGGGGACCTCTCTGTACGCGAAGAGGGCCGCGGGTAAAACCCTATCCCAATCTTGAGGATGATCCTCAGTTATCTTCCCTAATAAGTTCTTAAGTGTTCTATTTAGTCGCTCGACCATCCCATTGGACATAGGATGATAGATGCTACTCAAAGATCTCTCTATCTGTAGAGTAGACATTACTTGAGACATGGTATCCGATATCAGTTGGGTGCCATGATCTGATAATATTTCTCCGGGGAATCCCAGCCGAGAAAATATAAGCCAAAGAGCATCTGCAATGTCAGCGGTAGTAATGCTCTTTAGAGGGATAGCCTCTGGCCAACGTGTGCACATGTCTACACACGTTAAGATAAACTGATGTCCTCTAGCAGATTTGATCTTGAATGGACCAATGATGTCTATCGCCATTTTCTGGAATGGACGAATAGGAATATCTGCAGCCTGAATAGGCGCAGCATGACGAGGACCTTTGGATTTGACTTCTTGACATACTTTACAGGATCGACAATAGATCCGTATGTCCTTGTTCACAAAAGGCCAAAAGAAAGCCGCAAGAACTCTTGACTTTGTACGGGAAAAACCCATGTGACCAGCACACTGAGAGTCGTGTGCATGTTGTAAGATGTTAACTCTCAAATTCTTGGGTACAAGAATCTGAGAATGACTTGACTTAGTGGAGTCTTGCACCATACGTACAAGTACGCCATTCTTCATTGTAATCCAAGATTTACAATTTGAATCTTTATTCGGATCACCTTTCGTTACAAGAGTGAAGAATTTCTTAAGAGTCGGATCTTCTTCTTGTTGTTTTATAAACGAGTCACGAGAAATTACCAAGGGATCATCTTGGTTATGCACTTCATTATCTTCAACAGATGAAGTTTCAGGCATATTGAGAGCTTGAGCTCTAGTGACTACCGCATTAGCAGATTGCATATTTTGATTTTCCCAAACGGAAATTTGCTCCGGAGTGCATTCTTTGACTCCGTGAATGCGACCGATGATAAGATCAGCGATCGGATTCGGCAAAAGACATGCGTGTACATCTCCTGTGAAGAAAGGAGTAGCAATCCTAATGATAGCGGTAGAGTATTTCTCTATGGTGCCGCCAAATGTTACGCATTTGACTACTTTGCCTGTAGAATGAGAAGGATCTATGAGTGACTGCCTAACCCCAATAGTTGTGCATCCAGAATCAAAAAGTACTGAGACTGGATTGTCATTTACTAAACCTTTGTGTAAGACAAGAGAACCTCTCCCATCATGCGCGATTGACGCAGGAAGAGCGGGAAGAGGATGCCCACAGCTTAAAGTAGACACTGTGGTTGGCTCAAATAATGTTTTGCATTGGGGGCACTGAGATGCTCTCCCAAAATCAAAAGCGGCACATGCCATATTATTAGAGTCATCATTATCTTTATTTTGTTTATAGGCTTCGTGGGACTCTTGCTGTGCAGAGTTCGCCTGGTAATGAGCTTTATGTTTTTTGAATTGTGCTCTACCTCTGTTATTATTGCCTCTGTACTTATCATTGTTTCCACTATTATAACCCCTACTCGGGTTTGAATCATAGCTCCTTTGGTTACTATCATCATATTCATTATAATGAGTATCTCGGTAATTATGATCCTGTTGTCTCCATGAAGGAAAACTTGGATAGTTTCTAGAATGACTTCCTTTGCGAAAGTTCCTGTAATTATGACCACCCCTGAATCGAGGGCTGTCAGCTCTTCTCCAGGTATTCGAAGAAGAACCCTGAAATGATTGGTTACCTTGGTTCTGATAACTGTAATAGTTACCTTTTTTATTAAACCTATTTTGAGGTCCTTGGAATTTGTGAGAGTGATTAGGGTTGTATGGTGTTGCAGAAGCAACTGGCATACCTTCTTTAACCTTACTGTTGCTAATAGCTACGTCCGGATGTGCAGTGACGTATTGGGTACAATACTGTTCCATTTCTTTTAGAGACTTAGGTTTACGCTCATGTAAGAATTCGAGGAAAGGTTTATTTATACTTGACATAATCTTGTCTCTGAGTATCAAGTCCATAAGGGCTTCATAAGTCTTTTCTGTTTTGGATAGCTCAATCCAACGATCAAATGTAAGACGTGTCCTTGCAATGAATTCTGAGAATTCTACACCTGCCTCAGGCACCATTGTCTTAAACAACTTCCGATAACCCTCTTCAGACAACTGATACTTCTTTAATAAGGCTGCCCTAATAACATCATAGTTATCTTTGTCAGCCTCTTCAACCAAACTTAAACTAGTCAGAGAATCACCTTTCAGATTTTCTGATAACTGGTTAGCATATTGTGATTTGTCCACATTATGGGCTCGACACGAGCGTTCAAATCTATTTAGCCAGAATGTTATGTCATCACTGGAAGGGTTGAACGCTGGTACCTTGACCTTGTAAGTAAAGGGTTTACCATTACCACCAGATGCTTGATTACCATCACTTATGTTTGTTAACTTTAACTTTTCTAACTCAAATGCTAAAAGTTCTTTTTGGTGTTCATGTTCTCTTATTGCTTTTTTCTCTTGAGCTTCAGCTTGTAATTTTCTCTCTTCTGCAGCAGCTTGTAATTTTTTCTCTTCAGCAGCAGCCTCATCTTTTCTTTTCTCTTTTTCCATTTCCATCTGGAATCTTTTTTCATCAGTCTGTATCTGCAATTTCTTTTGTTCATCCTCTCTTTGTAATTTTTTTTCCTCAGCTGCTAATTTCTTTTCTTCAATCAATGCTTTTCTTTCTTCAGCAGCAGCAGCAAGTTTTCTCTCTTCTGCAGCTAATGCTTTGTCATATTGAGCAACTGCCCATTCTTCTAATTGCTGACCAGTCTTATCAAGAGCCCTGCCTTGTGTGATAAAATAATCTAATGTAGACATCTTGTCTAATAAGATCAGTAATTTGCAAAAGTAAATAAATTCACTTTCTTAGTCTTAATCAAAGACCTTGTATGATAACTTTGTAACCTGTGGAAAATAGTACTTAACTATCCCAATCACTGTGGGAAACAAGCCTTACAAAGGTCTTGTATAAATCCTTATATAATAACAGCTATAAGTTGCTGGTTCACTCTATAATATAAGTGCAGTGCACCAGAAATAGTGTTTTATATCATCAACTGTGTACCTTTAGTAATAGCAATTAACTATCAGTTGATTCTTGTACATCAATTTATATGATCAACTATATTTAAAATAGTGTATGTCGATCAGGCACAAAACAAAACAGTTATACAGAAGAACATGAAAACATTTGCGGAAATGAAATAAATCAAATGGGAAAAACAATAAAAGATAAACCGCAAGAGGATAACAAATACAAATAACGCCACAGTATATAAATATAAATTGAGAATAGAACTGAAAGATAGAATAGGGTAGACCAACAAATTACAAACAAATCAAAACAAACTAAAGAACAGAGGAATATTACAAAAACAACAATGAGTACAGTCTTCACAGCTAACACTAATAGCAACAGCTGTCGCAGCAAATTTTCAATCAAGAAAATTGCACCTATAGAAACGCACACATCAGACCCTCTATTACGTGGGATACTCTGTTGTGTGACACCGCCCAACCAAAACAACAACCCGCTGGATACAAACAAATATCACATATAAATATTTAAACATAAATACATAAATGCATAAATAGTATGGCAATATGATGTAAATAGAGTGTTGCAGAAAGAATGTGTTGTAAAGAAGGCTCAGTTACACTGCCTAATAGTACAGTACTGTGGTACTTTATTAAACAAATACTTCTGGTCTAATTATTTTAAATTCAACACAGAAATAGAAGCTCCATCGTTGATGTGAATGATAACAATCGATGTAGGACTTCTCAGTTCAATAACATTTCCTTTCGCAAACACTGTCAAATATTCTCCAGTCCTGATGTGTAATGTTCTATGTTTCAACCAAGCTTGCTGTGTAACACTGTCAGTTGTATGGCAAATGTCCAACGAACCAAATGTCAACAAACGCTGACCTAGTTACTGCATACTGTCGACAGGACAGGTCACGCTGACATCACTGTAGAGTTGTACTGTTGATGTATTTGTGTGTCGTAACAGACCCCAAGGAACGTCTGGTCTCAGTAGTTTACTTCTCAATATGGTCACTGTGCAGGTTGACCCAGGAAGCTGGCACACCAGTTGTTAAGTCATGTAGTTGTTAACTCATACTGGCTACTAGTTGTTGAATCACGCTTTATTTGTTAAATGACGTGAATGTCCACCAGTTGATAAATGTAGATGTTGGGACTGGTGTAGTAAAGTGTAACGATTGTCAACTCATTAAACCCAGCACAGTTTTGGTCATACAGGTCATCTTGTCCTGGAACGTGATGAGGCTCCGACAAGAATGTGAGTGTAGACAATGAGTGTGTATATGAATGTCAGAACGCGAATGGTAGAATGATTCGATAGAGTTGACAGGTTGGTAGTACATCACTCATACTCACACTGTTCGAATTCAAGAAGTACTGGAACTACGGTGGTCTTTTTATAACATTTAATGGGACGCACACTTGGACAGTACGTGTATGGTTACAGGAACAAATGTCGACATAGACAGCATAATGTTGATCACAGGAATATCATCTTAAGTTAGCATTCATGCTTGGCAAATATCATAATGGAGCATTCGTAAATAAGCATTCAGAGTTCCATCATGTAAATCATCTGGCTTTACTGACTGGGCACGTCAGACCATAACCAATATATAGGAAGGCTCCTAGACCTAATCTCGTCTAGCGAATATCCCTTCACGTAAAGTTCAATATATATATTTTCCATAAAGATATAGGAATCCCAGACATGGGTTCTCACATGTAGCAGTGATCTCTTGGTTCATCGAGCGATAGTACAGGCATCCCTTTTTCTCACTCGATAAATACAAAGTATATGAATTTCAACATGGCTGTGCTTCTCTCGTGAGCTTCACTCACTATTGGATACAGACCAAAATTGGTCATTCGTTAAATGTCCTCATTTCTTCATAGCTTCTATCATAGAGGTAATTGAATAATATCATATAATCTAGTGCTGATACATAGGAATGTCATCTTCCTTTGAATAAATATTCTTTTCAAAAGTACCACTGTGCATCTGCTTATCGACAACGATGGCGAAGCCCAAGTTCATAATAAATTGTGGTTTTACCTTTCTATGCGAAATATAACTTTGCCATTCCTTGGCAAAAGAGAATAAACACTGGGGTAAAGTACATACAACATGTCTAAATGACTATCACTTTTCCCCATCTACTTATAGATCACTTTTTCGGCGATAAGCCGGCTACAACAAAATTCGACATCCCGACAGGATGACAGCCATGAATCACACCCCTGCTAGCGATACTTCCGCTGCATAGCCTTTGACCTTTTCTAGCGACAACCAACATAGTTCGACTTAGAAATGTAAAGATATCCATATATAAGACAGACTCGTCCTACTCATACAAACACTACGTATAAATTCAGCCCATAGATATACTGAAGCAAGAACAATCTATTCCTACCCAGCCAAAGAATAAATCGCAGTAGGCCTAAATTCGTCCGCGGAGTCCGATCGAAGATGACGGAACTCCTTTCAAGGGAAGTAACTCAAAAATGACTTCTCCTTAAGCACTTAAAAAAGGAAATACTTTGTTTACAAAATATTTGCGAACATAATAAGTATATAAATGTATTATATTGCAAGATAGTAAAAATTGCACTTTACACAAAGATTGTTTTTAAAATTATAGGAAGAGAACTCGTGTTAATACATTTATATATCAGAAACACTGACGAACGGCCCCAATTTAAACAAATACGTGAAAATAACATTGTGGCGACTGCGGAACCATTCTGTTAGCAGAATAGTCATGATAATGACCACTGTCCACGAAGCTTTATTTAGATGGTGTTGAGTTGGCTGTGTGAGTTAGTCACGATTCACTCCTGTAGCGAGCGCATTCAGTTAACCCCCCTTACGCCTTGAAGAAAACCGATTCAAAACCAGTTGTTTTGCTCTGGTCATGGTAGTTACTGAAACTTGTCCATTTTGAGGTTGCCATCTCCATGCGACATGTCTTTTCTTGTCTTTGATCCAGTGATGATGGATTAAAGACAAGACAAGACAAGACAAGACAAGTCGCTTCTCGCAATACTTCTGATGATTCTATTCTTTCTTTGCTCCTTCAAAGAATCATGGATACAATACAGAAAAGTGCATGTGTCCTAAATGCATATTAACAAGCCATTAACCCTCTATCACTACCCAATATCTATTTGTGTGTGTATGTGTTTCCCCATGTTGTGCTGGCTAGAAGCAAATGTTTCTTATATAACAAAAGCGCACGTGTTCTACACAACAGTGGCAAGCCCTTAACCCTTTTATCACTATCCAAACCTCGCCCTTCGTGATGTGCTGGAAATTTTTCTTACATAACAAAAATACATGTCTTAACCCACATTAGCAAGGCATTAACCCTTCTGCCACTCCTCTCCCTCCTTGGTATACTGACAGGAAGCAAGTATTTCTAATATAACAAAAGCATATGTGTCCTAATTTATACTGAAACGCCATTAACCCTTCTATCACTACCAAAATCTCACTCCCCACGTTGTGCTAGCTGGGTTGCTGTGTTTTTAAGTAAGATGAATTATCCAACGAATTTGATCGTGATGAACGAATAGATAGGGAAGCTGAGATATTGGAACTGGTTGTCAGCGACTGCGTTGAGATTTACTGCGCTCAAAGCCTATTTATTGTAAAGGATCAGGTTGTGTTCCAGCGGCCTGATGAGAGATGTGTCTACTAGGCTGCTTGATGAGTTGCTAAAAAACCTACGAGCGATAGCTTCAAAAATTTGTCTTTGTCAACAGTTATCTTGTCACGTGAGAGCCAATTCAACTTCAGTTACTAGCATGAAGATAGAAACAAAAAGCGAAACCTGAGGTTTGTCAACACTGAATAGTAAAGATAAATGGGTATACTGCAGGTACTCTGAGAAATAAAAAATGTAGAACAATAAACAACAGAAATGGTAGGCTTACCGGGAAATCAAACCCAGGGGCATCCGAACGGCGCGCAGCGTAAGGGGCGTACATGAAGACAGACGAAGATGAAGATTACAGAAACGACCAACTAAATTCTCACAGGCAGTGACATCTGCATTAAGCTTCAAAAGTTATTAACCCAGTTTAACTCCTAGACAAAAGTTATTAACCCAGTTTAACTCCAAGACAAAAGTTATTAAACCAGTTTAATTCCAAGACAAAAGTTATTAAACCAGTTTATCTCCAAGACAAAAGTTATTAAACCAGTTTATCTCCAAGACAAAAGTTATTAAACCAGTTTATCTCCAAGACAAAAGTTATTAAACCAGTTTAACTCCAAGACAAAAGCTATTAACCCAGTTTAACTCCAAGACAAAAGTTATTAAACCAGTTTAACTCCAAGACAAAAGTTATTAAACCAGTTTATCTCCAAGACAAAAGTTGTTAAACCAGTTTAACTCCAAAACAAAAGTTATTAAACCAGTTTAACTCCAAGATAAAAGTTATTAAACCAGTTTAACTCCAAGACAAAAGCTATTAACCCAGTTTAACTCCACGACAAAGGTTATTAAACCAGTTTAACTCCAAGACAAAAGTTATTAAACCAGTTTAACTCTAAGACAAAAGTTATTAAACCAGTTTAACTCCAAGACAAAAGTTACAAAACCAGTTTAACTCCAAGACAAAAGTTATAAAACCTGTTAAATTCCAAGACAAGAGTTATAAAACCAGTTTAACTCCAAGACAAAAGTTATTAAACCAGTTTAGCTCCAAGACAAAAGCTATTAACCCAGTTTAACTCCACGACAAAGGTTATTGAACCAGTTTAACTCCATGACAAAAGTCATTAATCCAGTTTATCTTCACGACAAAAGCCACAATATAAATATACATCATCATCATCATCACCCTTTTAGCTCCTTACGGAGCATGAAACCACAACTGCGGCTTGCCCCCTTGCTGGAAGCCTGCGGCACAGCATTCGTGGACTCTCAGTGATGGTTTTTGCAGCCATTTGCTTTATATGATGATGCAAGCAAACCCAGACATAACCGCATTGCAGTCGCCTCTTACGACATGCCTGAATAGTAGTGGTCCTATCTTTTCTTTGTTTCCTCAGAGATCTCTGGAACTACATGGGACATTATTAACCCATGCCATGTGAATAACAAACAAGACACAGGGCATTCAAAACTTTACAGTCAGTTACACATCTATGAATAATAATAATCCACAAATTACTAATTGTCTTAATGAAACGTTGGTAACAAATAATCAGACAATCCTACCAGTTTTTTCTGGAAAATACGGAAACGTCGCGTTTTACATCGTGAAAACTACATTTAACATCCATTAAAAACCACGCATACCTTTCAATGTTTTCATGGTGCGTTTTGTGATAATACGGAAAAGGTGTGCATTGCACCGTGAACGCTGAATTGAGCACCCATTAAAAGAAAACGCATCAAACATGTCGTGCAAGACGACTAATAGGAAATATGCATGGGACTGGCAACCTCATGATGTAAAACCGATGGCGTCGTGAAAAAATTTAACTGAAGGACATTGTGTAGGGTTGAAATCGCTGCCTGGAGAATACTAGTAAACACAAGGGGGAAACGGCAGGGGTGGGGGGGATGAACTACTAGCTACCGTAGACGCTGTCCTCCTAAACCAGTCTATTCTTAATTAACTTACTTACTGGGTCGTTCCTCTCCTACCATCAGGTGCGTATTCTTAATTTAACCAGATATAATCTTCTATCTAACACACACGAAACAGACATACGTGCACATATTTACGCATATATACTGACAACAACATAGCGCACATCGCACCTGAATAAACAAATAAATACTGTATGCGTATATAAATATGGGCGACTTTCCAGCTCTCAGATACTCGTGTTGTTGTGTTGCAGTTTTCTTGCACGTCGGACGAACTTTTAGCGAAATTTTCTTTTTCTTTCTGCTTTCCCGCGGTTTAACGTCATAATATGTATCTTCAGGCTTCTCATCCTAGATCACAGCTTCTTAACATGTGGACCGAGGACCTCTGGCGGTCCGTGAATGGATCCTAGGGGTCCGTGTACATATCTTAAAATTGGAATTTTATTTCACCACAATCATTAGTAAAATTATTCACTAAAATGTTTTTATTGTTGTGGACAGTACTCACAAATGGTCTACAACATGACAAACAGTACCATCTTTCTCACTGAAATGTCCTTTAAAATGGAATCAATATTTAATTTACAATTTATATGATTTCTAAAGAATAAATTTTATTAAGGGAATTATCATAAATTAATTATCTTAAATTTGCATTTAAATAAATATATGTTTTTTTAAAATATATATTGTTTTTATATTTCAGTGAGACTGTTTGTAAGTTTTAAAGTGGAACTGATGACAAGAACCAGACAAGTGCTAGTGGAACAAGACATGAGAAGAAGGCGCTGGAGTTGGAAAGGGCTGACATTGAGGAAACCAATAACAATACAAGGCATTCCTTGTTCTGGAATACCCAGGGTAAAAGAGGCACAAGCCTACCAAACAACACATAGAGAGAAGAACTGGAGATAGAAGTGAAAAGGATGAGGAAGATATGAGCTGATGGCATGAGACTGGAGGACTTTACACGTGTTTGTGGGAGGCCTATGCTCTGTGGGGAGCAAAACGTATTTATTGATTGATTTTTAAGTAAGTATAACCATTTATTCTTTGGAATATAATAAATTATATATATGTAACATTGTTGTTTACGCGTTTATGTACATCTTTTCTAAGAAGGGGTCCGTAGTCTTCATGTGCCAATCAAAGGTGCACATGGCACTAAAAGGTCAGATGCCATGTCCTAGAAGAAATCTTTTGTCTGTTTCAATTGTTTCCAAAACCGTCTCGTTCTTAAACAAGTAGGTTACCTGTCTGCATCCTTTCTTAGTCAGCTTGGACTAATAGTGGTGTGAGTTAGAATTTAGGTTTACTGTTTTTCTGTATTGTGCAAATTCAAGCTACCAGAGCCGCCTGAAGTTTAAAATATGATTAATATACGAGTATTATCTAACCAAGATATTTTGTGCTTCCGTAACTTTGACCAATTGTTGTGGGATTGGATGCCTAGCGAGGACGAAACCTGATCAAACCAATACATACATAGTACATATGGCAACACTGCGCACATATAGTTCGCATACAGCGAGTGAACATTGCGTACACAGTACACATAAAGTACATACAATGTACACAAATATCATTATCATATTTGTTTTGGCTCCTTGTGGAGCATGGAACCACCTGTTCACATGACGCCATTGCGGAATCCTATGACAAAGCACAACTCTTGTTGCTGTGGTTTGTGTAGCCTTGTGTTTTGCATGATGAGGCTGCTAACCCCCCATGTGCAACCTCACATTAGTCCCCTTCTACGACACGCCTGATGGAGCAGTAGTCGTATTTCACAGAGACCCTGGGGAACTCAACGGGCCAAAGCACACAAAAATAACTATATACATAAAAACACTCAACCTCTGCGCGTTTTCAGAAGTTCTCTGAGCAGGTAAAGACAAAACAGAATCAAAGCTGCCTCACGCGTGTCCTAAAAGAGGCGACAAATGTGCGGTTGTGTTTTTAAAAAAAAGGGGGGGGGGTGGAATGAGAGAACCACGTCAAGTATAACAAATTGCTACAAAACACCATCAATGTGAGCACACGTGACATGCGTTACTGTAAGTTTCTAAAAAATCGGCATCCACTGCATTGGTGGTCACATGATCCCTGAGATGAGTAAAAAAAGGAGAAAAAGAAAATAAAACTTACCGAATGAGCATCTCAACTCCTGTGTCCTCCAGACGTCGTTTAATACCTTTCCAGTTTTTCTTCAGCTTGAATACTTGCATGGGGGTCAAAGGTAAACGGGGGTCCGAGACTGGCTGTTGGTGACCCCCTCCGATATCACCCCCTCCGCCACTGTTTGCTTGGATACCTTCAGCCATTATTCGATCAACAGCTTATGAAAAACAGCACAACAATCCAGTACACGTTTTCACAATAGCATCACAAAATTTGGTTCAGCTACAAAATATAATGTCGGTTAATTACTTATAAGTTGACTAAGGTGCTATATATTTAATTGAACGTAACTGTTCAAATATTAAGTGAATATTACAAGCAGCCTGTTCCTGTGAAATCGCGCACAGAACTATATGAAAACCTGATATGTTGTTTTTCTTTTAAAATATAATTTCTTCTGCATTAAATCTATTTTTTTCTAGCAATAAATGTTTTAACTAACTTTAATATTTCTTGTAGGAACTACACCCTGCATCACGTAATGGTAAGACAGAAAATTAAGTGGTGTGCCAATTCATAAGAATGGAGCACGATAAATTATCAATACGCGCCCACAACAGCATAAGATCTTGTTTCAGTGCAAGGGAAGACTTACAATCAGATGGATAGACAACATCACACAACAACAAATCTTACAACAACATGGGCTCAGGGCAGCCAGTGCAACACACTTGCTCAAGTTCGGACATTTAGCTCGTGCATTACGCGTCGCGGTATCGGTGGAATGAGAAAGTAAAGACAGCCCATATTACAGATACACTCAGCAATAACGTTAAGCAGAAATAATAGGAGCTAATGTTAACATCCAAATTAAAAGGAACGCCGCTGGAACAACTTGGGACGAATTGCATTACTACGATTGTTATAATCACGGAAGAGGACAAATGAAACAAAGCTAAACCATCCTATATATAAAATCCCAGCTTTTTCTGTCAGTGCGTAACGCTAAGTGATGCAATTTTGGTTGAAAGGTAGACATTAATGGTATTGTTTCCCTTATATGCACGCTCCCAAACATAGTAACACTTACCAAAGAAGAATGCGCAAATGACGGTGCCACTAACATCTCTCTTTCATACTTTCACCATTATTTGGTTCCCTTATATCGGTGCAATTTTTTCATTAAAAAAGTACTTAAAAATATATTAATATTAAAGAGTGTAAAATGTTCATGTAATACTTTTGAATAAGTAACATTCCCGTTAGGTATTGGTGCTTATGAACTTAACTCCCGTCTTATGATGGGCTTTTAATAATATTTTCCTGTGAAGTAACGAAGGAGAATATATATATATATTCCTATGACATAGTCACGTGAAAAAGAACTAGACGAATAGAATTCAGAAAGCCAAGTTACTGGAAACAAAAATAGAATATGACTACTTGTACCTCAGGAATTTCGTACGAGACGACTTGTATACAGCTGTGCATGTGGCTAGCAACCTCATTCTGTAAAACTAATTGCTACAGAATTACTGCGGCAAGAGCACATCCATGCTTTGACTGAGGCTTCCTGCACGGAGACCCGCTGTGGTGTTGTCACCATACTCCATAGACCAGTGTTTTTCAAGCGGTATGCCGCGGCACACTAATGTGCCGCTACGCCTATCAAAGTATGCCGCAAAAATTTTGTAAATTTACTACATGAAGTACATTTTTAGTAATCATGTAATGTAAAATCGATCTTACTGCTTGTAGTGAAATTGACAGAGATACAACGGTAAAATACCTCCAAAGATAACATGTAAGGATAAAAACATAATGCGTAGGCTGCTGATAGTACATGATCGCCCGGACCGCGGGTCATCACCCTCCATAAAAATTGACTTGCTAGACAGGATGAGAACGGCGGATCAAAAAAAAAAAGAAAGGAAAAAAATATGACTGGAAAGATTGCGTGAGACTAGCAAAGCTAAGGAGACGCAATTGGGGGGGGGGGGGGGGGGGGGGGGTGAAGGAAAGTAAAAATTCACGTCCCCCAAATTGACACGAGGTACGGAAATGGACGCTTTTGCGATACCAAGCCCTTGATTTGAATTCAGCGGCTAAACGCAGATGTTCGAAATATTACAAAATTTAAAAAGTACTTTTTTCTTAATATTAATGTTAGGAATATAAAAATTAGCTGGCCGGATGGCCCATTCTGAGCAGTGAACTAATATGTTCTTAATTTTACAGACGGATAGATAATATTGAAGATAATGACAAAAGACAGTGTTGTTCACATCAGCGACGAACTGTATTGAATAAAAAGTGTCGCTATTTGCAAAAAAAAAAAAAAAAAACACGACCTCGAGACGCAGGTGTTCAAATCTACTTAGTATGGAGGAGAGGGTCGTTGGTGGTAGCTGTGTCTAAATATAACTTTTAACGACAAAATTTTGGAGGGGAGAGAAAGGTTGGTTCAAAAATCAAGTACGTTTTGAAAAAAAAAAAACAAGTAGAGACGGACAGACTAACAGATAAACATCCATACTTGACTGAAGCATGACTGAAATGACTTTAGGGTAGGAAATTTGAAATTCAAATAAACCTAGGCAGTGATTGGCCACAGACAATCATTTTATCGGCGCTCAGACGAGAAGGGGGGCCATTCCTCAATAGTTGTTCGATGATAGACACAGTATTTTAAAGTGTGGTGATTTCCAAATGAAAGAAAGTGAAATAAGTTCAGGGACGCCATACTATAGCCAGCAGCTCAGCTGAGTTTTGCTAGCATTTCTGTGTTCTTTATTCATAATCTGGTAAGATTGAAAATATTTCTTTGTATATTTTGAATATTGTTTAATGTTCGAGTGATTTGATACTGCCATATCGAAATCTAGCCTTACAAACAAGTAGGGATTTGCTCTAGACCCCCCGCCCCAGTTCAGGGTCTAGGGACCAACAATATACATAAACTCCAGCAAGGGTTAGGAAAGACAGATCAAGTGTTGAGAATAATGAAACATATTACCTATCCTCTTTTAGGGCAGAAAACTAATAAATAATTTTCAGAATCTATAGTCTGGGAGGACCTATCTGATGTAAAACCACCATGGTAAATGTGCTGTTTGGTCAGAGAGATCTGACCCGTCTGTATGATGTGGTTGTTGTGTCCGTGTTGTGTCCAGACGTGGGTAGAGAATAGAATTTTGACACATAGCCAATACTTTGATTGCAGAGCTGTGAGTTTCAGTCGTCAACAAGGCGGTGTCTATTCAGTTGGTGATTTACTCGAGTGTATCTGTGCAGTACGTTGTGACAGAGACCACTATTATTGCCCGCCAGCACGGAGAGGTGGGACCACCAGATTTCAGCACCAGAGCTACTTCTTCAAGATGAGTGAGCCTCTGGTCTGCTGGAAATTCACCAACGCCTTTTAGTTACTAATACCCCATAAAATTCCTGCAATTTACTGGACACTGTGTAGTCAATATAGACAGGTGTGATGAGGCCACCCCAACAGCACAAACATTAACTATCCTCCCAAGTAGATGACTACTAGAACATTTTAGTAAAACTAACTAGTCTAGTACTTATATATGTACACTCTTGCATTTCTTATGTAATATACCATGCATTTCTTTCATAATTTCTAAATCTTTTTTTTAAAAAAAGTTCTGGTCAACATAAAACTTGATCCAGAACAAAATAAATGTAATATAATTCTATCAAAAATTTTACACACGTGAGTTAGTTCAGTGTATTTTAACATTTGTTAATATTATTAGTCTTCTTAAATATCTGTGGGTGTATTTATAAACTATCACACCACACTACATATCATTACCCTAGACATTTTACATAGCTACATTCATTAAGGAAAAAAATTGAGTGTGAGGTCGTAGTGGTAGCAAGAAAGGCCTTCTGACAATTCACAACTACATTTTATCTCAGGAGCCTTCACAGCTGGCCTCATACATTACATTTAGTAATATCACCATCATACAATACCATCAAACCCACTACATACATTGGGGTCTTGTCCAGGGATAATTAGCCCAACAGTAATATTAGGATCTCCTGGTTGGAGAAATAAAATTAGGGAAAAAAATTGTGAAATTCCCTTTAAAATTAAAAGTGTCCCTGCAGATAAAAGTTGGTGAATCTTCACAGCCAGTGATAATTAATTAGTTAACTGGTTAGTTAGAATTAGTTAGACTATAGTCATAAGAAGTACTTAGTGTATTTACTGGTTAGAGATTTAGCTTGTATATTATTATATTGTCTGAAAAGTATGGCGGAGCTAGCAAAATTCCGATCAGCTGCTGTGCTGACCGCAAAGGAGATGGGAATGGATGGTCAGATTTTAATTCAATATGTAACGGCTGAATGTGATAAATATATTGAAAGGGAAGATAGAAAGGTAGCTGAAGAGAAGAGGTTACAAATTGAGGCTGATAGAGAAATTAAGAGGCTGCAGATTGAGGCAGAAGAAAAACGACAGCAAAGGGAGGCAGAAGAAAAAAGGTTGACTGCCGAAAGGGAGGCAGAAGAAAAACGACAGCAAAGGGAGGCAGAAGAAAAACGACAGCAAAGGGAGGCAGAAGAAAAAAGGTTGACTGCCGAAAGGGAGGCAGAAGATAGAAGGTTGCAAAGGGAGCACGAATTACGACTAAGGGAGCTGGAATTACAAGGCCCGGCTCCTGAAAATGGTGCCAGCCCTTTTGCCTCAGATGCTACGCCCAGTCTGGGAGCCTCAAACTCAGCTATGGGGTTTCATTTAGACCATTTTGTTGAAAAAGACGACGACATAGAGGGGTACCTAGGACGTTTTGAGTTATTAGCTACTACATATGGGTTAGAGAGAGAGAGGTGGAGTTTAAAGCTATCACAGGGATTGAGGGGTACTTCTTATGAAGTATTTGCCAAAATGAACAGGGAAGACCAAGACAATTATGACATGTTAAAGCAGGCTTTGTTATTAAGGTACGAGAAGAATGGTGAATTTTATCGTAAGAAATTTAGAAATGCCAAACTGTTGTCTGGGGAGACATACCACCAATTCTCTGCCAGACTAGAAACCTATTTGGAGAAATGGACTGCTCTGGGGAAGACCCAAGATCTTAAAGAAATGATCATGATTGAGCAATTGAGAGAGTCCATGGCTCCAGACATGAGAAAATTTCTCATGGAACAAGGTGCAGAGAAGTTGGGGGAAATTTTAAATGTTGCTGAGAGGTATCAGGCAGCCCAGGCAGAGGTAAGTGGTGCTAAAAAGAAGCACATAGACAATTTTAAAGCTCCACAGCAATTTAATAAATTTGATAATAGAGAGCAGGGAAATAAAGGTAGGACAAACTTTGAGCGGCCAAGAAATGACTATCGCGACAGAAACTCACAGTTCAATGACCAAAAGTTCAATGAAAGAAAACCGTTGAACCAAGGAAAAAGATGGTGTAAATGGTGCAAGAAGGATAACCATAACACCGAATTTTGTAGAAGGAAACCTTCAAACATTGCTGCAATGAAGTCGGGGACGCAAAGATTAAAGGTTAATCCTAAGGGACAACAGGAACCTTATCACCCCCCAGTTTGTGAGGATGTTATTTGTAATGGGGTCACCATAAGGTGCCTTTATGATACAGGTTTGGATTATGATTCAGTTGTGAAGTCTAGCCTAGTGGACCCAAGTCAGTATACCACAGAAACAGTGGAAATACAAGGGGCGACTAAGGACATACCACTCATGACACTTCCCATCGCAAGGATAACGGTGAAAACTCGCTATGTGGAAGGAGAAATCAGAGCAGCAGTGATAGATGAACCAATCTACCCTCTGATATTGGGGTGTAGATACGTCTTCTTGGGGAATCCCGAGAAACCTGTGATCATGGCGACAGTGCAGACCAGGTCACAGAAGAAGGAGGAAGAAGGTGAACCTATAAATGCTCATCCAGAGGAGATGAGGAAGGCGCAGGCTGAGGATAGGACACTCAAGCCCTGTTTTAAAAAATTGCCCAAATGCCACACACCTCCGAGCAAGGGGGAATATTTCATGAAGAACAAACTCTTATACAGGAAGACAGGAACTAGATCCACTGGTCACGGACAGTTAGTTCTTCCCAAGATATATAGGGCAAACTTAATAAGGAGCTTACATGTTGGAACAGATGGTGACCATGAGAAAGTCGGTACCATCTGCCAAAAGATTGCTCGAAAATACTATTGGCCCGACGTAAATGTCGATGTTGAAAACTTTGTAGAAGCATGTGGCGTATTTCATGAGGGAACACCCACAAAGGGAAAATATGTGCAGGACCTAGAAACGCCACGGGGCAACTTTAGGCCTGAAAGGAAAACTAATTATACTCGGGTAGACAAAGTGGAATGGGAGCCCCCTTTTCACACCCAGTCTTCACTTGAATGGATTAACATGGCCACTATGCGAAGAGTACAAAGAAGAAATTTTACCCAGGATAAGATGACAATCCCTCGGTCAGACTTATATAAACTGGAAGAACAGACAAGAGAGCGAAGATCTCTCATAAACAATCTTAAGTGGGGAGACAAACCCCAGAGAAAAATTGGTAGTGGTCGATTTGTGAGTGATGATTCTAGGAAGAAAAGTCCTCATTATAGAGCTTCTAATGGACGGGACCCGATGGGTTCCATGAAAAATAAGTATGATAAATTAAAGATCCAGATGTAACTCTATTAAGGACCTGGACAGATGAGAAGGCGGAAGAGACTGTTACCTCATCGTATCAATACGTGAACGAACTGACCACTCGTTTGAAAGCTGGATGGAAACTGGCAAATGATAATTTGAAGCAAGCCAGGAAGAAACATGCAGCATATTTTAATAGGAAGGCAAAGGACAGGGAACTGGCAGTCGGAGAGAAGGTGCTGCTTCTACTACCCGGAAGCCAGAATAAATTACAAATTGGTTGGCAAGGTCCATATACGGTTCTAGAGAAGGTGTCTAGAACAAACTATAAAATTGACAAAAAGGGGAAGGAGAAAGTTTATCATGTAAACCTGTTAAAGAAGTATCTGGACAGACCACTCCAGGAAAGCACCCCCTTATTGACCTTGGCTATTGCAACCCAGATGCAAAAAGAACCACTCACCTCACATGAATACCCATTACATCCTTGTGAAACCGCAGCACAGGTAAAAGTCAGTAAGCACCTGACTAAAAACCAGAGGGAGAGAGTTCAACAGGTTCTGGAGGAACATACAGATGTATTAACAGATAAACCAGGCCATACAAATTTGCTACAGTATGACATGAAACTGGTAGACTCAAACCCAATCTGTATGAGAGCCTATTCTATTCCGTTCGCGAAGGAGAAGGCATTGAAGGAAGAAATAGAGTATTTGTTGAAGGAGGGGATTATTTCGCACAGTGAATCATCTTTTAGTTCTAGTGTCGTTTTGTTGAGAAAACCGTCTGGGGAACACAGACTGTGCATAGATTACAGGAAACTGAATGCTGTCACAGAAGGACAAGTGGATCCATTACCAGACACAAAACAGTTATTTGCCAGACTGAACAAGGCAAAATACTTTTCAAAGGTGGATCTTAGTAAAGGCTATTACCAGATCCCAGTGAAGCCTGAAGTGAGACCTTATTTGGCTTTTAGCACTTCGGATGGACATTATGAATTCAATATGCTACCATTCGGACTGAAAAATGCTCCGAGTGTGTTTTCAAGGATGATGCGCAAATTGTTGGATCCCCTGAATAACCCATGTATCACGAATTTCATGGATGATATTCTCGTCGCCACAGAGACATTTGAAGAACACATTGAAGCTCTGCAGATGTTGTTTGATAGACTTCGGGAGGCGAACTTAACTGCTAGGCCAACAAAATGTTGTATTGGATGCAAAGAGTTGGAATTCTTGGGACACACTGTATATCAGGGTAATATGACCCCTGATCCTAAGAACTTGGAAAAACTGCAGAGAGCACCTAGGCCACAAACAAAAAAGGACGTGCGATCATTCGTGTCGTTATGCGGATTTTATCAGAAATACATCAAAAATTTTAACGCTATTTGTGCTCCTCTGACTGATCTGACTCGCAAGGGACTTCCAGATAAAATTATTTGGACTGCACAATGTGAACTAGCGTTCCAAGAGTTAAAGGAAAAACTCACTAGCAAGCCTATTCTCAAACTGCCTGATTTGACACAGGACTTTGTCTTAAGAACCGATGCAAGTAATGTAGGACTCGGAGGGGCTTTGTTGCAAAGATCATCTTCACCTGATGGGGAACTGAAACCAGTCGCTTATGCAAGCCGCAAATTGAATAAGGCGGAACAAGGATACTCCACAAGCGAAAAAGAATGTTTAGCGTTAATCTGGGCAATAAAGAAGTTTCAAATCTATCTGTATGGTAGGACTTTTGTGGTGGAGACGGATCATCAGCCTCTCGTATTCTTATCTCAGGCTAAGCATGAAAACGCAAGATTGCTGAGGTGGTCTTTATTGCTTCAACCTTATCAGTTCAGTATCCAATATATCCCAGGCAAATTGAATGTCGGTGCAGATTTCCTCAGTCGGCACCCCTGTGATCAAAATTAGAGTAGTGGCAGACGTGAGGAGTAATTTTACCTATGTGTATCGCTGGTTTTGGAACTTGCCATAGGCATGTTTTCAAGTGGGGAGATGTGTAGTGAAATTGACAGAGATACAACGGTAAAATACCTCCAAAGATAACATGTAAGGATAAAAACATAATGCGTAGGCTGCTGATAGTACATGATCGCCCAGACCGCGGGTCATCACCCTCCATAAAAATTGACTTGCTAGACAGGATGAGAACGGCGGATCAAAAAAAAAAAGAAAGGAAAAAAATATGACTGGAAAGATTGCGTGAGACTAGCAAGGCTAAGGAGACGCAATTTGGGGGGGATGGAGGAAAGTAAAAATTCACGTCCCCCAAATTGACACGAGGTACGGAAATGGACGCTTTTGCGATACCAAGCCCTTGATTTGAATTCAGCGGCTAAACGCAGATGTTCGAAATATTACAAAATTTAAAAAGTACTTTTTTCTTAATATTAATGTTAGGAATATAAAAATTAGCTGGCCGGATGGCCCATTCTGAGCAGTGAACTAATATGTTCTTAATTTTACAGACGGATAGATAATATTGAAGATAATGACAAAAGACAGTGTTGTTCACATCAGCGACATGACTGTATAGAATCTAAAATTGACGATATTTGCACAAAAAAAAACACGACCTCGAGACGCAGGTGTTCAAATCTACTTAGTATGGAGGAGAGGGTCATTGGTGGTAGCTGTGTCTAAATATAACTTTTAACGACAAAATTTTGGAGGGGAGAGAAAGGTTGGTTCAAAAATCAAGTACGTTTTGAAAAAAAAAACAAGTAGAGACGGACAGACTAACAGATAAACATCCATACTTGACTGAAGCATGACTGAAATGACTTTAGGGTAGGAAATTTGAAATTCAAATAAACCTAGGCAGTGATTGGCCACAGACAATCATTTTATCGGCGCTCAGACGAGAAGGGGGGCCATTCCTCAATAGTTGTTCGATGATAGACACAGTATTTTAAAGTGTGGTGATTTCCAAATGAAAGAAAGTGAAATAAGTTCAGGGACGCCATACTATAGCCAGCAGCTCAGCTGAGTTTTGCTAGCATTTCTGTGTGCTTTATTCATAATCTGGTAAGATTGAAATTATTTCTTTGTATATTTTGAATATTGTTTAATGTTCGAGTGATTTGATACTGCCATATCGAAATCTAGCCTTACAAACAAGTAGGGATTTGCTCTAGACCCCCCGCCCCAGTCAGGGTCTAGGGACCAACAATATACATAAACTCCAGCAAGGGTTAGGAAAGACAGATCAAGTGTTGAGAATAATGAAACATATTACCTATCCTCTTTTAGGGCAGAAAACTAATAAATATTTTTCAGAATCTATAGTCTGGGAGGACCTATCTGATGTAAAACCACCATGGTAAATGTGCTGTTTGGTCAGAGAGATCTGACCTGTCTGTATGATGTGGTTGTTGTGTCCGTGTTGTGTCCAGACGTGGGTAGAGAATAGAATTTTGACACATAGCCAATACTTTGATTGCAGAGCTGTGAGTTTCAGTCGTCAACAAGGCGGTGTCTATTCAGTTGGTGATTTACTCGAGTGTATCTGTGCAGTACGTTGTGACAGAGACCACTATTATTGCCCGCCAGCACGGAGAGGTGGGACCACCAGATTTCAGCACCAGAGCTACTTCTTCAAGATGAGTGAGCCTCTGGTCTGCTGGAAATTCACCAACGCCTTTTAGTTACTAATACCCCATAAAATTCCTGCAATTTACTGGACACTGTGTAGTCAATATAGACAGGTGTGATGAGGCCACCCCAACAGCACAAACATTAACTATCCTCCCAAGTAGATGACTACTAGAACATTTTAGTAAAACTAACTAGTCTAGTACTTATATATGTACACTCTTGCATTTATTATGTAATATACCATGCATTTCTTTCATAATTTCTAAATCTTTTTTTAAAAAAGTTCTGGTCAACATAAAACTTGATCCAGAACAAAATAAATGTAATATAATTCTATCAAAAATTTTACACACGTGAGTTAGTTCAGTGTATTTTAACATTTGTTAATATTATTAGTCTTCTTAAATATCTGTGGGTGTATTTATAAACCATCACACCACACTACATATCATTACCCTAGACATTTTACATAGCTACATTCATTAAGGAAAAAAATTGAGTGTGAGGTCGTAGTGGTAGCAAGAAAGGCCTTCTGACAATTCACAACTACATTTTATCTCAGGAGCCTTCACAGCTGGCCTCATACATTACATTTAGTAATATCACCATCATACAATACCATCAAACCCACTACACTGCTCAAATTCATTAAATAATAATTGGAGCTATTGTCTGCTTTGAACAAAAATAGATATACTTCAAAGATATTTTAAACAATTAAAAGGCAATCAAATTGGTTTCCTTCAGGCGATCATTGTCCTCTCAAGGCTGTGTGTGGTCCCGGTTGCCGGGTCCTCCCAGCGCAGTGGAGGCAGCGAATGGGTGCTGTGCCTGTACCAGATTGCTCTTTTTCGCGGACCTTCGGTCCCGAGAAAAATTTTGGCTGGACAGACGTCTCGGTAGCGAAGAGGTTGTATAGCGACAGTACACACGAGGGCAAGTTCGGGGCACAGCGGAGTGATCAACCGCTTGCTTGTCACATTGATTACGGAAACAACAATTAATATTCTGTTGTACCAATAAACGCCTTTTGGCGTAACGGAACAATGGATAATTTCTTGTTGCCCTAAGACGCCGCAAGGCGTAATGGCCACTGACTGCTTGGTCGGTCTTTGGCTAAGGACGGAAGAAGAAGAGAAGAAGAAGAAATTGAAAATTTTCTTTATTCTAAAGAACCCCAATTAGTGTATTTAATTTAGTATATATTACTGTAATTTTTTAATAGGCACGGGGTCAGATATGTGTGCCGCAAATGTTTGGAACATTGAAAAGTGTGCCATGAACACACAATGTTTGAGAAACACTGCCATAGAGAGTAAATATGTAAAGGACGAATGATGATGATAAAGATGATATTACTGGAATATAAAATTAACGATGATAGGAAACTCTTTACAGAGCGATACAACAGGAAGCAATCTGATCATCAGAAGTGGTCCCCCCATCCGACAAGTGTTTCGGCCCAATTACTCCTTTACACTCTAAGGGGGGGGGGGGGGCGGGCCCACTTGGGTCATGACTCCCAAGCGTCTCAGCTTCGTGTTGTCTTGTATCGAAAATGAACCCATTTCACTTATGGTAGCAACTTTTAAATCCACAACGCCAGCCGCGGAGGCAATTGTGAAAGTAACAAAGAGAAGACAAATTATTCCGTTCGTTCCGTCGCCCTTCACAACTAAGGACACACGCTGAGACATTAGCGCGCAGCCCACGAGCTGCGCCCCGCAAGCCACTGAAATTTACCTGACACTCTCCCTATAGTATACTGTGGTGAAGTGGGATGTTATAAATATTTATAGGGGACTTAGTGTACTGACTGAGATCAGCTGTGAAGGTATCTATATCTATTAAAAGTAGTGTATTATAGATAACCTTACTTGCTACCACATATCTCTTATCTCAGTCAGAATTATTCTGGAATAGTGTGATGCTACGTTATGTGTCTAGGGTATGAGTATGGTGAAGTGTAAGTCACAACAACAGACAGATAAACAATTTAATTTAATCCACTACTCTTAACAACACTGTGACACTCACATACATATAACACTCTATGAGAATAGCTTAAAGAAGTCACTCGTAACGGTTCAAATAACAATATGTATTCATTACTAGCATGAATGAATATGTGTCCTGATTCAACTACAAGGGAACCAGGAATCACAATCAATTTAAATTACAAGTTATGTACAGAATGTATTTAATATGAATATTGTAGTGACATATATTATTACAAATGTTCTATGTGTGTCAGTTGTGTAGTAGTAAAATGAGGTAATACTGGTTTTGTTTTGTTCAAGCTCTGTTGGTATTTGTCATCATGACTTCAATAGTTTGTCTTTAGGGACTAGTATTGGAGATGTTCACAGTTCCTGATTTTAAGACAAGTAAATTCCCCTCTGAATAGTATTTTTATAAAGTTATTTCAAGATGAGGGGACATAATGTTGAGCTCAGCTGGCCAACTCTGCTTATCTTGAGTGATGGCGGCAGGAAAGGACTCCTCTGCTCGAATTCTCCTCTGGGCTCAGGAGACACCTCACTGATAGCTAAAAAGACCAAGGAGGATGCTGTCCGACTCTGGATTCAGCAAATCTCTGACCAGGTGCTGCTCAGTACCATCAAGACCACTGTCCCTGAAATCAAGAAGGATGTACCTTCTACTTCATAACTAATTTATATTCTCTTTTACACTGATCACAATACAGCACAAACATTGCGTTCAGAGCGTTAGGCCAACAGTCAGCTTCATTTGAAATACTTTATTCCAGTATTACCCTTCTTAATGGTTACTACGCCTCTGCACTTCCAGCATTATTTCTTTCTAGTCAATCATCCAGGTGTCAGTGTACTATTTGGCCATTCCATGCCGTTTTACTTCTCTCCGACACCCTCTGTTCAGGCTGGAGCATTTTAGGCTTTACCTCACGTTTGCCACTGAACTACACATATATATACAGGCATAAATCAACAATTCACATTCAATTTTCATTAAAAGATATTAAATGGTTCAAGCTTACCACAATTCATACGAATAACACAGATACGTTGATTAGCAATGAATTCTGGCACAAACTGGCACAAATTGCATCTGCTTATGTTCCAGGCTTTTATTTCACACAAATATGAGCCGGCTTCAACGCACTGATGCTTTATCAAGCTTATTTAAACAAGTGGTTTCGAACTAACGCTCCCAAGTGTGTATATCAGCGAGACTGGCCAATGAGCCACGTTTCGACAAGTGTTTGAAAAAATGTTATCTTTTCCCGTCTCCCCTAACAACCAAGATAGTATTTATAGCCCGACCAATCGTGGTTAGGCTTTCATTTGTTGCGCTCCAATCAATTTGGAGTTTACATGGTAGGCTATTTCTGTAACGTAAATTTTTTTCAAACACGTTAAAAAAAAATCTTATGAGCAGAAATGATTTTATGCTGTCAGGCACCCCCAATATTTTATTTTGGGTATAATTTATTAATTCCTGGACTATTTGCGTAACGTTTTACATATTATTTGTCAGCAAGCCCTAAGGAACCCAAAAATACTAATTTAAAGGAGCTACGTGGCTGCGTTCAAAATATGCAATTTCTTCTACCTCCTGTTTCGAAGATGTGCTGTCTGGGTACTGTTATGTGTTCAAACGTAAACCCATCTAATGTTATCTTTTCTAATAAGAGTCTGTTATGATTTATAAACCTAACTCTGGGAAAGGGTAGTGTATTTTATCACTGTCCGTCTGAAAAACTTAGTGCTTGTAGACTTACACGCGTGATGCCAGCATTTGTGTATCGCGCGACGCGTGTTGCATGCGTTCCTGATTTTCAGCCCTCCCCTCTCGCTATCCTTTTGTCCATCTGTTCGTTCGTTTTGGTAACGTAATATAATTAATGTTAGGATTAATTTAGGTCATTACGCAGTACGTCTCAATGTTTTTCTTAGAAATACAGCACACGTTTCATTGAAGAAGGCGGGTAATAATACAGTAAGCTTTTATATCAACGTGAAAGCGTTACAATTTGCAGACGAAGCAGAAAACAAGGGGGATTTCGAGTACATTCTTTGTGACAGCACTGTCATTTTACCATTGCTCTTCTCTTTATTAATTTTATTTGTTAGGCTTCATATTTACCTAATAATTTATATATGTGGATTAGAATATTTCATGACACCTCCCCTCTTAAAACAGACATTATATGTCAGTCCTTTATTCTATATACACATAGAGAAATTTATTATTATTTCTGGGGTTTACGGTGATTCTCATCACACGGATGGCGGCTTAAAAAATCCGCTCCCAGATTGGTTTTTCCAGATATATATTCAATGCTAAAATTATATGGAGCCAGAAGCAAAGACCATCGGAGTAACCTAGAGTTCTCATGCTTAGCCTGTGCTAAAAACGATAAAGGTTTGTGGTCAGTTTGCAACTTAAATGCCTTCCCATATAGATAAATATTGAATTTCTTTATTGCCCATATTACTGCAAGACATTCTTTTTCGCTAGTTGAGTAGTTGATTTCAGCTTTATTCAACTTTCTGCTAGCATATGCCACTGGGCTTAATTCCCCATCCAATGCATCTGATTTCTGTAGTAAAGTTGCACCTAACCCAATATTACTTGCATCCGTCCTTACTATGAATTCTTGACTTAAGTCAGGTAATTTCAAAATGGGTTTACTTGTGAGCTTTTCCTTCAATTCTTGGTAAGTCATTTCACATTGTGGTGTCCATGTAATGCGATCTGGAAGTCCTTTACGTGTCAATTCAGTTAACGGTGCACATATGGAATTAAAGTTTTTGATATACTTCTGGTAGAAACCACATAATGAGACAAAGGATCTCACGTCCTTCTTGGTTTGTGGTCTCGGGGCATTCTGTAGTTTCTCTAAATTCTTTGGGTCAGGGGTCATGTTTCCCTGATAAACTGTGTGTCCCAAAAATTCCAATTCTTTACATCCAACGCAACATTTGGTTGGTCGGGCTGTTAAATTTGCCTCCCTAAGTCGTTCAAACAGCATGTTCAGAGAGTCAATGTGTTCCTCAAATGTTTCTGTTGCTATAAGGATATCATCCATAAAATTTGTTATACAGGGATTATTCAGAGGATCCAATAATTTTCTCATCATTCTAGAGAAGACACTAGGCGCATTCTTCAATCCAAATGGCAATCTATTAAACTCATAGTGTCCTTCTGAGGTACTAAAAGCTAGGTATGGTCTAACCTCAGGCTTTACTGGAATCTGATAGTATCCTTTACTCAGATCCACTTTTGAGAAATATTTAGCTTTATTTAGTCTGGCAAACAGCTGATTTGTATCCGGCAATGGATCCACCTGTCCTTCTGTAATAGCATTCAGTCTCCTGTAATCTATACAGAGTCTATGTTCTCCAGAGGGCTTCCTTAAGAGTACAACACCGGAACTATACGAAGACTCACTGTGCGAAATAATTCCTTCCTTCAATAGATAGTCTATCTCTTCCTTCAAAGCTTTTTCCTTAGCAAACGGAATCGAATATGGTTTCATACAGACAGGTGTGGAGTCTATGAGTTTCATATCATATTCCAATAGGTTTGTATGCCCTGGTCGGTCTGTTAACACCTCTGCATGATTATTTAGAACCTGTTGCACTCTCTCTTTCTGAGTTTTCGTTAAATGTGTACTGATTTTCACCTGTGCTGCTGTCTCACAGGGGTGTAATGGATATTCAAATGATGAAAGTGGTTCCTTTTTCATCTCCATGGCGATGGACAAGGTCAACAAGTGTGTCTCTTCCTGATGTTCTCTTTCCAAATATTTCTTCAGGAGATTCACATGATAGATTTTTTCTTTCCCCTTCTTATCTATCTTATAATTTGTTCTAGACACCTTCTCTAGAACTGTATATGGACCCTGCCATCCAATTTGTAACTTATTCTGACTCCCAGGCAAAAGAAGCAGTACTTTCTCTCCCACAGCCAAATTTCTGTCTTTCGCCTTCCTGTTATAATAGGCAGCATGTTTCTTCCTGGCTTGTTTCAAATTTTCATTGGCAAGTTTCCAGCCAGTTTTTAACCGAGTGGTCAGCTCATTCACATATTGGTATGAAGATGTAATGTTTTCCTCTGCCTTTTCATCAGTCCACGTTCTTAACAAAGCTTCAAGTGGACCTTTTATTGGCCTTCCAAACAATAATGTTGCCGGGGCCATACCGGTTGAACTATGGGGTACCTCCCGATAAGCAAAGAGGGCGGCGTGCAGGTACTGGTCCCATGTATCTGGTTTTTCGTGTGCCAACTTTCTCAGGATCGACATCAATGTGCCGTTAAATCTTTCCACTTGGCCGTTCCTTGGGGATGATACACACTACAATGGAAGTGTTTGGCCTGGAAGATCCTGAAAACTTCTTCAGTTAGTTTCCCCTTGAACTGAGAGCCATTATCAGTCAAGATTTGATTGGGAAAGCCTAACCTTGTGAAAATTGTGAGCAATGCCTCTGCCACATGTTTTGAATCAATCGATGACAGGGCTACTGCCTCTCCCCACATAGAACAAGTGTCCACCAGAGTCAGAATGTAGCTGTTCCTTCTCTTGGTTCGGGTGAGAGGTCCCACAAGATCCACGGCAACTCTCTCAAAGGGTGTTCCCACTATGGGCATTTCCCCCAGAGTTGCTGGTGCAGTCCAATGTTTAGGTGCTACTCGTTGGCACTCTGGACAGGATTTTACATATCGTTTGATATCTTCAGTTATTCCTGGCCAGAAATAGTGACAAGCTATTCGCTGTCCTGTTGCGCTGATTCCCATATGACCACTGAAGGGAATCGCATGCCCTAGTTCCAACACTTTAGTCCTATATGAAGTGGGAAGGACCAGCTGTCCGTGACCATTGGATTCAGATCCAGCCTTCCTATATATCAATTTGTTCTTCATATAAAACTCTCCCTTGCCTGGAGGTGTATGAGATTTGGGCAACTTCTTGAAACATGGCTTGAGTGTTTTGTCCTCAGCCTGTGCCTTCCTCATCTCATCTGGGTGAGTATTTATTGGATTATCCTCCTCCTTCTTTGTCTGTGATCTGGTCTGCACTGTTGCCAATATCACAGGTCTCTTGGGATTCCCCAAGAAGACATATCTACACCCCAATATTAGAGGGTAGATTGGCTCATTTATCACTGCTGCTTTTATGATTCCTTCCACATATCGCGTTTTCACTTTTATTCGGGCGACGGGAAGTGTCATGGTAGCTACATCCTTGGTTGCAGTTTGAATCTCCACTGTTTCTGTGGTGTATTGATCGGCCTGCACCAGGTGAGAACTCACAACGGAATCGTAATCTAAACCGGTATCATATAAACATCTTATAGTGACACCATTACAAATGACATCTTCACACACTGGGGGGTGGTATGGTTCCTGTAATTCTTCAGGTTTGCCCTTCTTTTCCTTTTTCCCCGATGTCATAGCAGCAAAATGAGGAGGTTTCCTTCTACAATGGTCAGTGTCATGATTGTTCATCTTACAATTTTTACACCACCTTTTTCCTTGGTTGAAAGATTTTCTTTCATCATATTTCCTTTCATCGAATTGTGGGAATTTATTTTTATTTTCATACCGTGGCCTATCAAATTGGTGCTTACCTTTATTTTGATCCTTAGGATCAAATTTATTAAAGTTCTGTGGTGCCCTAAAGTTGTCCACCTGTTTCTTTTTATTACCTGTTACCTCTGCTTGAGCTGCTTGATACCTTTCAGCAACATTTAGCAACTCACCCAGCCTCTCTGCACCTTGTTCCATGAGAAACTTTCTCAGGTCTGGAGCCATGGACTCTCTTAGTTGCTCTATAAGGACCATTTCCTTAAGATCTTGGGTTTTCCCCAGAGAAGTCCATTTCTCCAAGTATGTCTCTATTCGTGCAGAGAACTGGTGATAGGTTTCACCTGACAGTAGTTTAGCATTCCTAAATTTTTTCCTGTAAAACTCTGCATTCTTTTCATACCTTAACAAAAGAGCCTGCTTTAGCATGTCATAATTTTCCTGATCACCTCTGCTCATTTTTGCAAAAACTTCATAAGCTGCCCCACGAAGTCCCTGAGATAACTTTAAGCTCCACCTTTCTCTCTCTAACCCATACGTGGTAGCTAATAGTTCATACCTATTTATATAGCTCTCAATATCATCGTCTTTCTCAACAAAATGATCTAAATGAAAGTTCATAGCTGAGGTTGAGGCTCCCTGAGTAACCGTAGCATCAGAGGCAAAGGGACTGGCACCATTTTCAGGAGCATGGCCTTGAAACTCAAACTCCCTTAGTCGTAACTCATGTTCCCTTTGTAATCTCTTCTCCTCCTTTTCTGCTTCCCTCTCTGCAGCTAATCTCTTCTCTTCCCTTTCTGCAGTCTGTCTTCTTTCCTCGGCTTCCCTTTCTGCAGCTAATTTCTTCTCTTCTGCTTCCAATTTCTTAGCCTCTTTGTCAGCCTCAATCTGCAACCTCTTAGTCTCAGCCTCAGCTTGCAACCTCTTAGTCTCAGCCTCTAACTTTCTTTCGGCCTCTTTTTCTAATCTTCTTTCTTCGCGTTCAATAAATTTGTCACATTCCGTTGTGACATAGGCAACCATAACTTGCCCATCTAATCCTAACTCTTTTGCAGTCTGAACCGCAGCAGATCGAAATTTGGCCAGGTCCGCCATTGTCTATTATGTAAATTTATACAATGTCTAACCAACAATTCAATCTCTAATGGACAACACAGGCACCGTGAGCTCAACCTTATTTAATTCCACCCAAGGATACCTTTTAATTCTTATATTCCCTGAAGTGAATTACCCCCAATATTTTTAATAGTTAAAGATTCAAAATCCCAAGAGCGAGACCCCAATATATGTGGTGAAGTGGGATGTTATAAATATTTATAGGGGACTTAGTGTACTGACTGAGATCAGCTGTGAAGGTATCTATATCTATTAAAAGTAGTGTATTATAGATAACCTTACTTGCTACCACATATCTCTTATCTCAGTCAGAATTATTCTGGAATAGTGTGATGCTACGTTATGTGTCTAGGGTATGAGTATGGTGAAGTGTAAGTCACAACAACAGACAGATAAACAATTTAATTTAATCCACTACTCTTAACAACACTGTGACACTCACATACATATAACACTCTATGAGAATATCTTAAAGAAGTCACTCGTAACGGTTCAAATAACAATATGTATTCATTACTAGCATGAATGAATATGTGTCCTGATTCAACTACAAGGGAACCAGGAATCACAATCAATTTAAATTACAAGTTATGTACAGAATGTATTTAATATGAATATTGTAGTGACATATATTATTACAAATGTTCTATGTGTGTCAGTTTTGTAGTAGTAAAATGAGGTAATACTGGTTTTGTTTTGTTCAAGCTCTGTTGGTATTTGTCATCATGACTTCAATAGTTTGTCTTTAGGGACTAGTATTGGAGATGTTCACAGTTCCTGATTTTAAGACAAGTAAATTCCCCTCTGAATAGTATTTTTATAAAGTTATTTCAAGATGAGGGGCATAATGTTGAGCTCAGCTGGCCAACTCTGCTTATCTTGAGTGATGGCGGCAGGAGAGGACTCCTCTGCTCGAATTCTCCTCTGGGCTCTGGAGACACCTCACTGATAGCTAAAAGGACCAAGGAGTATGCTGTCCGACACTGGATTCAGCAAATCTCTGACCAGATGCTGCTCAGTACCATCAAGACCACTGTCCCTGAAATCAAGAAGGATGTACCTTCTACTTCATAACTAATTTATATTCTCTTTTACACTGATCACAATACAGCACAAACATTGCGTTCAGAGCGTTAGGCCAACAGTCAGCTTCATTTGAAATACTTTATTCCAGTATTACCCTTCTTAATGGTTACTACGCCTCTGCACTTCCAGCATTATTTCTTTCTAGTCAATCATCCAGGTGTCAGTGTACTATTTGGCCATTCCATGCCGTTTTACTTTTCTCCGACACCCTCTGTTCAGGCTGGAGCATTTTAGGCTTTACCTCACGTTTGCCACTGAACTACACATATATATACAGGCATAAATCAACAATTCACATTCAATTTTCATTAAAAGATATTAAATGGTTCAAGCTTACCACAATTCATACGAATAACACAGATACGTTGATTAGCAATGAATTCTGGCACAAACTGGCACAAATTCCTATCTGCTTATGTTCCAGGCTTTTATTTTACACAAATATGAGCTGGCTTCAACGCACTGATGCTTTATCAAGCTTCTTTAAACAAGTGGTTTCGAACTAACGCTCCCAAGTGTGTATATCAGCGAGACTGGCCAATGAGCCACGTTTCGACAAGTGTTTGAAAAAATGTTATCTTTTCCCGTCTCCCCTAACAACCAAGATAGTATTTATAGCCCGACCAATCGTGGTTAGGCTTTCATTTGTTGCGCTCCAATCAATTTGGAGTTTACATGGTAGGCTATTTCTGTAACGTAAATTTTTTTCAAACACGTTTAAAAAAAAATCTTATGAGCAGAAATGATTTTATGCTGTCAGGCAGCCTCACTATTTTATTTTGGGTATAATTTATTAATTCCTGGACTATTGGCGTAACGTTTTACATATTATTTGTCAGCAAGCCCTAAGGAACCCAATAATACTAATTTAAAGGAGCTACGTGGCTGCGTTCAAAATATGCAATTTCTTCTACCTCCTGTTTGGAAGATGTGCTGTCTGGGTACTGTTATGTGTTCAAACGTAAACCCATCTATTGTTATCTTTTCTAATAAGAGTCTGTTATGATTTATAAACCTAACTCTGGGAAAGGGTAGTGTATTTTATCACTGTCCGTCTGAAAAAGTTAGTGCTTGTAGACTTACACGCGTGATGCCAGCATTTGTATATCGCGCGTCGCGTGTTGCATGCGTTCCTGATTTTCAGCCCTCCCCTCTCGCTATCCTTTTGTCCATCTGTTCGTTCGTTTTGGTAACGTAATATAATTAATGTTAGGATTAATTTAGGTCATTACGCAGTACGTCTCAATGTTTTTCTTAGAAATACAGCACACGTTTCATTGAAGAAGGCGGGTAATAATACAGTAAGCTTTTATATCAACGTGAAAGCGTTACAATTTGCAGACGAAGCAGAAAACAAGGGGGATTTCGAGTACATTCCTTGTGACAGCACTGTCATTTTACCATTGCTCTTCTCTTTATTAATTTTATTTGTTAGGCTTCATATTTACCTAATAATTTATATATGTGGATTAGAATATTTCATGACATATACATCGCCTGTTGCCCCAGAGTCGCATCTCTTTCACTCGTACACCAAAAAAAACTCAGCGTTGTGGACTTAGAAAAATTTTTGTGTTTTCTGTACCGCAGCGTTTATTGTTACGATGTCCATCGCCCATTGCGGTTGTTCCACAGCCAGCCTGATGCCTTTTCGGCAGTTTCACTAAGCTTCTTCAGTGCCCTTGTTCTAGACTGTCCCTTCAGCCCCAACAGTTTCAATAAATCATACACTGATGCAGCCACAAGCCCTCTTGCGCCCACTTCAACCGCCATGACCCTTGCACTGAATCCATCGTGTCTCAAATCCGCGGCCAGATCACTACACTTGGCCGCTTTGAATGAATGTTGCTCGTCTAATCTGGATTCAAATGGCACGGTCAGTTCAATCAGTATGACCTGAAGCGTTGCTGCAGAATGAAGCCACTATATCCGGCCGTCTCCGCGCTTTTCTGATACACTCTGGATATTCCCCCCCCCCCACCCCCCACCCCCCCGGTCCAGGTAGGTCTACCGCCATCTCCCAGTCGTTTGCACAGTCAAGAAGAGATGGTAAACTGCTACCAGGTTTACTCGGTTTGGGGTGTGCTGACTTTCCTGCCCTCAGAAAGTATGTGTTTGCGGTGTCTGGCAGGACTTTGCTATTCGCTTTCATTCTTGCCTGATCTATTGTCGCAGCAAGCTCATTTAGCACTTTGTTATGGCGCCAAGTGTATCGCCCTTGCCCTAATGCCACCTTACACGCTGAGAGCAGGTGTTCAAGTGTCTGCCTCCCCTGGCACAGGGGCACTGCTCATCATCTGACTTTCCCCATTTCACAAGGTTGGTGGCCGACGGCAGCAGGTCATACATTGATCTAACCACGAAGCTGAGCCTAAGAGGTGCCATATGCCATATATCATTCCATGTCAAGGACCTCTGCAGAGCTCCTTCCCATGTAGTCCATTGGCCTTGTTGGACCTGCTGCACTGCTTTTTGCAACCTCTTATCATTCTCAGCTCCTCGTATCTCCTGAACTACCATGTCTCTGCGCTCCCTGCTTGATGCCTTGGACCACCAGCGGATGTCACCATGCCCAAATCCCCATCTATTCGTTTGTGTGTATCCAATTACCTCTCTCAGTTTGAGTGACTCTTCAGCAGCATCAACAGCTTCTTCCACTCTCCACTTCCTTCCCGTTTTCAGTGTGGGCTGAATGGACTTAACCACGTCATCAGCTGACTCGCGTAGCATCATTGCAAGCCTTGCTTTTCCAACTTTGTATTCTTCAACAACTGACTTGAAGGGAAGCAGAAGTTTTGACTTTTTGCAGTACAGTGCTACATCTGACAGACCTGGTGGTACCCCTAGCCATTTTCTCATGAACTTGTTGACCTTCTGCTCTATAGCTTCCACTGTACTTGTGCTTATTTCATATATAAGCAGTGGCCACAGCAACTTCGGTATCAACATGAACTGGAGGCACCACAGTTTGAACTTTCCCAGGAGTCTGCTTTGGTCTATGATCTGTAGTCCTCTGTCTGCCATTTCTATTGTCTGTTGCACTGCCTTCGAGTCTTTTAAAGAGGCATCGTACACCCTGCCAAGACTTTTAACAGGTTCCTCAATGACAGTAGGGATTCTTTGGCTAGAAACCGTGAATATGACCTCTGCTATCTTCCCTTTCCTGACTGATAGGCTTCTCGACTTCTTGGGTTTGAAGCTCATTCTGCACCAGCTGACTAGTTCATCCAGGCGTGCTAACATCCTCCGGGCCTGATGTTCATCTGATGTCAGAATTGTTGTGTCATCCATGAATGCTTTGAGCGGTGGCATGTGACACATTCCACCGAGCTTTGGGCCTATATATGAAATTAACGAAACAAAGGAATATCAGTAACTAGTACACTTCAGAAAGTGAAGGCTAGAACACGGAATCACTGGCAACAAGTGGAAAACAACGTATTAGGGATCCACTGTTTTTTTTTCTTTCTATTACTGTACTCTTTGAAATGTATATGAAATGCAAAATGTCGCAATGGACTGTGTTAGTGCCGGTAAATATATGATAGATTAAAATGTACCACTATGTCTAAATAACAAAGATCGCTTGTGCTTTGTGGCTTCACAGATGACCTAGTTGTTTGAAGAAACGCCTTGGCTCAATCAGCACATCACCATTCACCAATCCACACCCGTCCCTTGAATTTCTCAGTTAATTGTGTCCCTAACTTCAATGAAGTTATTATCACTTTGTTTAACATTATAAGGCCGTAAGGAGGCAGCCCCTCCACCATGCAAAGGCACAACAGGCCAATCACCTGTTTGTCTTAAACTATGATTACAAGCAATATAAGAGAGAAAACCGGACTGATTCTTAAGGCGACGAACTGGAACGGACTACGGACTACGACTTATGGAACATGGAACACAAGAAGTATAAATGGGAAAGAAGAGGAGCTGATGGAAGAGATGAGGAAAGAAAATCTAGAAATCCTGGCTATTACCGAAACAAAGAAAAAGGGGCAAGGAGTCATGGATCTCGATGGCAACACTCTGCTATACAGTGGTGTACCCACATCTGAAAGAGCTAAAGGGGGCGTGGGTTGCATTGTGGCCAAAAACCAGAAAGATAGTATCAAGGGATGGAACTTTGTCTCGGAGCGCATTATGGTTGTAAAACTAAAAGAAGGAGAAACCATAGTCAACCTGGTCATAGTGTATGGGCCAAATGAGGATGAGAGAGCAGAGGTCAAGGAAGAATTCTTCGAGCTGCTTCAAAGGACAGTGGATGACTGCCTAGATGAAATTATCATGCTCGGAGATTTCAATGCCAGAGTTGGAAATGACCATGCTAGATGGGGTGGAGTTATCGGAAGATATGGAGAAGATACTCTCAATGACAATGGAAAGCGACTCCTCAGATTCTGCAATGAGCAGAATCTGATCATTACCAACACAATGTTCCCCCATAAGCGCATACATGCATACACTAGGTGTGAACCAACAAAGAATGAGAAGTCAGTGATCGACTATGCCATTGTTAGGAGGAGCTCATTCAAATATGTCCGGGATGCTAGAGTCTGGAGGGGGCCAGAGATTGGAAGTGATCACTACCTGCTTACAATTAAAAGAACAACTGAAAGAGTTGCTCAGCCTAGGAACTGCCCAGCACCACGCAAGAAACCAAGTAAACGAACGGAAGAAATGAGCATTAAGGCCTACAAGCTGAAAGATCCAGAAATTAAGACCAGATATCAGGGGCTTATTGCTACAGCGGTGAGAAACACAGAACAACCTGATGACTTGGAAACCCTGTGGCTTAAATTCAAGGACATCATAAAGACAGCTGCTGCAGAAGCATGTGGTGAAGTCCGACTTGGGAACAAGAGAAAGAGGACACCTTGGTGGACAGAAGAAGTCAAAGAGAAAATAAGAGAGAAGAAAATGGCATGGAAACAATACTTAGGAGCTAAAAACACAGCAGGACAAATAGAGAAATATAGAGAATATGTGATACTCAGAACAGAAGCAAAGAACAAGGTGCTAGCAGCAAAACAGAAGTCCTGGGAAGAATTTGGAGAAAAGCTAGAAAAGGATGCGCAAGAAAACCAGAAATTGTTCTATAAGACCCTAAAGAACATGAGGAAGGAAAAACAATGCCCTATAAAGGACAAGCAAGGCAAATTGCTTACTGCCCCGAAGGAAGTAATGGAAAGATGGAAAGAATATTTCTCAGAACTCCTTGATGGTGAGCAAGGTAGAGCATCAGAAATGATAACCACTAGCACAGAAGAGGATACAAATGGTGATGAAGATGACATAAAGATGGAAGAACTGAAGGCAGCACTGGAGAAAATCAAGATGGGCAAAGCAGCAGGGCATGATGGTATAACACCAGAAATGGTTAAGTACATGGAAGCATCAGGCGACCTATTACTCTTAAGGGTCCTACAAGCAGCATGGTGCAACAAGGCCATACCAAAGGATTGAGAGATTGCCATCATAACACCGATTTTCAAAAAGGGTGACAATCGACAATGTGGAAACCACAGAGGCATATCCCTTCTCGGTGTCCCTGGTAAAATCTACTCTAGAATCCTAGAGCAGAGACTCCGATGCCTAGCTGAGCCACAATTGGATGAAGCCCAGTGCGGATTCCGAGCAAACCGAAGTACTCAAGACCTAATCTTCACACTCAGGCAGCTGAGTGAAAAGGCCCTTGAGTACAAGAGTGAGATCCATCTTTGTTTCATAGATCTGGAAAAGGCGTTTGACAGGGTCCCCTGGAGCAAACTTTGGGACTGTTTGGCAAGGAAGAACATTCCAGCACCTCTGATACATGCTATACAGAGCTTCTACAAGTCTTGCAGAAATTATGTGAGGACAGCAAACTATAAGTCAGTGTCGTGTGGTGAGTACTGGGGCAACTACAACAGTAGTTTTGCCAGGAATAGTCTATGAGATATAGATATAAGGTCTCTAGAAATTGGCTCGTTAAGAAATAATAAAGACCTATTCGAGATAGGGACAAGAAGACAGGAATGCGAATGCTTTCCACTAGACAGTGTTTTCTAATTAATTATGGAAAGAGTTCTGTTTCCCCACGATCTTAGCTTCTGCCCTTAGATCCCGTAAAGAAAAAGCCCCCAACCTCATCTGAGTAGAGAAAGGTTCCTATAGGTGAATATGTAACACCGACAGCACGAGTGATACATTAACAAACTCTTGATAATGATCAACCGATCGTTGGGTTTATTAATGAAATATCCACACATATAGGGTTAGTAATGGTTAGAACGTGATGATGGTGAAAGACGATTCACACAAAACACACAGATGAGATAATAAAATTACAGTTAATTAAGTAATAGTTAATTAAGAATGAACTGGTGTAAAGTGAAATGATGAGGTGATATGATACGTGTTACCAAAATGGTGAGTACTCTACACAGTCCATGTGTCTCTAAATGCTTCTCCTAGATATGAGGATTCACATGTATGCATAAAATGTCCCAAGTTGTTATACGTTATGTCGAATGGGTATCTCTAAGCTGAGGATGTTCTGATGAATACTGTTGTCGTACGGAGAACGCTGACGAGATATCTATGTATATTCCTTCACTGTTTGAGTATATCTCTGTAGTGTTGATCAACAGTTAATAGCTGTCATATGAACAAAAGGTCTGTTGTCTAATCTCCCGACGGTACTGGTCAGACTGGATATCTTCACGAAATGTTAGTGATATGTAGACTCATAATCTTGCGTATGTAGTCGTGATTCATATACTTTCGAGTCTGCTTCATAAAATGCGCTTAAGAGTGTGTTGCACGTGGTATAAATATGCGATTCCTCTTTTGAGCTCTTTTGCTTGACTTCAGATAATAATGATCTTTCGAGTGAGTTGAATTTATGATGACTCTGTATTGAACTTGTGATAACGATGTATTGAACTTGTGAGCAAGCAGTATATGGTGACGAAAAATGCTACGTCCACCTTCTGACTTGTGGGTGAGACAATATTCCTTCTTAATTGAGGAATGAAAGATGTCCTATGGCGAATTCTGCTAGCCAAATGTCCGTTTTTAATAACTTATTTCTGGTTAGACGTCAGACACGTTGCGTGTAGACTCAGACTTCTGATGAACTGAAGACACACAAAAGTCTTCGTAAGTTTTCACATTTAACATCACTGGTTGACTTTCATTTAAACTACTGCTCATTATTCATCTCTCTCTCTCTCTGAGTTCAATTCTAATGATGTTAAATATCTTGTGCATGAGAGTGTATGCGCATGTGAGACTGTGATGATGATAACGGTGAAATATGAAATATTAATTACCTCCTATCATCCTATCATCTTCTAGGAAAATCTTCTGATTTTATTAATCAGTTATGCCAAGAATTATTTGAAACTTTATCTTTCGCACATTTTAGCTGTGACGTTAAAATAAACAAAAATAAGAAAATGTATTTATAAGTATAAGATCTACTAACCTTCTTTTCCCTTCGCAAAATCCTTTAAGAACACAATTAATCACAGAACTGAATTATCATCCACTCTGAATAAACACATGTATTAGGCTATGCGTTTTGGGTTTAATCTCTTCCTCACAAGGTAAAAACTTGACTGCCCCACTCTAGTAGATTATGCGGTATTATATATTTCTGCTAGTCCAATATGGCCAAGCTGGGCATCCAATGTGGTAAACCAACGCTTGTCTGAACCGCGGTGAGACGTTTTCCCCTGGCCAATCTGGGCGTCCAATGTGGTGTCACAGAAATTACCGCATGCCCATGTTTGATTCGGATGACCATATGTGTTTTTACCTGATTTATCACGATGCAATGTGGGCTTCAAACGATAATGTCGGGCATGTGGACTCAATCAAAGGATTTTATTTCCCCCGATGAAAGAGCAAATGTGGTTCTCTAGATACCGGTTGCGAGTAATCACAACGATGAAATAGCAAATATGGATCGCAAATGTTGCATGAAAGAGCAAATGTCGGAGAAAATACAATACGAAAGATGTAGGAAAAGATAGAGCAATAAGGCCTTTGCGCTCGTTTATCACAGTCAGAAGAGTTCAGGACCACCACTGGTGTAAGACAAGGCGATATCCTGTCACCTTATCTTTTCATACTTCTCATGGACGATGTCATCAAGGCATGTAAGGAGAGAACAAGAAAGTATTCAGTGGGGTACTGGAAGATGAGACAGGTCTGTATTTCAGAGCTAGCATTTGCTGATGATGTTGTCCTGATTGCTAAATCAGAGACACATCTCCAATCCAACCTGCAAGTCTGGAAGGAAGAGCTGGAGAAGAGAGGGATGGTCATAAGCAGCTCTAAAACAAAATCCATGGTGATATCACGAGAAGAAAGAAAACATCAGATTAAGTTGGGAGAACAGGTCCTGGAGCAGGTCGACCACTTTAAATATCTCGGAGCTATTATAGACCGAAAGGGGGGCATCAAAGAAGAGTTGGCCACTCGAAAAGCAGCGGCTGGGAGACTTTATCAGGCCATAAATCGAGGATTCCTCAGCAAGAAAGAGGTTGGTAAGAAAACGAAGATGGCTGTATACCGCTCCACCTATGTCCCAGTCTTGACATATGGATCCGAGTCATGGGCAATGACTACAACCCACAAAAGCCAGATTCAAACCTCAGAAATGAGGTATCTGAGGAAGGTGGTTGAAGTAACAAGAAGAGACATGGTCCGCAACCAGACGATACGTCAAGGCCTAAAATCCCACCCGCTGCAGACCCAAATAGAACAGTCCCAACTAAGATGGTTTGGCCATGTCTGCAGAATGGGAGAAGATCGGCTACCACGACAAGCATGGGAAACAAAGAGCCAGGGATCCAGACCTCCAGGACAACCCAGAGTCCGCTGGGAGGACAACATTAGACAATCTTTGAAGGACCGAGGACTAGAATGGAACCAGGCCAGGAAGAAGACAGCTGATAGAATAGTCTGGCGCTCTCTCTCCCAAACCTCTACACCTCACGGTAGAAGAGGAACGACTAAGTAAGTAAGTAAGTTTAACATTATATATAGTTATTATGTAAATTTGTTTTTGTGAATACTGGGTCAAAAACATGAATGATTAAAATGCACCTTGAAAGAGATTTCCAGGCAGAGTTTCAGTTATCTACGGTGACAATGCATAGAAATTTTGAGCGTCAGCGATTTAAAAGATCTTGCGTCGTTTTAAATAAAAAGTTTAATAAGGCAACCAAAACAACAAACAAACAAACAAGAACAATTATTACCGATGAGACCGGAAAAAATAAACACTTCTGTGATATGAAACCGCCAAGAAAGAACAAACATCTGTGAAGGAAACAAACATTGACAAAATTAATCGATGTCAGCGGTTAAAAGAGTCTTTATACCTAGAGTGTGTATCCTTTATAACCTAGCTGTGCATGCCTGTGGTAGAGGTAACTGAATAGAACAATGACTTACGTGCTAAGGCACATACACACAATACGGAGATTTAACACGAAGACGGAAACAAAATCCTACAACCTCGACGACGTTTATTTAACTCTACATTCACAATACAATGACATCAACACGACCATTGACAAATCATTAATATCAACCCGCAACGTGGCAGATCTATAGATCTCGTAGAAAATCACAAGCTATGTACCAACCTTACACTGACAACTGAATTACTACCTTTGATCCTAACTACAACATGACTTACAGACGCTGAATATCACTATATTCTAGCCACAGACACTATCAAGAATCCCTCATACAGGAACAACACAACAGTGCTAATGTCTGCACACTTGAACTCGGGTACAGCCCAGTGTCGAATGATCCCAGAGTTATGACCTTTGATATCTCGAATGTCAAACATCCATAGATCGAACTAACTAAAACAATAACCACACATGGTGTGTTTAAGTACAGCCAAACATGAGTGCAAGAAATATAAGAACCTTCTAGGGTAAACAATTACATATAAACTATAATACTTTCTGTCGCATACAATAAACTATTCAAAGAAAAAAAAAAACACGAAAACAGCTCCGTAATGAATAAATTATCAGACAATATTTGTATAAGTAGGTCGTTCCGCCTGCATACATCGTTCTGCTCCAGCTTGTATGTATCACTGTATCACGTGCCATTGTATCGTGGTACGAAAAAAGCAGTCAATAACAAAATTGATAAACAACACTAGGGATAATAAGTTGTGGAGAGAGATGACTGCCTCCGATAGCTGGTAATTGAAGAAGAAGTATCATGTCCTGAATAGACTGTCTGTCACATATAATTAATAGTGCCATGTCCTGACTAGACTATCATCAACGTGTAACTCTAATAGTATCATGCCCTGACTAATCTATCATATTTTGTAACTCTTACAGTATCAAGTCCTGATTAGACTATCCTCGACGTGTAACTAAAAGTATCAAGCCTCAACATGTAACTCTAACAGTGTCATATCCTGATTAGACTATCCCCAACATGAAACTATAACAGTATCAAGTCATGACTAGACTATCCTCGACGTGTAACTCTGACAGTGTCATATCCAGATTAGACTATCCCCAACATGAAACTATAACAGTATCAAGTCATGACTAGACTATCCTCGACGTGTAACTCTGACAGTATCAAGTCATGACTAGACTATCCTCAACATGTAATTCTAACAGTGTCATGTTCTGACTAGACTATTATCAACAAGAAGCTCTAACAGCATCAAGTCCTGACTATCCTCGGCGTGTAATTAATAGTAGCATGTCCTGACTAGATTATCAACAACATGTAACTCTAACAGTATAAAGTCCTGATTAGATTATCCTCGACGTGTCACTAAAACTATCAAGTCCTGACTAGACTATCCTCGACATGTAACTCTAACAGTGTCAAGAGAGAATGACAAGTGATTCATTCTCATTCACTAGGCTTCAGTTCCACAAGCATCCTAGGCCTTCAGCACATAAGTGCAAGCTCCTTATGTCATGTGTCATTCGCCGAATGTCGTTCATTTCATTCTTCATCCCTGTCATGTCAGTCGTCAGTTGTCTTCTCCATGTCGTCAATTCTCTTCTCCGTGTCGTCAGTTGTCTTCTCCATGCCGTCAGTTGTCTTCCCCATGCCGTCAGTTGTCTTCTCCATGTCGTCAGTTCTCTTCTCCATGTCATCAGTTGTCTTCTCCATGCCGTCAGTTGTCTTCTCCATGTCGTCAGTTGTCTTCTCCATGTCGTCAGTTGTCTTCTCCATGCCGTCAGTTGTCTTCTCCATGTCGTCAGTTGTCTTCTCCATGTCGTCAGTTGTCTTCTCCATGTCGTCAGTTGTCTTCTCCATGTCGTCAGTTGTCTTCTCCATGTCGTCAGTTGTCTTCTCCATGTCGTCAGTTGTCTTCTCCATGTCGTCAGTTGTCTTCTCCGTGTCGTCAGTTGTCTTCTCCATGTCGTCAGTTGTCTTCTCCATGTCACCAGTTGTCTTCTCCATGCCGTCAGTTGTCTTCTCCATGACGTCAATTGTGTTCTCCATGACGTCAGTACTCTTCTCCATGTCATCAGTTGCCTTCTCCATGCCGTAAGTACTCTTCTCTGTGACCGCTTGACATACACTACCATTAATACGTGTTAGAAAACCGCATACAATGAGAATAACAACGTTAAAAGCAGTTAAGACATTTGTGCACAAAACACAGTATCATGAAAAGTTCACGGCTTTGAGAGAAGCATTGTAAAGCTGTCCCAGAACAAAACAATAGTAAATGTTTTTGAATGGAACATTTTGTGAAAGTGAGAGTTGCTAATCTGGGTTTTTTCCGTTGTTAGAGATAGATACGTGTGGAAAAAGTCGAAAAGCTAAGAAAACGTGTGCAAATGTAGTTAATTGTACCGTGTGAAAAAGAAAGCATCGTGTGAAAATTGGCGGGAAAAAAGAAGAAATAGTATAAAAAGGAGAGACGTGGGCGATAGACAGGCTTTTACAGATTTTTAGGATTCATTAGGCGAGAGGATTTTACAGATAGTGTAAGGTGAACTTCGTCTTTGAGATTATCAAAACAAGTTTTTAACTTGACAAGTTTTCAAGCTAGACAAGTATTTTTAAGTAGACAAGTTAGTTTTCAAGTAGACAAGTTTGTATTTTATTCTATTGGATATATTCTTCCTGTGGATATACACTTTCATTTTGGATACTCACTACTTTGTGTAAGCAAGAAACAAGTACTTCGCCATTATGCCAATAACATTGCTGTTCTAATGACGTTAATAAACTATATTTTATTTTTCTACATTGCTGAGTTTTCTTTGGAACGTTACAGTGGATTACTTTGACGAGGTATTGCTTTTCACTAACCTAAAAGGGTAAGAACGGACTTTGGGAAGAAGAATAAACTAAGGTCAGGAATTTCCACCTCAGGCGAAAGGCCTGTAACCACTTAACCAGAACGTACAAAGAGTTAGCCTGCGCACAACACCATTGACTGGCCAACAGACCCGGTTACACTAACTTCATATTGATGCCGTGACCAAGCCCGGTCACATCTCCATGTCGTCAGTACTCTTCTCCTAGTCGTCAGTACTCTTCTCCATGTCGTCAGTACTCTTCTCCTAGTCGTCAGAACTCTTCTCCATGTCGTCAGTACTCTTCTCCTAGTCGTCAGCACTCTTCTCCATGTCGTCAGTACTCTTCTCCTAGTCATCAGCACTCTTCTCCATGTCGCCAGTACTCTTCTCCATGTCGCCAGTACTCTTCTCCTAGTCGCCAGTACTCTTCTCCATGTCGTCAGTTGTCTTCTCCATGTCATCACTTCTCTTCTCCATGTCGTCAGTACTCTTCTCCTAGTCGTCAGCACTCTTCTCGATGTCGCCAGTACTCTCCTCCTAGTCGCCAGTACTCTTCTCCTAGTCGCCAGTACTCTTCTCCATGTCGTCAGTTGTCTTCTCCATGCCATCACTTTTCTTCTCCATGCCGTCAGTTGTCTTCTCCATGTCGTCAGTTGTCTTCTCCATGTCGTCAGTACTCTTCTCCTAGACGCCAGTACTCTTCTCCATGTCGCCAGTACTCTTCTCCATGTCGCCAGTACTCTTCTCCATGTCGTCAGTTGTCTTCTCCATGTCGCCAGTACTCTTCTCCATGTCGTCAGTTGTCTTCTCCATGTCATCACTTCTCTTCTCCATGCCGTCAGTTGTCTTCTCCATGTCGTCAGTTGTCTTCTCCATGTCGCCAGTACTCTTCTCCATGTCGTCAGTACTCTTCTCCATGTCGCCAGTACTCTTCTCCATGTCACCAGTACTCTTCTCCATGTCGTCAGTTGTCTTCTCCATGTCGTCAGTTGTCTTCTCCATGTCGTCAGTTGTTTTCTCCATGCCGTCAGTTGTCTTCTCCATGCCGTCAGTTGTCTTCTTCATGCCGTCAGTTGTCTTCTCCATGTCGTCAGTTGTCTTCTCCATGCCGTCAGTTGTCTTCTCCATGTCGTCAGTTGTCTTCTCCATGTCGCCAGTACTCCTCTCCATGTCGTCAGTACTCTTCTCCATGTCGCCAGTACTCTTCTCCATGTCGTCAGTTGTCTTCTCCATGTCGCCAGTACTCTTCTCCATGTCGTCAGTTGTCTTCCCCATGTCATCACTTCTCTTCTCCATGCCGTCAGTTGTCTTCTCCATGTCGTCAGTTGTCTTCTCCATGTCATCACTTCTCTTCTCCATGTCGCCAGTACTCTTCTCCATGTCGTCAGTTGTCTTCTCCATGTCGTCAGTACTCTTCTCCATGTCGTCAGTACTCTTCTCCATGTCGTCAGTTGTCTTCTCCATGTCGTCAGTTGTCTTCTCCATGTCGTCAGTTGCCCTCTCCATGTCGTCAGTACTCTTCTCCATGTCGTCAGTACTCTTCTCCATGTCGCCAGTTGTCATCTCCATGTCGCCAGTACTCTTCTCCATGTCGTCAGTTGTCTTCTCCATGTCGTCAGTTGTCTTCTCCATGTCGCCAGTACTCTTCTCCATGTCGTCAGTTGTCTTCTCAATGTCGTCAGTTGTCTTCTCCATGTCGCCAGTACTCTTCTCCATGTCGTCAGTTGTCATCTCCATGTCGCCAGTACTCTTCTCCATGTCGTCAGTTGTCTTCTCCATGTCGCCAGTTGTCATCTCCATGTCGCCAGTACTCTTTTCCATGTCGTCAGTTGTCTTCTCCATGTCGTCAGTTGTCTTCTCCATGTCGTCAGTTGTCTTCTCCATGTCGCCAGTACTCTTCTCCATGTCGTCAGTACTCTTCTCCATGTCGTCAGTTGTCTTCTCCATGTCGTCAGTACTCTTCTCCATGTCGTCAGTACTCTTCTCCATGTCGCCAGTACTCTTCTCCTAGTCGCCAGTTGTCTTCTCCATGTCATCACTTCTCTTCTCCATGTCGTCAGTACTCTTCTCCATGTCGCCAGTACTCTTCTCCATGTCGCCAGTACTCTTCTCCATGTCGCCAGTACTCTTCTCCTAGTCGCCAGTTGTCTTCTCCATGTCGCCAGCACTCTTCTCCATGTCGTCAGTACTCTTCTCCATGTCGACAGCACTCTTCTCCATGTCGCCAGTACTCTTCTCCATGTCGCCAGTACTTTTCTCCATGTCGCCAGTACTCTTCTCCATGTCGTCAGTACTCTTCTCCATGTCGTCAGTACTCTTCTCCTAGTCGCCAGTTGTCTTCTCCATGTCGTCAGTACTCTTCTCCATGTCGTCAGTACTCTTCTTCTAGTCGCCAGTTGTCTTCTCCATGTCATCACTTCTCTTCTCCATGTCGTCAGTACTCTTCTCCATGTCACCAGTACTCTTCTCCATGTCGTCAGTACTCTTCTCCATTTCGCCAGTACTCTTCTCCATGTCGTCAATACTCTTCTCCATGTCGCCAGTACTCTTCTCCATGTCGTCAGTACTCTTCTCCATGTCGCCAGTACTCTTCTCCTAGTCGCCAGTTGTCTTCTCCATGTCATCACTTCTCTTCTCCATGTCGCCAGTACTCTTCTCCATGTCGCCAGTACTCTTCTCCTAGTCGCCAGTTGTCTTCTCCATGTCATCACTTCTCTTCTCAATGTCGCCAGTACTCTTCTCCATGTCGTCAGTACTCTTCTCCATGTCGTCAGTACTCTTCTCCTAGTCGCCAGTTGTCTTCTCCCTGTCGTCAGTACTCTTCTCCATGTCGTCAGTACTCTTCTTCTAGTCGCCAGTTGTCTTCTCCATGTCATCACTTCTCTTCTCCATGTCGTCAGTACTCTTCTTCATGTCGCCAGTACTCTTCTCCATGTCGCCAGTACTCTTCTCCATGTCGTCAGTACTCTTCTCCATGTCATCACTTCTCTTCTCCACGTCGCCAGTACTCTTCTCCATGTCGCCAGTACTCTTCTCCTAGTCGCCAGTTGTCTTCTCCATGTCATCAGTACTCTTCTCCATGTCGTCAGTACTCTTCTCCTAGTCGCCAGTACTCTTCTCCATGTCGTCAGTTGTCTTCTCCATGCCGTCAGTTGTCTTCTCCATGCCGTCAGTTGTCTTTTCCATGTCGTCAGTTGTCTTCTCCATGCCGTCAGTTGTCTTCCCCATATCATCAGTTGTCTTCTCCATAACGTCAGTTGTCTTCTCCACATCATCAGTTGTCTTTTCCATGTAGTCAGTTGTCTTCTCTATGTCGTCGCCTTAGTACTATTTTATTCTATCTCCACTATTGGCCAAAATTGACCTGAGGTCATAAAGGTCATCGACATCATAAAGTTTAATCTATCATCCTACACATAATCAAACAGTCAACCGTTTGGATCATCATGCATCATTTTAATGTGATATATCCTTCTTGTCAACTAGTAGCCTAACAAGTTTAAACACGCATTTCTCAACACAAGCTGAAGTGGGAGAGGGAATAAAACTACTGAGGCGACGATGTGTTTTTCGGTCTTCATCTTCCTCTCTTCTCCTGGGGTCCCAGAACAAGGACTCCCTTGTAATGTCATTAACCGGTGTCCTGAATGCGGGCCCTATCTATCGCCACCGTCTTGTAAGAGAATGCAATGGTATAAGATATAGAATACTATTCTTTAAAACTAAGAAAGAACAGAACTGAAGATCAATGGTAGTTAACCCCAGAGAACAGAACACACTTCAAAATTATCTCCTGTTATTCGTCGTGTGTTTTCATACAACTTCTATGGCTTCTTAAAAAAATGTTCCAACAATTACTCGATAAGGAATTTCCCACATTTAAGGCACATAATATCTGCTACATTCCTTTACTCACAAAACTTGCATCTAAACCATGAATATAAAAAATAACCACCTCACAGATTTATAATATATTATAAATTCAAAATTCTGATATTGAACTGACTACTTTAAATAGAATAGAAATAACCAACTCACAGAATCAGAACAGATTTCTCTCTCATCGATCAATCAGATCCACTGTGTTTCGTCTGCCTTCCAGGCAGACCCGATCATAAAATCAACGTTGGCAGTAAAAATAGAACAGTGTTGTAGTACTACCCCTGGGTCGTAGAAATCCCCTATATTCCGTCAGTGTGTATTTTCTGCCCTAGCTCTGCTGTACAAACCAGCTTTTAGCCTGCGAATCACTCGCGCGTTCTTCTACTCAACCCGTCCCACTTTTTTTGTTTCCCAATCCGTTTTATTATTTCTCCTTTTGCTACGCACGCGCATGACGTATGCCAGTCCGCTTAATTGTAAATCATTTTGGCAATATGTAAGTTGTGTATATTGGAACTTTCATTTACATGGTAAATTTTTAAGACATTTATTTTGTACACACGTATCTACTCCACTCAAGTAAGACAAATACCAGAACATATGGAGAAGACAACGTCAGGAAAGTACTAGAACGAAAAGTATGAACATTCTTTAAAAAAAAAAAATATTAATAAAGAAAAATACCCCGTTCAACCTCTGATGGGTTATAATTAGGATATATATTGTTTTCAATTCCAAATAATATGAACAACTGCCGATATGAGAAAGTGGCATCATACTTGTTAAATCATTGTAAATAGGGCATATCACAATTACCAATTATGCTTGTATGTTTTAAAAAAAAAAACGAACAAAATCAAGCAGAAACTCTGAACAAGAATAATATTAAAGTGGAGGGGTGTAAAGGCCTGGTGGTGCCAGTTATATAACAGACTTTAACAGATATTTAATTGACTTTTACCTGTTAAAAGTCAAATGCATTGTAAGAACAGCATCAGACCTTCACATTTCCAACTACTGTATATTAACCTTTGTTCGTGTTAAATATTGTTTGACTATATTATGCAGTTCCCTAGGTCTGTCTATTCTTAACACCTCTTCTATATTTATAAGTAAGTGTGATGCCTGCAAATCATCTAATATTGGGATTCTAATTTGTTCATACCTCTTACACTTTAACAAGAAATGTTCTATATTATTGTCTTGGAGTCATCTTGCACAGTATTGTTCTTCTATACTGAATTAGTCTTTTCCCAGCTGTAGTCTGAGAAGTTTCTTATTACAGGGAATTTTTAATTCCCTATATATCTGATATTTTCTTGTTGGAGCCTTGAATATCTTATAAGTATGTCTTACTTTCAGATTTTTATCCCACTCTGCTTTCCATTCATCTGTTATTAAATCTTTAATTAAGCTCTTAATCTTTGATTTACTCATCCCTACATTTATTACATTTTTATCAGATCTACCTTTCTTGCCTGCTTTATCTGCCTTTTCATTTCCTTCTATGCCAACATGTGAAGGTATCCAAGCAATTAAGATTGAACATTCTCTGGAATATAAGTATGTAGTAGCCAGAAATATCTCCTCTGCTATATCAGGTCTACCAACGGGCTGATCACCCGTTTGCCAGTCACTTCGATTACGGAAACAGCAGCAGATGGATTGATTTGCCGTTGCCCTAAAGACGCCAATAGGTGTGATGGGAGACAATGGCAAAGAAAACCTATCTGCTGTTGCCCTAAGACGCCACTAGGCGTAATGGCCACTGACTGCTTTGACGGTCGGTGGCTAAGGACGGAAGAAGAAGAAGAATATCAGGTCTACTACATTCTCGTAAGTAAGAATTGAAACAGTGTGTATAAGACAGGAAGGCGTAAAGATATACTGTATGTTTAAAAGTCGATGTAGTGTTGAAGGCAAATGTGCAAGAGGAAGACAGTGCTATATGTGGGAAGATAACACTAAGAAGAAAGAGTCTATTAGAGTGCACTATCAAGACAAGAGACAGAAGACGTTGGAGTTGCAGCCGACCTTCGTTGCGGAGATGGCAGCTGATGATGATGATGGTGATACTTCATGATGCGTTGAAAAGACGAAGAAGTCAACACCTAACCTATACCTAATCATTAATTTGATCAACAGTTTTATTTTTATTTTTGGACAAACGCCCTAATATAACCGACAGACCCTGTGTCTAGGTTGATTGGGGTACGCCTCGCCCAAAAGATGCAAAATATTATTATTTAAAAAAAAAAACACAATAAAAGATGAAATGGAAGGACTCTAACAATGGAAACAGAAATGACAAGGATTAATCCGTCTTGAAGAGAATTCCTAATGACAGAAGATTCAATAGTATAGCTTTCTTTTTCTTCTATATATGCAATGCCTGCTGGCGAAGGCGATCAGTCTCTCCATAACTTCTTATCCCCGCTGTTGTTTATCAATTCTGTTCTTGTCTTCTGTCAACGCCATGATGCCAAACTGTTCAGCATCTTCTCTCGTTGTTATATTCTATTTCTTGTTTTGTTTCAATGTTTCGTGGCGTCGCATTATATTTCAGCTTTCCTCTTCTCATAGTGTGGTCAAAAAAGTGGAATGTGTCTTTCTATTCAGCTTCCTTTAAGCACTGGCTTAGAGGATAGTAGTTGATAAGTTAACCTACTTTTGTTTGTCGAAGGCCTATGCTCCTTGGGACGCTAAAGGGTATTGAGTGATTGAAACCCGGCGTGATAGAACATTATTTTGATCTATTAATATGACTTATAAATACATATGATGTTCTGTTAATAATCTCGTAATCTGATAAATATTTGTATGTACACGTGATTGAAACACCAACGCACGTAAGTTCAAAACTCCATATAACGTGAGTAAGTTGAAACATCTCACTACTGAATACTTGCCGTTTGAAGTTGTTCTTGATCATTGGTTTCCTATAGTTTTCTTAATGTACAGAATTCCAATTGTCTACAGATATATCTTCCATTTTTGTGAGACTTCAAATGATAGACACAGAAAGAAACATGTAACAATAACCCTTCAACTCCCCTAGCAGAGTAGGACTTCAACTAACTTATGCCAACTCTTCCTATCGCGTGCCGTCAGCTCAAGTTCCGTCCACAGTTTCTTCATTACTTTCATTTCTGTGTCCAGTTTTCTCCCCTGTGTGTTTTTGTGCCTCCCTCTACCTTTTCTTACACTGGTGATTACAAAACAAGGATTGCCTTATTGTGACGAGTAGGGTGTATGTGGGTGGATGTACGTAGAAGATCGGACAACACTCATGCACCGCTCGTCTAGCTCACTGTCTAAGGAGTAATACACCAACTAAAACAACCTTATCAATCTCCGTGAATATATTATATCACAAATAAGTCACAATGGGCGCAGGGCCATTACAATCATTGGAGGCATAACAAATCCCGAGTATTCTACCATCACTCTGATTCTCGGAATATCTACAGCCACAAAATATGATACTTCATAAATCCACTGCACAACTCTGGCCCTCTACTCGCGCACTACTATAGACATCTACCCTTCTCTTCTCTACGCTCTTCGCTATCTCCTGTCTACTGTCTGCTCTCTACCGACTCAACTCTCTACTGACCCAACACACATCTCTCTCTGACTGACCCCTTTCATTCGTATTCACCAAACACGTGAAAACCTTCCACACTCCACTGAGCTTCATTCACGCATAACTATAGTTAACAGCTTGTCTTAAGCAATGCTCACAACATTGCTTGTAACTAAAATATTACAACTCAAGCATACCCAACTCACAACAACTCAAACGACTAATAAACTCCCGCTGGAGCATGTGAACATTCATACATGCATAACACCCTCAAAACACTCCGTGACACTTATAATGTTTTCAACATGTTTCCTCCGCGTGTGTGCTATCCATCGCCATCGTCTGTTTCTCATCTCTTTTTCCACTAGCACTTGTCTGGTTTTTGTCATCTATTCCATATTAATGATCTTGCCATACCATTTCTATCATGTATGCAAGCGCCCCTTGATGAAAGTCTGTAACTTTTGATTGCTCAATTTTTTTCTTCTTCTCTAAGTTTCAGAACCATACATTAGGAATTGGCTATAACACAAGTGCCCATACTTTAGTAAATACATGTTTAGCATAATATTAAAATAATAAAAATACTTATATAACCACTTAAACGACATTATTTTGCTTTTATCCACGTTGTGAATAAGTGGGCTATGCACTGGTGGAGCATTGTCTCAGCCACGACCGCCCGCCAGTGGGCGCATCTTGTACGTAAAATATTGATCTCTGAGCCAGAGCGAGGGAGGCGTAGACGAGGGCAGTGAATGTGTGAATTTAGATTAGACAATTGAAAAATGGAAAGAGACCGGGGAGAAAGAGATTAAGAACACAGGGCAGTGAAAGAATGACTGAGAAAGAGGGCGAGAGGCAGTGAGGAAATGAGAAGGACAGAGGGAAAGGTTAAAGGGGAATTAAATCCATAACATAATTGAGATTGATTTGTCCTTTTGTTTTTCTTTCCTCGTGCCTCAAATGGTATTTACTGAGATCGATGGATAAATACATGGTTGCTTCTTGTATAGCTGTGAAGAAGGGGATGGTACCATCGATAGCCGTGATGGTATTCGGGAATAGGCCTACTTAATTCTGAGTGGGTGCTTGGAAACTTGGGATTGTCGAAATCGGGTACTGGTAGACCATAGATTGAGGGATTGATCTATCAAAACAAACTGAGAAGAAGCGATGATATGATTGAAAAGATAATTTTCATTGGAAAATAGTTTGAGATTAGGTTGTAATGATTGATACTAAAGGATTCTATTTTATTTCTCTCAGGCTTTTGCCTTCTTGCTGCGAGGTACGTTTCTTTCAACTTAGACCGAAGTTCGTCGGTTAAAAAGGGTGTCGTGGAATATTCTAATCCACATATATAAATTAAAAGGTAAATGTAAAGCTTAACAAATAAATTCTAATAAAGAAAAGAGCAATGGTAAAATAACAGTGCTGTCACAATGACAGTACTCGAAATCCCCCTTGTTTTCTGCTTCGTCTGCAAATTGTAACGCTTTCACGTTGATAGTAAAAGCCTACTGTATTATTACCCGCTTTCTTCAATGAAACGTGTGCTGTATTTCTAAGAAAAACATTGAGAGGCAGACTGCGTAATGACCTAAATTAATCCTAACATTAATTATATTACGTTACCAAAACGAACGAACAGATGGACTCAAATAGAAAGAGAGAGGGGCGAATAAAATCAGGAACGCATGCAAAATTAAACACGCGTCTCGCTATTAATGCCACCCCCAACAAGCGTAACGCGATACACAATTACTACTATCACGCGTGTAAGGCCACATGCACTAACTTTTTCGGACGGACAGTGATAAATTCACTACCCTTCCCAGAGTTAGGTTTTAAAATCACAAAAAACGCTTATTAGGAAAGATAACAATAGATGGGTTTACGTTTGAAAACATTACAGTACCCAGACAGCACATCTTCGAAACAGGAGGTAGAAGAAATTGCATATTTTGAACGCAGCCACTTAGCTCTATTAAATATATATATTTGGGTTCCTTAGGGTTTGCTGACAAAGAATATGTACGGCGTTATGCAAATAGTCTAGGAATTAACAAGTTATAGCCAAAATAAAATGATGGTGCTGTCAGACAACACCCAAAATCAGAATCGCTCAGTGGTAGATTTTTTTTAAATCCACCATTGTACGGGAAATGGGCCACAAGTTACATTTGAACTGATTGGCTGGAATGATATGTAAGGCTACACACGATTAGTCGGACTATAAATACTATCTTTGGTTGTTAGGGGAGACGTAGGAAGTTAAAATTTTTTTTCAAACACTTGTCGAAACGTGGCTCCATTGGCTAGACTCGCTGATATACTCACTTAGGAGCGTTAGTTCGAGACCACTAGTCAAATAAGCTTGATAAAGCAACAGTGCGTTGAAGCCAGCTCATATTTTTGCTAAATAAAAGCCTGGAACATAAGCAGATGGGAATTTGTGCCAGTAGTTGTGCCAGAATTCATTGCTAATCAACGTATCTGTGTTTGTTTCCATGAATTGTGGTAAGCTTGAAACATTCAGTATCTTTTAATGAAAATTGAATGTGAATTGTTAATTTATGCCTGTATATATGTGTAGTTCAGTAGCAAACATGATGTAAAGCCTATAATGCTCCAGCCTGAACAGAAGGTGTCGGAGGAAAGTAAAACTGCATGGAATGGCCAAACAGTACACTGACACCTAGATTATTGATTAGACAGAAATAATGCTGGAAGTGCAGAGGCGTAGTAACCATTAAGGAGGTAAATACTGGTATAAAGTATTTCAGATGAAGCTGACAGTTGGCCTAACGCTCTGAACTCAATGTTTGTGATGTATTGTGCTCAGTGGAAAAAGAGAGTATAAATTAGTTATGAAGTAGAAGGTACATCCTTCTTGTTTTCAGGGACCGTGGTCTTGATGGTATTGAGCAGCACCTGGTCAGAGCTTTGCTGAATCCAGAGTCGGACAGCATACTCCTTGGTCCATTTAGCTATCAGTGAGGTGTCTCCAGAGCCCAGGGGAGAATCGAGCAGAGGAGTCTTTTCCTGCCGCCATCACGCAAGATAAGCTGATGTGGCCAGCTGAGCTCAAAATTATGTACCCCCATCTTAAAATGACCTTGTAAAAATAACATTAAGAGGGGAATTAAATTGTTTTAATATCAGGAACTGAGAACATCTCCAATACTAGTTCCCATAAAGACAAACTATTGAAGTCATGATGACAAATACCAACAGAGCTTGAACAAAACAAAACCAGTATTACCTCATATTACTACTACACAACTGACACACATAGGATACTTTTAATAATATATGTCACTACAATATTCATATTGATAAATTCTGTACATATAACTTGTAATTAAAATTGATTGTGATTCCTGGTTCCCTTTGTATTTGAATCAGGACACATATTCATTCATGACAGCAATGAATACATATTGTTATTTGAAAAGTTATCAGTGACTCCTTTAAGATATCCTTTAGAGTGTTATATGTATGTGAGTGTCACAGTGTTGTCAAGTGTGGTGGAATAAATTAAATTGTTTATCTGTCTGTTGTTGTTATGACTTACACTTCATCATACACATACCCTAGACATATAACGTAGTCATCACACTGTTCCAGAATAATTCTGACTGAGGTATACATATGTGGCAGCAAGTAAGGTTATCTATAATACACTACTCTTATTAGATATAGATACCTTCACAGCTGATCTCAATCAGTACACTAAGTCCCCTATAAATATTTATAACATCCCACTTCACCACATATATTGGGGTCTCGCTCTTGGGATTTTGAATCTTTCCCTATTAAAAATATTGGGGGTAATTCACTTCAGGGAATATAAGAATTAAAAGGTATCCTTGGGTGGAATTAAATAAGGTTGAGCTCACGGTGCCTGTGTTGTCCATTAGATATATATTTAGAGATTGAATTGTTGGTTAGACATTGTATAAATTTACCTGATAGACAATGGCGGACCTGGCCAAGTTTCGATCTGCTGCTGTTCAGACTGCAAAAGAGTTAGGATTAGATGGGCAAGTTATGGTTGCCTATGTCACTACGGAATGTGACAAATTTATTGAACGCGAAGAAAGAAGGTTTGAAGCCGAAAGAAAGTTAGAGGCTGAAAGGGAAATTAAGAAGTTACAATTTGAGGCTGAGGCTGAGACTAAGAGGTTGCAGATTGAGGCTGAGGCTAAGAAATTGGAGGCAGAAAGAGAAGACAAAAGATTGGCTGCAGAAAGGGAAGAGAAGAAATTAGCTGCAGAAAGGGAAGTAGAAGAAATTAGCTGCAGAAAGGGAAGAGAAGAAATTAGCTCCAGAAAGGGAAGCAGAAGATAAGAGATTACAAAGGGAACATGAGTTACGACTAAGGGAGTTTGAGTTTCAAGGCCATGCTCCTGAAAATGGTGCCAGTCCCTTTGCCTCTGATGCCACTGCTAGCCAAGGAGCCTCAACCTCAGCTATGAATTTTCATTTAGATCATTTTGTTGAGAAAGACGATGATATAGAGAGCTACCTAAATAGGTATGAACTATTAGCTACCACGTATGGGTTAGAGAGAGAAAGGTGGAGCTTAAAGTTATCTCAGGGACTTCGTGGGGCAGCTTATGAAGTTTTTGCAAAAATGAGCAGAGGTGATCAGGAAAATTATGACATGCTAAAGCAGGCTCTTTTGTTAAGGTATGAAAAGAATGCAGAATTTTATAGGAAAAAATTTAGGAATGCTAAACTACTGTCAGGTGAAACCTATCACCAGTTCTCTGCACGAATAGAGACATACTTGGAGAAATGGACTTCTCTGGGGAAAACCCAAGATCTTAAGGAAATGGTCCTTATAGAGCAATTAAGAGAGTCCATGGCTCCAGACCTGAGAAAGTTTCTCATGGAACAAGGTGCAGAGAGGCTGGGTGAGTTGCTAAATGTTGCTGAAAGGTATCAAGCAGCTCAAGCAGAGGTAACAGGTAATAAAAAGAAACAGGTGGATAACTTTAGGGCACCACAGAACTTTAATAAATTTGATCCTAAGGATCAAAATAAAGGTAAGCACCAATTTGATAGGCCACGGTATGAAAATAAAAATAAATTCCCACAATTCGATGAAAGGAAATATGATGAAAGAAAATCTTTCAACCAAGGAAAAAGGTGGTGTAAGAATTGTCAGATGGACAATCATGACACTGACCGTTGCAGAAGGAAACCTGTGTATATGGCAACCCTTCAGGTCAGGTCGACCTCAAGACAGGAGGAGGATATTATGTTAGATACCACTCCAGAAGAGATGAGGAAGGCACAGGCTGGGGATAAAACACTCAAGCCTTGTTTCAGAAAATTGTCAACTTGTCATACAACTCCAGGCAAGGGAGATTTTTACATGAAAAACAAGTTGATGTATAGGAAGACTGGAGCTAGATCCAAAGGTCACGGACAGCTGGTACTTCCTAAAAGATATAGGACAGACTTAATAAGGAGCCTACATGTGAAACCAGATGGGGACCATGAGAAGATAGGTACCATCATTCAAAAGGTGGCTCACAATTATTATTGGCCCAAAGCAAGATGGGACATTGAGAATTTTGTAGAAAGGTGTAGCATAGCACATGAGGGAACACCCACAAGTGGGAACATGGATCAGGACCTGGACACGCCACGGGGCAAAATTAGGCCTGATAATAAAAAGAAAAATAGATTTGATAAAGTGGACCAAATGGAATGGGAAGCCCCTTTTCACGGACAAGCTTCACTTAACTGTTTTACAATGGCCACTATGCGGAGAGTGCAAAAAGATGTCTTACCCCAGGATAAGCCGACAATCCCTCAATCGGACTTAAACAAACTGGAGGAAGAGGATGTAGAGAGGAAATCTCTCATCAAGAATTTTAAGTGGGGAGAAAGCCCCAAAAGAAAAATTGGTAGCGGTCGTTTTGTGAATGATAATTCTGGGAGGAAAAATCATCACTATAAAGCTTCGAGTGGAAGAGACCATACCGGTGCATGGACAAATAGGTCCACACAATTAAAGGTCCATATGTAGCTTTGTTAAGAACGTGGACTGATGAAAAGGCAGAGGAAAACATTACATCTTCATACCAATATGTGAATGAGCTGACCACTCGTTTAAAAACTGGCTGGAAACTTGCCAATGAAAATTTGAAACAAGCCAGGAAGAAACATGCTGCCTATTATAACAGGAAGGCGAAAGACAGAAATTTGGCTGTGGGAGAGAAAGTACTGCTTCTTTTGCCCGGGAGTCAGAATAAGTTACAAATTGGATGGCAGGGTCCATATACAGTTCTAGAGAAGGTGTCTAGAACAAATTATAAGATAGATAAGAAGGGGAAAGAAAAAATCTATCATGTGAATCTCCTGAAGAAATATTTGGAAAGAGAACATCAGGAAGAGACACACTTGTTGACCTTGTCCATCGCCATGGAGATGAAAAAGGAACCACTTTCATCATTTGAATATCCATTACACCCCTGTGAGACAGCAGCACAGGTGAAAATCAGTACACATTTAACGAAAACTCAGAAAGAGAGAGTGCAACAGGTTCTAAATAATCATGCAGAGGTGTTAACAGACCGACCAGGGCATACAAACCTATTGGAATATGATATGAAACTGATAGACCCCACACCTGTCTGTATGAAACCATATTCGATTCCGTTTGCTAAGGAGAAAGCTTTGAAGGAAGAGATAGACTATCTATTGAAGGAAGGAATTATTTCGCACAGTGAGTCTTCGTATAGTTCCGGTGTTGTACTCTTAAGGAAGCCCTCTGGAGAACATAGACTCTGTATAGATTACAGGAGACTGAATGCTATTACAGAAGGACAGGTGGATCCATTGCCGGATACAAATCAGCTGTTTGCCAGACTAAATAAAGCTAAATATTTCTCAAAAGTGGATCTGAGTAAAGGATACTATCAGATTCCAGTAAAGCCTGAGGTTAGACCATACCTAGCTTTTAGTACCTCAGAAGGACACTATGAGTTTAATAGATTGCCATTTGGATTGAAGAATGCGCCTAGTGTCTTCTCTAGAATGATGAGAAAATTATTGGATCCTCTGAATAATCCCTGTATAACAAATTTTATGGATGATATCCTTATAGCAACAGAAACATTTGAGGAACACATTGACTCTCTGAACATGCTGTTTAATCGACTTAGGGAGGCAAATTTAACAGCCCGACCAACCAAATGTTGCGTTGGATGTAAAGAATTGGAATTTTTGGGACACACAGTTTATCAGGGAAACATGACCCCTGACCCAAAGAATTTAGAGAAACTACAGAAAGCCCCGAGACCACAAACCAAGAAGGACGTGAGATCCTTTGTCTCATTATGTGGTTTCTACCAGAAGTATATCAAAAACTTTAATTCCATATGTGCACCGTTAACTGAATTGACACGTAAAGGACATCCAGATCGCATTACATGGACACCACAATGTGAAATGACTTACCAAGAATTGAAGGAAAAGCTCACAAGTAAACCCATTTTGAAATTACCTGACTTAAGTCAAGAATTCATAGTAAGGACGGATGCAAGTAATATTGGGTTAGGTGCAACTCTACTACAGAAATCAGATGCATTGGATGGGGAATTAAGCCCAGTGGCATATGCTAGCAGAAAGTTGAATAAAGCTGAAATCAACTACTCAACTAGCGAAAAAGAATGTCTTGCAGTAATATGGGCAATAAAGAAATTCAATATTTATCTATATGGGAAGGCATTTAAGTTGCAAACAGACCACAAACCTTTATCGTTTCTAGCACAGGCTAAGCATGAGAACTCTAGGTTACTCCGATGGTCTTTACTTTTGGCTCCATATAATTTTAGCATTGAGTATATATCTGGAAAAACCAATTTGGGAGCGGATTTTTTAAGCCGCCATCCGTGTGATGAGAATCACCGTAAACCCCAGAAATAATAATAAATTTCTCTATGTGTATATAGAATAAAGGACTGACATATAATGTCTGTTTTAAGAGGGGAGGTGTCGTGGAATATTCTAATCCACATATATAAATTATTAGGTAAATATGAAGCCTAACAAATAAAATTAATAAAGAAAAGAGCAATGGTAAAATAACAGTGCTGTCACAGAGAAGGTACTCGAAATCCCCCTTGTTTTCTGCTTCGTCTGCAAATTGTAACGCTTTCACGTTGATAGTAAAAGCCTACTGTATTATTACCCGCTTTCTTCAATGAAACGTGTGCTGTATTTCTAAGAAAAACATTGAGAGGCAGACTGCGTAATGACCTAAATTAATCCTAACATTAATTATATTACGTTACCAAAACGAACGAACAGATGGACTCAAATAGAAAGAGAGAGGGGCGAATAAAATCAGGAACGCATGCAAAATTAAACACGCGTCTCGCTATTAATGCCACCCCCAACAAGCGTAACGCGATACACAATTACTACTATCACGCGTGTAAGGCCACATGCACTAACTTTTTCAGACGGACAGTGATAAATTCACTACCCTTCCCAGAGTTAGGTTTTAAAATCACAAAAAACGCTTATTAGGAAAGATAACAATAGATGGGTTTACGTTTGAAAACATTACAGTACCCAGACAGCACATCTTCGAAACAGGAGGTAGAAGAAATTGCATATTTTGAACGCAGCCACTTAGCTCTTTTAAATTATATATTTGGGTTCCTTAGGGTTTGCTGACAAAGAATATGTAAAACGTTACGCAAATAGTCTAGGAATTAACAAGTTATAGCCAAAATAAAATGATGGTGCTGTCAGACAACACCCAAAATCAGAATCGCTCAGTGGTAGATTTTTTTTAAACCACCATTGTACGGGAAATGGGCCACAAGTTACATTTGAACTGATTGGCTGGAATGATATGTAAGGCTAAACACGATTAGTCGGACTATAAATACTATCTTTGGTTGTTAGGGGAGACGTAGGAAGTTAAAATTTTTTCAAACACTTGTCGAAACGTGGCTCCATTGGCTAGACTCGCTGATATACTCACTTAGGAGCGTTAGTTCGAGACCACTAGTCAAATAAGCTTGATAAAGCAACAGTGCGTTGAAGCCAGCTCATATTTTTGCTAAATAAAAGCCTGGAACATAAGCAGATGGGAATTTGTGCCAGTAGTTGTGCCAGAATTCATTGCTAATCAACGTATCTGTGTTTGTTTCCATGAATTGTGGTAAGCTTGAAACATTCAGTATCTTTTAATGAAAATTGAATGTGAATTGTTAATTTATGCCTGTATATATGTGTAGTTCAGTAGCAAACATGATGTAAAGCCTATAATGCTCCAGCCTGAACAGAAGGTGTCGGAGGAAAGTAAAACTGCATGGAATGGCCAAACAGTACACTGACACCTAGATTATTGATTAGACAGAAATAATGCTGGAAGTGCAGAGGCGTAGTAACCATTAAGGAGGTAAATACTGGTATAAAGTATTTCAGATGAAGCTGACAGTTGGCCTAACGCTCTGAACTCAATGTTTGTGATGTATTGTGCTCAGTGTAAAACTAGAGTATCAATTAGTTATGAAGTAGAAGGTACATCCTTCTTGTTTTCAGGGACCGTGGTCTTGATGGTATTGAGCAGCACCTGGTCAGAGCTTTGCTGAATCCAGAGTCGGACAGCATACTCCTTGGTCCATTTAGCTATCAGTGAGGTGTCTCCAGAGCCCAGGGGAGAAATCGAGCAGAGGAGTCTTTCCTGCCGCCATCACGCAAGATAAGCTGATGTGGCCAGCTGAGCTCAAAATTATGTACCCCCATCTTAAAATGACCTTGTAAAAATAACATTAAGAGGGGAATTAAATTGTTTTAATATCAGGAACTGAGAACATCTCCAATACTAGTTCCCATAAAGACAAACTATTGAAGTCATGATGACAAATACCAACAGAGCTTGAACAAAACAAAACCAGTATTACCTCATATTACTACTACACAACTGACACACATAGGATACTTTTAATAATATATGTCACTACAATATTCATATTGATAAATTCTGTACATATAACTTGTAATTAAAATTGATTGTGATTCCTGGTTCCCTTTGTATTTGAATCAGGACACATATTCATTCATAACAGCAATGAATACATATTGTTATTTGAAAAGTTATCAGTGACTCCTTTAAGATATCCTTTAGAGTGTTATATGTATGTGAGTGTCACAGTGTTGTCAAGTGTGGTGGAATAAATTAAATTGTTTATCTGTCTGTTGTTGTTATGACTTACACTTCATCATACACATACCCTAGACATACAACGTAGTCATCACACTATTCCAGAATAATTCTGACTGAGGTATACATATGTGGCAGCAAGTAAGGTTATATATAATACACTACTCTTATTAGATATATATACCTTCACAGCTGATCTCAGTCAGTACACTAAGTCCCCTATAAATATTTATAACATCCCACTTCACCACACAGGGCCTATTGCCATTCAGAAATAAGTGAACTCTGTCAACCCTAGTGCGGTGTTGATAGAGACTAAGCTCCGATAAGGACTAATAGTGTCTATCAGCTAGCACAGGGAAGCGTCAAAAAGGACTGCTAGTGTCTATCAGCTAGCACAGAGAAGCGTCAAAAAGGACTGCTAGTGTCTATGAGCTAGCACAGGAAAGCGACAAAAAGGACTACTAGTGTTTATCAGCTAGCACAGGGAAGCGTCAAAAAGGACTGCTATTGTCTATGAGCTAGCACAGAGAAGCGTCAAAAAGGACTGCTAGTGTCTATGAGATAGCACAGGAAAGCGTCAAAAAGGACTACTAGTGTCTATCAGCTAGCAAAGGGAAGCGTCAACAAGGACTACTAGTGTCTTTCAGCTAGCACAGGGAAGCGTCACAAAGGACTGCTATTGTCTATCAGCTAGCACAAGGAAGCGTCAAAAAGGACTACTAGTTTCTATCAGCTAGCACAGGGAAGCGTCAAAAAGGACTACTAGTGTCTATCAGCTAGCACAGGGAAGCGTCAAAAAGGACTACTAGTGTCTATCAGCTAGCACAGGGAAGCGTCAACAAGGACTGCTAGTGTCTATCAGCTAGCACAGAGAAGCGTCAATAAGGACTACTATTGTCTTTCAGCTAGCACAGGGAGGCGTCACAAAGGACTACTAGTGTCTATCATAAAAGACATAGCCCCATGTAGTTCCCTGGAGTCTCTAAGAAGACAAAGAAATAGTATAACTACTCCTTCCTCGTACAAGGCCACTAATATGAGATTGTGCCTGATATAGATACCACCGTTACAAGAGCATGTCAATGTTTGGTACAGGTTTCATGGACGGCACCAGCTACACTGGTGGTTCCATACTCCGTAAGGAGTTCTATGGAAAGTGATGACGATGACACACTTACAAGAAAGATACTTCAAGAACAGACATCAGACAGATATTTGGAAGACAGACATGGCGCGCATATCTTAAGTGTACACATTTAAAAAAAAAAAATTTGCCTCGTTTTGGCGAGGCGCGTCCCGTTCAACCTAATCGGTTATATTAGGGCGCATGTTCAAATATAAAAGATCTTCAGGTCTTGAAATATGTAAGTGTAGACGTGGAACTGGATCTGGAGATCATACGGTGGAGATACGGCGCTAGTAATAGTTGTCATATATGGCATATATGATTTACTTATTGACAAGATATACAGGCAAGATGTGTGAATGGTACAAATGTGAATAATGTCTGTTTTAAATGATACGAGAGAGAGAGAGAGAGAGAGAGAGAGAGAGAGAGAGGGAGAAAAAGAGAGATTAACGGTAGCAATGTGACTAATATATAATTTAAAAGATACACGAGAGAGAGAGAGAGAGAGAGAGAGAGAGAGAGAGATTAACGGTAGCAATGTGACGAATATCTAATTTAAAAGATACACGAGAGAGAGAGAGAGAGAGAGAGAGAGAGATTGATTAACGGTAGCAATGTGACGAATATCTAATTTAAAAGATACACGAGAGAGAGAGAGAGAGAGAGAGAGAGAGAGAGAGAGAGAGAGAGAGAGAGAGAGATTAACGGTAGCAATGTGACGAATATCTAATTTAAAAGATACACGAGAGAGAGAGAGAGAGAGAGAGAGAGAGAGAGAGAGAGAGAGAGATTAACGGTAGCAATGTGACTAATATCTGATTTAAAAGATACACGAGAGAAAGAGAGAGATAGAGAGGGGGGGGGGGAATAGAGATAATTTAATGGTAGAGCTGTGACTATTACCTGATTTAAAAAGATACACAAGAGAGAAAGATTTAAAAGGTAGAAATTTAATTAATATCAAATTTAAAAGATTCACAAGAGAGGCATTTGAATGGAAGAAATGGGACTAATTTCTGATTTAAAAGATACAAGAGAGAGATAGAGAAAGAGAGAAAGAGAGAGATTTGAATGGTAGAAATGTGACATATCTGGTTTAAAAGATACACGAGAGAGAGTTATGTGACTGGTACAAATGTGACTAATGCTTGATTTAAAAGACACACGATAGAGATATATTTGATTGCTATAAATGTGATTAATACCTGATTTAAAAGATACACGAGAGATATACGAGCCGTGTTCAAATGAAACCCGTCCCAGTGGCTTTATAACAAATATATGTAAGGTACATCAGCAGGAGTAGTAGAATTAAATACAGCAATTGTTATGAAGCAAGTACTCACTGGGGTTCTTTAGAAATAGTCACCATAGGCATTCAGACACGCATCCCCCTGCATGGGTAGACGGCGGATGCCGTCCGAGAAAAATGACTTTGGCTGCTTATTGAACCATTTGGTCACCGAGGCCCTGACGTCTGCATCGGAGTCGAATCGTTGTCCCTTTAGAGATTTTTTTAAGGGTCCGAACAAATGAAAGTCACATGGTGACAGATCGGGGCTGTAGGCTGGGTGTGGCAGAACTTCCCACCTTTTCCTTGCTAACGCTTCCTGCACAATGTTCGCAACATGTGGACGAGCATTGTCGTGCAACAGAATCACACCACGCGAAAGCATGCCGGGTCGTTTATTCTTGATGGCTGTATGCAGGTTGTCTAGTGTGTCTTTGTAGCGATGGCATTGATGTTCAAGCCAGGCTCTTTAAAGTCAACCAATAGAAGCCCTTCATGGTCAAAAATTGCGGTCAGCATAACCTTACCGGCGGAAATCTGTGACTTGAATTTTTTGGGTTTTGGTGATCCGGGATGTTTCCATTGCATGCTCGCTGATATGCTGCACGGCTCAAAGTGGTGGCACCACGACTCATCGCCTGCCACTATGCGCAACAGAAATGCATCATCCTCCTCTTCGTAACGCAGCAGGTGGTTCAAACTCCACCCCATGCGTTCTTCCTTATATCGATGGCTTCTTCTGTCGCAACAATATGCACCTGACCTGGCCGCGGAAGATCTTTCGTTAACTGCCGTCCTTCTCGAAACATTCGTGCCCAGTCTTTCACTATAGTCTTAGACACACTTTTGTCACCATACACTGCTTTCATTCGGCGATGAATGTCGGCTGGGCGACATCCTTCGGCTGTTAGGAACTGGATCACCGCTCACTGATCGACCTTGGACGGATTCCGTATCACACCGGCCATTATTTTAACGGTCTGCAGCACAAACAATGAATACTGGGAGAATGAACACTTATACACTTGTACATGCATATGTGCTTATTACGTCATATGTGACGTCATCATGCTCCTCCTACAAATGTCCACTTCGCGCAGCACGGGCGGGTTTCATTTGAACACTCCTCGTATATTTGATTGCTATAAATGTGATTAATACCTAATTTAAAAGATACACGAGATAGATACATTTGAAGGGTAGAAATAAGACAAATATCTGAAAGACAGACAAGGGTTTTTTTTTTTTAATTGATTAGATGTTTCCTGGGGGTGTGTTCATTCCATTTTCATTTTCTTTCTTTAATGTGTAGTTCACTATGAAAAGGCATTTGGCGGAATTTGACAGTGTAGACATCGAATCACTTTGGAAATTGATGAGGCATTATGGAGTTCCCATGAAAATCATTAACTTAATAAGGAAGACATGAAGAGTTCTTCATGAAGGACAACTTACAGAACCTTTTAGGATTAGAACGGGAGTGAGACAGGGATGCCTCTTGTCTCCATTTCTTTTCTTACTAGCAATAGATTGGGTTATGAAAACATCGACATCACACAACAGAAATGGAATCCAGTGGAATCTGACTAAACAGCTTGATGATCTGGATTTTGCAGATGACTTGGCTCTTCTGTCCCATAATCATAATCAGATGCAAGAGAAAATGAAAATCTTCGATGAGAGGTCACAGCAAGTGGGCCTGAATATACACAGAGAAAAGACAAAGATTATGAGAATAAATGCAAGAAATGACAACAAGGTTGAACTTGAAGAAACACCACTAAAAGACACAGAATCGTACACATATCTTGGCAGTAATATAGACAAAGTTGGAGGGACAGACATTAATATCAAAATAAGAATACAAAAAGCAAGAGGAGCTTTCATTGCATTGGGAAACATATGGAGAACAAGAGAAATCAAGTCCAACACGAAAATAAGAATCTTCAACTCAAATGCCAAATAAGTCCTATTGTATGGCTCCCCAAGATGCAGCAATAGTGAATGCAGTCAGCGACCCATAGCTGTACTGCTTGCATCAGGACCAGCGAACCAGAGCTGGTCAAGACCGCACTCCACCTCCACGTGGTGGTCCTGGAAACAGTCTGCAGCAGTGCAGTCTGGCTGAGCGAGTGCGGATCGCAATGGGAAGGCAAACCCGGTCCCTAAAAAATGTCGTGCTGAAGTCGGATGTGTCGACCGAAATGTGCAGATATCACAGCTTAGGCGTAAACAGACACAACGCAACCACCGTCCTTTTCAGGGCGAACGAAGAAGAAGAAGTATGGCTCTGAGACATGGAGAGCAACAAAAACAACAACCAAAAAGCTACAAACTTTTATAAACGGGTGCTTGCGTAGAATAGAATGACTGAAATGGTATGACAGAGTCACAAATGTGGAATTGATGACAAGAACCAGACAAGTGCCAGTGGAACAAGAGTTGAGAAGAAGACGCTGGCGATGGATAGGACACACATTGAGGAAACCTGTGGATAGCATTACAAGGCAGTCCTTGTTCTGGAATCCACCGTGAAAGAGAGGCAGAGGTAGACCAAGAAGCACATGGAGAAGAGAACTGAAAACAGAGGTGAAAATGATGAGGAAAACATGGAAAGAACTTGAGCGGATGGCACGGGACAGGAAGACTTGGCATGTGTTTGTTGAAGGCCTATGCTCCTTGGGGAGCTAAAGGGGAATGATTGATTGAATTTGTAGTTCCCTGGGGGTTTCTGAAGAAACAATGAAAGAATACAGCTACTGCGCCCTCAGGTAAATCGTACAAGGCGACTAATATGAGGTTGTGTATGGGGCTGGCAACCTCATCATGTGAAACAGATTGCAACAAAAACCACCGCTACAAGAGTGTGTGATTGCTTGGTGCAAACTTCTTGCAAAGGGACCAGCTACAGTGGTAGTTTCACGCTCTGTAAGTAGCGCTAAGGAAAATGGTGATACATGTCCAGCGATGTTGGTTGGTGAATCATTATGTTCCACATGTCTGTACTTGTTAGTGGGCCTGACAGTTTCACATGAGGATGCGACGGTAAATCTCTCGGTAAACGTTTGGAGTCTGTACGTAATATTTTTGTTTGACACGCCTCGTTTCTGGACCACACGGCAGGACTCAGTTTACCCTTGTGTTGAACAGCTTAATTTTATTTTTCTGTGAAAGAGCTACTAAGTTCCACATGAGTAGGGGGAGAGTTAAAGTCAAAGTAGGCTATATTTATCCTGGCAATGACATCCTGGTTTGTTGCACCTTCTTAATCGATGTTGATTCAAAAATAGATAAAGATCTGCGCTTCTTCAGTCATCTAATAATATTCATTCATTCATAACCCTCCACTCCCAAAGGAGCATAGGCCTTCAACAAACACATGCCAAGTCCTCCTGTCCCGTGCCATCATCTCAAGTTCTTTCCATGTTCTCCTCATCATTTTCACCTCTGTTTCCAACTCTCTTCTCCACGTACTTCTTGGTCTTCCTCTGCCTCTCTTGCCCTGGGGGTTCCAGAACAAGGACTGCCTTGTAATGCTATCAACAGGTTTCCTCAGTGTGTGTCCTATCCATCGCCATCGTCTTCTTCTCATCTCTTGTTCCACTGGCACTTGTCTAGTTCTTGTCATCAGTTCCACGTTGGTAACCTTGTCATACCATTTTAATCCCTCTATTCTACGCAAGCACCCATTTATGAAAGTCTGTAGCTTTTTGGTTGTTGTCTTTGTTGTTCTCCATGTCTCCGAGCCATACAATAGGACTGACTTCACATTTGAGTTGAAGATTCTTATTTTCGTGTTGGATCCGATTTCTCTTGATCTCCATATATTTCCCAATGCAATGAAAGCTCCTCTTGCCTTTTGTATTCTTATTTTGATATCGCTGTCTGTCCCTCCAACTTTGTCTATATTACTGCCAAGATATGTGTATGATTCTAGATCTTGAATTGGTGTTTCTTCAAGTTCAACCCTGTTATCATTACCTGCATTTATTCTCATTATTTTTGTCTTTTCCCTGTGTATTTTCAGACCCAATTGCTGTGACCTCTCATCGAGTGTTTTCAATTTGTCCTGCATCTGATTACGGTTATGGGACAGAAGAGCCAAGTCATCAGCAAAATCCAGATCATCCAACTGCTTAGTCAGAGTCCACTGGATTCCATTTCTGTTGTGTGTTGTCGATGATCTCATAACCCAATCTATTGCCAGCAAGAAAAGAAATGGAGACAAGAGGCATCCCTGTCGCACTCCTGTTCTTATCCCAAACGGTTCTGTAAGCTGTCCTTCGTGAAGAACTCTGCATGTCATGTCTTCATATGTTTTCTTTATTAAATTAATGATCTTCAGGGGAACTCCATAATGCCTCATCAATTTCCAAAGTGATTCTCTGTCTACACTGTCAAATGCTTTTTCATAGTCCACAAATCCGATGTATAGTGGTGAATTCCATTCCAGACTTTGTTCAACTATTATTCTCAAAGTGGCTATCTGGTCTGTACATGATCTGTTTTGTCGAAAACCTGCTTGTTCATCTCTCAGTTTCTTGTCTATGGACTCTTTTAATCTCTCAAGGATAATCCTGTTTAATACTTTTCCTGGCACTGATAGTAACATTATTCCTCTATAATTTGTGCACTCTTGTAAATTTCCCTTCTTAGGCAACTTAACCAGATATCCTTCCTTCCATTCTGCTGGTATCTCTTCCTTTTCCCAGACTTTACCAAGTAATTTATATAACATCTCTGTAGCCGTGTCGATATCTGCTTTGATGGCCTCTGCTGGAATGCCATCAGGTCCAGACGCTTTTCCCTCTCTTAGAAGCTTTATGGCTTTCTTTATTTCTTCCTTCGTTGGTCTTTCACCGTTAATAATATAATTGATCAATATCGTATCTGCTTGACCTTTATGTATTCACCTTTCCGTTGATTTATTTACATTGATGAGCAGCCTTGCTTTTGTTACTTCTACTATTTGCCTAATTGGTTTTTTTTCCTGCACCTCTTGTTGTTAGTGTGATAAACAATACAGGTTATCTGCAAAATCGAGATCTTTTAGCGGTTTGTTAAATGTCCATTGTTTTCCTGTTTTCTTTCCTAGGATGTCTGCCTCATCACCAGTCCATGACCACGAAGATTATTGGTCAAAGCAGACGTCCTTGTATGAACCCGTCAATGTTTCTGAGACCGCCTTTGTGGACAATTCTGGAGGTGGTCTCTTGATAAAGGTTTTGAACTATTTGTGAATTCTTCAGACATTCAACAGTGTCTCAATATTTCCCAAATGAAGTTTTTCTGGTTTTAAAACTGTTACAGGATGGAGTAATCGGTCTCATGTCCAACCGTCCGTAGTCGCTTTATTTTACCTCATGCATGGCAGGGAACAGTGTTACTATCCCTTGCTCCCCCTATGGACCTCGATAATGTAAGGATGAAAAAGCTACAGACTTTCATAAATGGGTGCTTGCATAGAGTATAAGGATTGAAATGGTATGACAAGATCACTAATATGGAACTGATGACAAGAACTAGACAAGTGCCCGTGAAGCAAGAGGTGAAAATAAGGTGCAGGAGATAGATAGGTCACACATTGAGGAAACCAGCTGATAGTATTACCAGGTAGTCCTTGTTCTGGAATCCACAGGGTTAGAGAGGCAGAGGTCGACCAATGAACACATGGAGAAGAGAACTGGCGACAGACATGAAGGGGATGACGAAGACATGGAAAGACCTTGAGTTGATGGCACGTGACAGGAAGACTTGGCGTAAGTTTGTTGAAGGGTTATGCTCCTTGGCGAGACGAAGAGTAATGATCTCCCGTGTAACTGTACCGGCTATACTATACGCTGAAGAGTGATGATCTCCCATTGTGACTGTACAGGTTATACTATAAGCTGAAGAGTGATGATCTCCCATGTGACTGTACAGGTTATACTATAAGCTGAAGAGTAATGATCTCCCATGTGACTGTACAGGTTATACTATAAGCTGAAGAGTAATGATCTCCCATGTGGCTGTATCTTCTTCTTCTTCTTCTTTCGTCCTTAGCCAACGACCGGCAAAGCAGTCAGTGGCCATTACGCCTAGTGGCGTCTTAAGGGCAACAGCGAATAGATTTTCTTTGCCGTTGTTCCCATCATGCCTAATGGCGTCTTTAGCGCAACGACAAATCAATCCGTTTGCTGTTGTTTCCGTAATCAAAGTGACTGGCAAACGGGTGATCAGCCCGTTGGGATGTGACTGTATCGGCTATACTATAAGCTGAAGAGTGATGATCTCCCATGTGACTGTACCGGCTATACTATAAGCTGAAGAGTAATGATCTCCCATGTTACTGTACCAGCTATACTATAAACTGAAGAGTGATGATCTCCCATGTGACTGTACATGTTATACTATAAGCTGAAGAGTAATGATCTCCCGTGTAACTGTACAGGTTATACTATAAGCTGAAGAGTGATGATCTCCCATGTGACTGTACATGTTATACTATAAGCTGAAGAGTAATGATCTCCCGTGTAACTGTACAGGTTATACTATAAGCTGAAGAGTAATGATCTCCCGTGTAACTGTACAGGTTATACTATAAGCTGAAGAGTAATGATCTCCCGTGTAACTGTACAGGTTATACTATAAGCTGAAGAGTAATGATCTCCCGTGTAACCTTTATTGAGAGCAAACTGCCACAGTAAGATCGGGAAGGAATTATTCACCATACATAGACATAAAAAGAGGTGTCAGACAAGGTTGTGTGCTGTCCCCCTGCCTATTTAATTTATACACCGAAAAAATTTTCAAACAGATACAGGAAATTCCAGGACTGAACATCAGTGGAAGATCAATAAACAACCTTAGATATGCAGATGATACCGTGTTGTTAGCTGAAAGCGAACAGGAGTTACAAGAACTAGTGAAGCAAGTGAACAGTATAAGTCATGAATATGGACTCGACATTAATATTGAGAAAACTAAAACTATGATAATTAGCAAAACAGACGATAAACCCACATTAAAGATAAGCGTAAATGGGAAAATCCTGGAACAAGTCAAGAGCTACGTATATCTTGGTCATATAATAACAGAAGATGGCAGATGTGAAACAGAAATCAAGAAGAGAATAGGAATGGCCAAAGCTACATTCAACAACATGAAACATATACTGACATCCAAACAGTTATCTCATAAATTAAAACTGAGAATCATAAAGTGTTATATATATTCTGCATTTCTGTATGGTGCAGAAACATGGACGATGAATAAGCATTTGGAAGAAAGAATTGAGGCTCTTGAAATGTGGATATATAGAAGAATGGGGCGTATCTCATGGAAAGAGATGAAAACAAATAAGGAGGTCCTAGAAAATCTAGGTATGAAAAGAGAACTAATGAGAGAGGTCAAAGTTCGGCAGCTAAAATACTTTGGCCACATAAAAAGGCATAACACCTTGCAGAAGACCATAACAGAAGGGAGAGTTGAAGGTAAACGTGCAAGGGGAAGACAGCGCTATAAGTGGGAAGATAACATCAAGAGATGGACGGGAAAGAGTCTATCAGAGTGTACCACCAAGACAAGAGACAGAAGACGTTGGAGATCCATTACAGCCAACCTCCGTTGTGGAGATGGCAACTGATGATGATGATGTGTAACTGTACAGATTATACTATAAGCTGAAGAGTAATGATCTCCCATGTTACTGTACCAGCTATACTATAAGCTGAAGAGTGATGATCTCCCATGTGACTGTACAGGTCATACTATAAGCTGAAGAGTAATGATCTCCCATGTGACTGTACAGGTTATACTATAAGCTGAAGAGTAATGATCTCCCTTGTGACTGTACAGGTTATACTAAAAGCTGAAGAGTGATGATCTCCCATGTGACTGTACAGGTTATACTATAAGCTGAAGAGTAATGATCTCCCGTGTAACTGTACAGGTTATACTATAAGCTGAAGAGTAATGATCTCCCTTGTGACTGTACAGGTTATACTAAAAGCTGAAGAGTAATGATCTCCCATGTGACTGTACCGGCTATACTATAAGCTGAAGAGTGATGATCTCCCATGTGACTGTACCGGCTATACTATAAGCTGAAGAGTAATGATCTCCCATGTGACTGTACAGGTTATACTATAAGCTGAAGAGTGGTGATCTCCCATGTGACTGTACCGGCTATACTATAAGCTGACGAGTAATGATCTCCCATGTGACTGTACAGGTTATACTATAAGCTGAAGAGTAATGATCTCCCATGTGACTGTACAGGTTATACTATAAGCTGAAGAGTGATGATCTCCCATGTGACTGTAACGGCTATACTATAAGCTGAAGAGTGATGATTTCCCATGTGACTGTACCGGCTATAGTGACTGTACCGGCTATACTATAAGCTGAAGAGTGATGATCTCCCATGTGACTGTACAGGCTATACTATAAGCTGAAGAGTGGTGATCCATGTGACTGTACAGGCTATACTATAAGCGGAAGAGTGGTGATCTCCCATGTGACTGTACAGGCTATACTATAAGCTGAAGAGTGATGATCTCCCATGTAACTGTAACGGCTATACTATAAGCTGAAGAGTGATGATTTCCCATGTGACTGTACCGGCTATAGTGACTGTACCGGCTATACTATAAGATGAAGAGTGATGATCTCCCATGTGACTGTACTGGCTATATTATAAGCTGAAGAGTAAGGATCTCCCATGTGACTGTACAGGCTATAGTATAAGCTGAAGAGTGAAGATCTCCTATGTGACTGTACCGGCTATACTATAAGAAGAGTGATGATCTCCAATGTGACTGTACCGGCTATAATATAAGAAGAGTGATGATCTCCAATGTGACTGTACAGGCTATAGTATAAGCCGAAGAGTGATGATCTCCCATGTGACTGTACCGGCTAAATATAAGAAGAGTGATGATCTCCCATGTGACTGTACAGGCAATACTATAAGCTGAGGAGTGATGATCTTCCATGTGACTGTACAGACTATACTATAAATTGAAGAGTGATGATCTCCCATGTAACTGTACAGGCTATAGTATAATCTGAAGAGTGATGATCTCCCATTGTGAATGTACAGGCTATACTATAAGCTGAAGAGTGATGTTCTCCTATGTGATGTACAGGCTATACTATAAAATCTTTCTCAAAGACCACACAGTTGATATTATAAGTTGCCTGCCATTCGTTTACCGTATTTATGATGCTTCTGAGTGTTGCAATCTAATCTGTGTAATTTTTTCCTGTGGGAAATCCTGCTTGCTTGTCTCTGACTATTCCATCTACGGTTTCTTTTATACCGGTTAACATGACTTAGGTCAATGATTTTTTTTTTCTTCCAGCTATTGCCAGTAATGTTATACATCGTCAGTTGCTGCAGATAGTCAAGTTGCCTTAGCTAGTTAGTTTAGATAATGTTCCCTTTCTTGTAGCTCCTGGGGAAAGCATCCTGTTCCAAGATTTCCTTAAAGTGGTGGCGTCTCATTTTCCTGCTGTATCTATAGTTTCTCTCATTCCAGGTCATTCATTCATCGTCCTTCATCTCCCCGAGGAGCAAATGCCTTCAAAGAATACTTCCCAAGCTTTCCTGTCCTGCGCCACCCGCTCAAGGTTGTTCCATGTCTTCTTCACCCCTTAGATAACAAACATAACTTTGCTTACTGGTTACAATTTACTGGGAATCGCAGTTGAAACTTAGGACATAATAATAATAGCCCCTTCAGTCATAACTGACTGGGAATGCGCGCTCCTGAGGTGACAGACCTCAGCTGCTTTTTTTTTGCTGGTGTTTTTTTAGACGTTTTCTTTCATCATCTACTTGTTGTGAGAGCTTCTTTTCGACCAATCTGAGGTGGCGCCGTAAGGAGCATCGCCACTTGGTGCGGTCGGCGGCTTCATCCTTCCTGGTTGCTGAGTTTATAGCAACTTTATAGCAACTTAGAACTGTCACAAGACATTTGCTGAGGGAGACTGAAAACCTATGTGTTTGCCCGGAGTGCAATGATATCGATTCTGATCAACAATAACAGTCACAGGAAAAACTGGACGAATGAGAGCCTTATCTTATCTTTTCCGCTGTTATCTAGGAAAACTGATATATTGGATCACGGCCTCCCTATATGTGTATTTGAGTTTTGAGTTACGGGGCCGTCCTTGGACCCAAAAATGACGTCATTATCCAATATGGCGTTTTTGTTTTGTAGCTGTGTTAGGAGAAGAACGTGTTCTAGTTTGTTTTCGTTACTCTGGTCCATATAATCACCGACTTCGTCAAATAAAGGAATAATAATTATCAAGGCTTCGAAAGGTTCGACGCATTTTTGTTTGTTTATTGTTGACATTAATGCATGCTGTATGTAATCATTGTCCGTCTGGTTGAAATGAACAAATTCGATGCCAAATAAGTCGTTAGGTTTAGGTTTCCTAACCGTTACCACTTATTACTGCGTCTCTGGATTCTTTTTTTGTTTGTTTTGTTTTTTAAGGCCGTATCGAAAACACTGTTCTTCAGTTCAACCTATAGGCCTATCCATTGTTGCATTCCTGTCCGTCAGAACGGAGATATCGTATCTCGACATTAGAAGGAAAAAACACCTCACACGCACAAACATACACAGGGACTTCAGTAGTACACTAAGCAGTATTATTTCAACAATGGGGCGAGCGTTGATGTTGTTTTAATTTTTTCCTTTCTCATATGTTGGAGTGGAAGAAAATTGGTCAGAGTTTCTTCTTGATTTTTTTTTTTTAACACATTAACTACCGAATTGAAAAACACACTGTGGCCGAATTAAATTGTTTTCCCATTTTCATCCTGTAGGTGTTTGCACAAAGTAAGCTGTAGTTTTCGTAATTGTTTACAGATTTTTATGAATTACATGCCATTTTAAAGATAAATGAACATACTATTACAATAAACACCGGTTGTAACTCTAAGAGAGGTTGTTGCTATTTAACGGCGCTCCGATGGCCGAGGACTTGCAATATTTTCACAATTATAACTGCTTGCGCCCCATCTCTATCAAAATCACAATTTCAATCAATGTGCACACCATTTTCACTCTTGTCTTCGTTGCTAGATCTATCAGTCAATTGTTGAAACACGTTTCTATCCTGTTCAGCCGTTAGACGAGATGTACACGCATTTTTTGTGGTCCTATCACTAGTTGCCACGGTAAACAGTTTTACACGATTTGGTAACTAACCCAAAACGCTGAAAAATATGAACATAATATCAATTTTTCAGTGTTCTACAACAAACATGCTTTGGGAATTTGTTTTCCGGTGGCAACTTAAAATCTCGAACCAGATCAGAGAGTGTTTCAGTACATTTTTCATTCGTTTTATTACTAAAATTAGATTGGCGCTCTGAGCGGCTTGCAGTCCAAATGTGATTATTTTGTGAGCCACTGACAGTGGCTTGCGGTAGTTAATGTGTTAATAATTTATTTAGGCCTAACATATAGGCTAAGCACAATTGTGATTGTCCCTATTTACAATGATTTGACAAATGTGATGCCACTTTCTCATATCAGCAGTTTTTCATATTATTTGGAATTGCAAACAATATAGGCTAGGCCCTATATCCTAATTATAACCCATCAGAGGTTGAACAGGATATTTTTCTTCATTAATTTATAAAAAATAAAAATAAATAATGCTGTGAAAGTTACAGTACGCCAAGCTATGCAGCCATTAAAACACATACACACGGAACACCATCCCTCCCCCCCAACCACCTAATTCTTTGGCCAGCCTATATGGCCTCTCATTTCCATATATCCTTCACTGAGCAGCAGTTCGTGGTCTTTTCATTTTGTTGAATTTGTAGCTGGTTTCCATAAGTGCTTCCATAAAGGCCAATTCACTGAGTTCATAGTTTCTTAGAGCAGATACGAAAATACGGAATCCCTGAAAAACACAATTTTTGCTTAAGTATTATTCCTGGTTATTCAGTTGCCACTTTATTTTAAGCACTTCTGCCTCAGATTTGAAGTTGTTTGAGAATTGGCCTAGAGGCCACTGACATGTGGATTTTCTATGCATTCTTTGGGGACGAAGGAATAATTTCCCCTAACTTTTTTGCAGCTCAGGTTGCTGATCTGTCAAAATATTTTTATATATGGATCCATTCTGCAGCTGGGTACAATTTTTTAATGTTTCCATAGGTATTAAAAGAATGGCTACTAAAAATAAATGAGAAGAAAAACAAACAAAATTTTTACTTTCAAACAAGTGAATAAAAAGTCATACTAAAACCAAATTGACATAAACTTACAAAAGAAAAAAAAGCCACACATCTGACAACAGACTAAAATGTAAAAAAAAAAAGGGGGGGGGGGGGAGAAATCAGATTGATAAGTGCTATCAATCAATGAGATGGTGAATGACACTAATGAAACAAATCTAGCAGGAACTGCTTGTTGGTCAGACTGTCAAATACTGAAGCTGCTTTGATCAGGAAATGTTAGACTGGCACTGGGTCAACAAGATCCACAGTATGAGCTAGCCTGAGCATTTACTTCAAAATCCAACTTTGACAGAACAACCAGAGCACATCGTTAGGCTGAGAGAACCATCACTTGAGCAATAAAATCAACCCCAATCAATGAAATGAGACCCTGTGTAGTTTCCTATGGTCTCTAAGGAGACAAATAAAGAAAAGGACTACACCTTAGACATCTTGTAAGAGGCAACTAATATGAAGTTGTGCTGACAATCTCATCTTGTAAGAGGCAACTAATATGAAGTTGTGCTGACAATCTCATCTTGTAAAACAAGTTGCTATAGAAACCAATGCTGCAAAAGAAAAGAATGTTTTGACACAGGCTTCCTGCAAGGGGACCAGCTGCAGTCAAGCTGGAGAAACAAACTCATGACTTCAACTCAGCATGTTACGGAATGGAAGAAAAACCACAAGAAAAACCTAGATCTACATTATAGCTAATACCAAGGAGTCTTCAAGAAGCTCAGCAGTCCTAGTTAAACAACAAGAAGAAGAGGAAGAAGAAATGAAATGAGCAAGAGGACAGAAGTACACACCATGAATGACAAGAGACTACACAGTTCTGCAACAGTCAATCAAATTTTAGAGATTCACAAATCATCTAGTGAATGACAGACTGAAAGGATATGGTAAGAATAGATTGCAGTGAAGTAGATTCACGCAGAGTGCAAAGCAGGGCTGTGGAGTCTGTAGTTTTTTAGTGGAGTTGGAGTTATTAAAAAAAATAACCTGAATTTATATGTCATGTGACTAGTAATAAACTGTAGTCGAAGTTGGGAGTCGGACGTTTAAAATTGCAGAAGTTCAAGACAGAAAATGTTTTGGTCGACTCCACAGCTATGTACAAAAGAACTCACCCTAATTTTTATCTGACCTTACTCAGACACTAACTCAACCCAGAATGATAGGCAGCGCATTTCCACAATGGAGGAAAGCAGGATTTTCAGAATTGATTGACAACATTCCCACCAGAGGTGATGGAAAATAGCCAACAAATTGATGCTGAAAACACATTAAAGTAATTAAGAATTCATAGCTAGCAGAGTACTGTAACATTACATCACATGAATTACATCTACAACCTCAGGGAAAAAGCATGTAAGCACCTAAACCTCATCAGACGGCTAGCTAGTACAAATTGAGGAGTGGATAAACAAACTCCTCGCCAGCTATACCTCGGCTATGTGAGATCAGTGATAGACTATAACCTCCCCCTCCAGACCATTGTGAGTACTAACACCATCTCATCTCTGGACCGTGTGCAGAACCAAGCTCTCAGGTTAATTTGTGGAGGGATGAGATCAACACCCACAGCCATATGTGAGATAGAAGCCAATATAGAGCCGCTGGATATCAGGCGTAAAAGAGCTTTGACTGAAGCTGTAGAGCAGTGTTTCTCAAGCGGTGTGCCGCAGCACACTGGTGTGCCGCTGCGCCTATCAAAGTGTGGCACAAAAAATGTGTAAATTTACTACATGAAGTATATTTTTAGTGATCATGTAATGTAAAACTGATCTTACAGCTTGAATTCAATCAATAATAATTGGAGCTATTAACTGCTTTGAACAAAAATAGATATACGAGGCGTGTTCAAATGAAACCCGTCCCAGTGGCTTTATAACAAATATATGTAAGGTACATCAGCAGGAGTAGTAGAATTAAATACAGCAATTGTTATGAAGCAAGTACTCACTGGGGTTCTTTAGAAATAGTCACCATAGGCATTCAGACACGCATCCCACTGCATGGGTAGACGGCGGATGCCACCCGAGAAAAATGACTTTGGTTGCTTATTGAACCATTTGGTCACCGAGGCCCTGACGTCTGCATCGGAGTCGAATCGTTGTCCCTTTAGAGATTTTTTTTAAGGGACCGAACAAATGAAAGTCACATGGTGACAGATCGGGGCTGTAGGCTGGGTGTGGCAGAACTTCCCACCTTTTCCTTGCTAACGCTTCCTGCACAATGTTCGCAACATGTGGACGAGCATTGTCGTGCAACAGAATCACACCACGCGAAAGCATGCCGGGTCGTTTATTCTTGATGGCTGTATGCAGGTTGTCTAGTGTGTCTTTGTAGCGGATGGCATTGATGTTCAAGCCAGGCTTTTTAAAGTCAACCAATAGAAGCCCTTCATGGTCAAAAAATGCGGTCAGCATAACCTTACCTGCGGAAATCTGTGACTTGAATTTTTTGGGTTTTGGTGATCCGGGATGTTTCCATTGCATGCTCGCTGATATGCTGCACGGCTCAAAGTGGTGGCACCACGACTCATCGCCTGCCACTATGCGCAACAGAAATGCATCACCCTTCTTCGTAACGCAGCAGGTGGTTCAAACTCCACCCCATGCGTTCTTCCTTATGGCGATGGCTTCTTCTGTCGCAACAATATGCACCTGACCTGGCCGTGGAAGATCTTTCGTTAACTGACGTCCTTCTCGAAACATTTGTGCACAGTCTTTCACTATAGTCTTAGACACACTTTTGTCACCATACACTGCTTTCATTCGGCGATGAATGTCGGCTGGTTGACATCCTTCGGCTGTTAGGAACTGGATCACCGCTCGCTGATCGACCTTGGACGGATTCCGTATCACACCGGCCATTATTTTAACGGTCTGCAGCACAAACAATGAATACTAGGAGAATGAACACTTACACACTTGTACATGCGTATGTGCTTATTACGTCAGATGTGACGTCATCATGCTCCTCCTACAAATATCCACTTCGTGCAGCACGGGCGGGTTTCATTTGAACACTCCTCGTACTTCAAAATTTCATGATATTACAAAAACTCAAGAGGCGTATGAATAAATGTTCAAAGACCATGGACGAAACATAGTACTTCCACTTGGACCTAATTAAATTTCGTATCAGAAAGAGCGGTAAGGTAGAGGAAATTGGGAATTTGAGCATGCTCGTACAATTCGTGTTATATAATTTTATAATTAACGCAGTGTTTCCTGCTTGTGTTTGATTTGTAAAACTGTAAAATATTTAGTGCATTGGATTTGCCGTTTTAAAACTTTCTTAACGGCGTCAAAGAAAATGGTAACAATGAAAGCCAGGCTAGTATCTGCAGTAATGAAAACATCAGTTTGGACTAGGTCACGCCAACACTGAGTAAGATTTCTAAATCTAAAGTTCATAGACAGTACAGGGACAGCTATTTAAGTCTCGGATTTTCTTGGTCAGGAGAGAAAGATTGTCCTCAGCCACTATGTGTTGTGTGCGGTGACAAACTTTTGAACGAAGTCATGGTTCCTAGTATATTGAAAAGACATTTGACCACTAAACATGTAGGCCTACATCTCGGGAAGAAAGATTTGAATTACTTCAAAAGGTTAGTTGAACAAAACAAGTACGCTATTTGGAACAAAGACATAAAGTATCTGATGAAGTTCAAACAGCTTCTTATCATGTAACCGAAATAATAGCGCAGTAAATGAAATCATATATACCGGCTGAGTCACTTATTTTGTGTACCAGTAAGCAAGGAAGAAAAGAAACCATCCTCACATCTTCTGGCTACTGTCATTTAAAAAAAAAAGTATATTAACTTGGTTAAATAGAGCTAGGGAGGGTAATCTTGATGTGTTTCCACTGGTACCCAAAAAACAATATAAAAGACATTGCTACCCTCATAATGGAGCATTTTGGAAACATTGGAGCAAAATATCCAATATTACTATCCATCGTTGACTTCAGAGAGATTCGACTGGGTAAGAAATACATATTTGCCTGTTTCATCTGACTTGGATTTTACAGTAATAGAAGAACAGTTAGCTTCTATTTCAACTGATTGCAGTCTTAAAATGAAACACTCTGAGATACCCCTGGACGCACTATGGATTTTTGTTAAAGACGAGTATCCTGTTATTGCAAAATGAGCTTTAATTATTTTAATGCAGTTTTCTACGTCATACTTATGTGACTTGGGATTGTCAACAGATACAAGCATTAAATGCAAAAACAAAACGGAAAGATTTCTCTGTGTTGAAGATGAAGTAAGAGTTTGCTTATCTCAAATACGCCCTAATATCCAAGAAATTACTCAAAAGCATCAAGCCCAGGTATTGCAATAGGACCATCAGGTTTGTATGAAAAACTTGTTTGTTTGTTTGTTTGTCAAATATATGTTCTAATTATTTTAAACAATTAAAAGAAAATCAAATTGAGAGTTCTCTTTATTCTAAAGTACCCACAGAATCAGAACTTCAAGACCTTACCACTAGACTGGAGAAAGTAACAAGAACATATGGGATGGAAATTAATATAGAAAAAAGCAAAATATTGGTGAATAGCCATAAGAAAAATGTTGTGATCAACATTACATTAAATGGGCAAAAGTTAGAAGTGAACACCTTTAAATATCTGGGGTCCACTATATGTAGTGATGGAAGATCAAGTAAAGAAATCAAGACAAGACTTGAGATGGCCTCAGCTGCCATGACAAGGCTGAATGTGATCTGGAAAAGTAACATCAGTTTTTCTGTGAAGATCAAATTATACAAATCACTTGTATTATCTATTCTCTTGTATGGGTGTGAGGGCTGGACACTCGCTGCAGATACGGAGCGAAGGATTCAGGCTTTCGAGTATAAATGTTATAGAAGAATTTTGCGCATTTGCTATAACGAGCACAAAACATGTCTATGTTAGAGAGAAAATAAACACGTATGCAGGACACCAAGAACCACTTTTGTCAGTAGTGAAACGTCAAAAGCTTGCTTGGTTTGGGCATGTAACTCGTCATGACTCCCTTTCGAAGACGATCCTCCATTGAACAGTCGAAGGTAAACGGAGAAGAGGAAGGCAAAGGAAATCCTGGGCTGATAACATCAAAGAATGGACAGGGCACAGTTTTTCCACACTTGTACGCATTGCTGAGGATAGAGAGCAGTGGAGGACCCTGTCTGCTGATGCTTCCGCCATGGTACCCCTCCGACCCATGATGGGTTACAGGTTGAGATGAGATGATGAAAGTACCCACAAATTAATGTATTTAATCTAGTATATATCACTGTCATTTTTATTCAAGCGCAGTGTCAGATAGGTGTGCCATAATTTTTTAGAAAATTGAAAAGTGTGCTGTGAACACAAAAAGGTTGAGAAACACTGCTGTAGAGATATCGGACACAAGAGAAAGACCACCCAAACAAAGTACTGATCGACACTTGGAAACAAACACGAATACTGAAACAACTATCTCTCCTGGACATAGCCAAAGAGGAAAATGATAAACATCATCTCCCACAAGAGAGAGAAATGGAAAATAAATACTTTGGACCACCCCCTTGGGAGAACTTCCATCAACCAACTGTTTTGGCAAGAGTTACAGTGTAACAGATGTTTGGATAAGTGTAAGGATGATAGAATTTATCAGAATTGACGTCATTGCACTTCGGGCAAAGCCATAGGTGCTCAGTCTCCCTCAGCAAATGTAGAAGGGTATGAATACTAACTATTCCTGTTGCACGCTGGTTGTATACACGCTGGATGCATCCTCTCGTACGTCCATCCCTGCTGGTCTTACGTTTGATGCCAAATTCCAGCAGTCTTAGCATTGATAAGTCATCGATTGCAGTGTTATTCTCTAATAGGTGATCATGAATTGCCTTCAGTATTTCTTCTCTCTTATCCATGTCCAATGCAACTTCTATGGGTGCTCTTGAAGCTAGTCTGTCAGCTCTTTCATCACAGCGTACTCCTGCATGACCAGGACAGTAGATCCATATCAGTTCTTGAAGATTCGATGCTTCTATGGAGGTTTTCCATTCATGTCGGAGCTATCCATTTTGGACCTCTCAAAGTATGGATTGTGGGTCTGATACAATAACTGCTTCTGTCAATAAAGTCTCAGACAGCCATCTTAAGGCAGCAGGAGCTGCCTCTACCTCCATTCTCATGCTGGAGGTTGTTATGTAAGCCCCGCCATGTGCAGCGACGGTTCTACCCTTTACTTTAGCAGAGAAGCCCCACCCTGATTTATTGCCTTGGATTACAGACCCATCAAGTGTACACAATGGCATCATCATCCCCAGTATTAACATTTATAAGCTGATCAATTTCCAGCTCTTTCAGATATTCAGAAAAAGCGAGAACAATACTGCTTTGGCTGAGTATGTTAACTCTGTAATTGTGCCGACGCTTTTGTGAAGGATTTAAGCACTTCTTAAGTTCAGCTCGTTTAAGCCCCCACCACTGATTTACTCAGTGGAATTCTATTATTCTAGTATAGCTCTGTTTAGAGTATGTGTAGTAATTTGACTGAGACAAACATGCAGTAACTTTAAAATGATTAAATCAAAGTTAAATTTGTAACATTACAAATAACAAAATTTAGTAATCACTTTAGGTTTTAACAGCTGGAAATAATTTGAATAGTTATGGATCAAGAAAAGTTATCATCACAGTCTTTAGGGAATGTGAGAAATTACAAGAAGTTCTTCTTCTTCTTCTTCTTCTTCTTCTTCGTTCACCCTCAGATGTCAACTTGAATAAGTTCAAAGAAAGCAGTGGTCAGCCTGAGGCTGTTGATATCTCCGTAGATTTTCTCCAGGAATGGTACTGGTGATGGCCATATGCGTCTTCTCTGTTCCTCATATGTTGGGCACCTTTGAAGCAGATGTTCGGCAGTCATTTTACCAGTGCCACAGTCACACTCATCAAGAAGTTCAAGTGGCAGCATATATTTGAACTTAGCTGCCAATGATGATTCTTCTCCTTCTTATAGGTTGGTTCTTTTCACTCTGCTCACGCTCGTCTCTGATCAAGGTTGTCGGGGATAGCTCATTTCCCAGAAATGTCGAGGAGAGTCTACCACGTGGGTCCTTCGTCTTAACACATTAACTACCACGAGCCGGTGTGACCGGCTTTTGAAATCCTATCATTTGGACCGTGAGCCGCTCAAAGCGTCGATCTAATTTTAGTAATAAAACGAATGAAAAATGTACTGAAACACTTTCTGATCTGGATCGAGATTTTAAGTTGCCACCGGAAAACAAATTCCAAAAGCATGGTTGTTGTAGAACACTGGAAAATTGATATTATGTTCATATTTTTCAGCGTTTTGGGTTAGTTACCAAATCGTGTAAAACTGTTTACCGTGGCAACTAGTGATAGGACCACAAAATATGCGTGTACATCTCGTCTAACGGCTGAATAGGCTAGAAACTTGTTTCAACAATTGACTGATAGATCTAGTGACGAGGAAAAGAGTGAAAATGGTGTGCACATTGATTGAAATAGTGATTTTGATAGAGATGGGGCGCAAGCAGTTATAATTGTGAAAATATTGCAAGTCCTTGGCCATCGGACAGCCGTTAAATAGCAACAACCTATATTAGAGTTACAAATGGTGCTTATTGTAATAGTACATTCATTTATCTTTAAAATGACGTGTAATTCATAAAAATATATCATCATCATCATCAGTTGCCATCTCCACAACGGAGGTTGGCTGTAATGGATCTCCAACGTCTTCTGTCTCTTGTCTTGGTGGTACACTCTGATAGACTCTTTCCCGTCCATCTCTTGATGTTATCTTCCCACTTATAGCGCTGTCTTCCCCTTGCACGTTTGCCTTCAACTCTCCCTTCTGTTATGGTCTTCTGCAAGGTGTTATGCCTTTTTATGTGGCCAAAGTATTTTAGCTGCCGAACTTTGACCTCTCTCATTAGTTCTCTTTTCATACCTAGATTTTCTAGGACCTCCTTATTTGTTTTCATCTCTTTCCATGAGATACGCCCCATTCTTCTATATATCCACATTTCAAGAGCCTCAATTCTTTCTTCCAAATGCTTATTCATCGTCCATGTTTCTGCACCATACAGAAATGCAGAATATATATAACACTTTATGATTCTCAGTTTTAATTTATGAGATAACTGTTTGGATGTCAGTATATGTTTCATGTGTAAGATATATATAAACAATTATGAAAATTACAGCTTACTTTGTGCAGACACCTACAGGATGAAAATGGGAAAACATTTTTATTCGGCCACAGTGTGTTTTTCAATTCGGTAGTTAATGTGTTAAAGCTTAGGACACGGTTCCCTTCTTGTTCCAGAGATAGTACTTTCTGCTCGTACCACCAATAAGCCAATCCTGACTCACAGACTATTTGCTCAGATGAATAAAAGAGACTTGAATCAGCCTCTTACACGCGTCTCGGGTGCCATTAATTTAATGTTCCCTCTCTGACTTCGTGTGCGGTCCTTCAGTTTCCTTATTTAAAATGTTATAGATTTCCTGGGCTATATCGTAAGTCCTGATGAATACTCCAATAAAAGGTGTCCGGTATTTTAAGAAGGAATTCTGAATTATTCTTTTTCTTCGTTCACCCTCAGATGTCAACTTGAATAAGTTCAAAGAAAACAGTGGTCAGCCTGAGGCTGTTGATATCTCCGTAGATTTTCTCCAGGAATGGTACTGGCGATGGCCATATGCGTTTTCTCTGTTCCTCATATGTTGGGCACCTTTGAAGCAGGTGTTCGGCAGTCATTTTATCGGTGCCACAGTCACACTCATCAGTATTTCCTATCTTTAATTTGTTGAATAGATGGTATCTCAATCTGTTATTACCTGTGCGAAGTCTGAAGATTACCACTTGTTTGCTTCTGCTGAGCTGGTAATACGGATCATTTTTTGTGTGGCCTGGATGCTCTTCTTCCCACTTGTGCCTGTACCTGCGCTTGATAAAACTCTTGGCCTCCTCATAAGTTATGTTTGTGTCAAGTTGAGGGAGCTTTCCCCCTTCCTTTGCCAATCTATCAGCCTCTTCATTTCCAGGATGTTGCAGTGAGAAGGCATCCACTGTATCACGACTCTTTTGTATTGCTGACATAGTCTGTGAAGTGTTACTCTTAGGTCATCCAGTTCAGCATTACTTTGACTTTTCAGCATTGTAATCACTAACAGCGCATCTGAGAAGATAGCTACTGGTCTCTCTGAGCTTTCTTCTGTCATTAGAATTTCTGATGCAGTTTTTAAGGCCTCTGCCTCTGCTCTGAAGTTACTTGAAAATTTCCCTGTTGCAACTGCTATCTTTTTTTGTGGGCCATTGCTTAAGCTCAGGAATGGTTTATGGAAGTGGAGTGTATGTTCCATATTAATCATTAGTTTCATCGGTTTGTGGTCACTGCCTGCCAATTGGTTGAGCACAATGCGTTCGATCTTATGGTTGATGTCTCCTGTTGAGAAGGCAAGGTCGGTTGTCAAGGTCGATTGCCATCTTCTTGAGTAGAAACTGGGTGTATCATCTGCTCTATTGATGAGTTGCAGATTTGAGTCAATCTCCCAGTCCTCTACCTCAATGCCACGGGTATCAGCCTCTGTGTAACCCCACCTTTCTGAATGGCTGTTGAAATCACCAACAACCAGGCAGTTGGTGCGCCTAATCTCCATTGTGGCTAGTGAAAGATCTCTATCTGGGGGGGCATATATATAGGTTGTACACTCTAACGGTTTGGTCATCTATCATGATATCTGCTCCTATAATTTCCGCCTGACCGTTTGTAGCAACAGAAAGCTCTGCTAGGCAAGGAGTTTCTGATTAACATGAGTACTCCTCCCTTGTGTCCCTCTCTATCAAGCCGGAAGGTTTCATATCCTCTTACAGAAAATCTGTGGTTTGTGTTAGGTGTGTTTCCTGAATGTAGGCTATGTCAATTTGCTCATCATGTAGTTTTTTAGCGAGCGGTAGTTTCTTCTTTAGGATACCTTCTGCATTCCATTGGAGTATATTTAGTGTTCTTTCCTGGGTGTTTTGGCCATTCACATTTTCCCTAATATTCCGCGCCCTGGCTGCACGATGCGGAGATAGGTGACCACCAGTAGCTTTGGGTGGACCCTGTCGAGGCAAGGGGTCCGGCACTCTTCCCACCTGGCGGGACTCCTTGGGTCGAGCACCATCTCGTTGAGTCATATTTGTGTCTGTCATCTCAAGGTGGTTTGCGTTGCACTATGTTGTTCGCCTTGCGGCCCAGTGCATCCGTCTTCAGCATGCATTTGTTCGGGACTGCTTCCCTAGCCTCTGGTTTTCCGTGACCTTTCTGCAAGGCAGCAGTTGTTTTACATCAGAATTGTCTCTCCTAGGAAGGCTGTCTTTCCGGACTAACGAGTCTTTCCTACCCGGGTTTGTGTGAAGTTGTCCTTTTCTTAGGTGGATTGTCAACCAAGACTATCGTGCTCCTCCTGCACTGATTTTTTTTTGCAGTGTTTACTCCCTGGCTTTAAAGGATAGAGGACAAACAGTGAAGAATGAGGCAAGAAAGCATTTGACCCATGAAGTGGGGGTGGATTGGTGCAGACCAGAGCATGTACCACTCGCCGGTGGGCTCTGCATCTACACCTATAGGGTTCCACCTACTCCTCAGCCCATTTAGTCTGACCCCTCAACCATTACCCCGCTGGAACTACAAAAATGCCAACTGTAACAAGTTCTCAGCACTGACAGATGAATACTGTGGTTTCATAAACACCCAAAACAAAAGAATTGGAGAAATAGCTGACGGATTTAATAAAGCAGTTCTGAAAGCTGCCCAGAATCAATATCACGAGGGGCGAGAAAAGATTATAAGCCGTTGATAACATCTCTTTTTCTTGGAAGACAGACATCATCATCATCAGTTGATAAGATCTCTATGGTGTTGTTTGCTCCACTGTAGTGTATGGAATGTCAACTTGACCTACGCAGTGGTGTGTAGACATGGATTGAGTGTATAATGTGCGAATGACAATAAGGGTTCGTGGTGTTGACAAATGTTCTTTTCTCACACTCATGTATGGCTGGAAGTCATCGACACCAACGACTGTGTACCTTTCTACAGTTTAATTGGACGTATACACTCGACAGCACAGATAGTGACAAATCACAGGTTGGCATAATACATCATGGTACAGTGGATAAATGGTCTTGCAATGTTACATGGGCACTCATGCAGCATAATAGTATAATGGACTGTCAGTAGCCAAGCACTCAGTATCGCCCATACATATATATCATCTGACTTCACTGACTGAGCACGTCAGCTTATAAATAATATCCAAGATGGCTTCTACCTAATCTCGTCTAGCGAAGATTCTTTAACATAAGGTTCAGCACAGTTTTTTTTATATATAATAATATGGAACCGCTAGCAATGGGTTCTCATGTGTAGCAGTGATCTCTGGACTAATCAAGCGATAATACGGGCATCCCTTTTCTCTTCTTGAAAGTCACTACATGTTTGGTTCCAAGATGGCTTCACTCGTGAGCTGTCACTCACGTTTGGATACAGATAATGAATCTGTCCTAAAGTTAGTCATTTATTAAACATTTCATTGCTCTGTAGATTTGATCATGAACAATTGACTGCATTCTACAGGATATAGTGCTGCTAGGAATCGAAGTCGTTTTCATCGAGTCAAATATATTCTCTTAGACATACAAATCGTACCTATCGAAAATGGTGGCTTCGTACGAGAGTTCATAAGAGTATCTTTGATTACCTTGGTATCAGAAGTATGATTCTGCCATTCCTTGGCAATACGAATAAACACTGGGGTAAAGCATACACGATAGGTCTAGACGACTATCACTTTCCCCACAAATACTGAGATCACTTTTTCCGGCGACAAGCCGACATAGAAAAAAACACAGTCCCCATCAGGACGAAGCCAAATCACACCACACCCTAGCGGCACATCCGCCGAATAGCCTTTGACCTCACTAGAGACAACAGAACATATAGTTCGACTTAGATATGTAAAGATATACAGATATAAGACAGACTCGTCCTACTCAGACAAACAATACACATAAATTCAGGCCATAGATATTCTGAAGCAAGAACAATCTATTACTACCCAAACAACGAATAAATCGCAGTAAAATGGATTCATCCGCGGAGTTCGATCGAAGAGACGACACAACTTTCAAGGGAAGTAACTCAATAATGACTTTCCCTTAAGCACTAAAAAATTACCTATTTTGTTTACAAAATATTTGCGAACATAACAAGTATACCAATGTATAATATTGTAAGATATCAAAGACTGCACGTAACAGCCATACTGGACAGAAGAACTCAAAGAACTGGAAGAACAGGTAACAGAGGCCAGACATGTAGCAGAAAAGGACAAAACAGTTGAGGCAAACATTGCCTACAAAGCTATTTCTGCAAAATACAGGAAAACGTTAAACTGTTCAGCCAAAAATAGCTGGATCAAAACAACAGAAAGTCTTAACCTCGACAAAGATGGAAGAAAATTATGGAGGCTCGCCAAAGCCTTAAATGATGAGGAATGCAAAAATAAGGAAATAGCCCTACAACAAAATGAGAAAATACTCACAAAGAAAGAAGCAGCTAATGTTTTTGCTCAAAAATTCTCACATGAGAGCCAGATAAATGTTCCACCTGACAGAAAACAGGAAATTACCAAAGAGCAAGAACTATACCAAAATATACCAACTGTTTCAGAAGAGCACATGACATCAAACCTCACCATGAGAGAGCTAGAGGCAGCCATTGTATCCCTTAAACAAAGAAAGTCACCTGGAAAAGACAGGGTAACAAATGACATGCTTAAAGGGCTAGGGCCTAATGCCAAGAAAGCCCTCCTCAAGATTATGAACTGTAGCTGGAAGCGTGGAATTGTACCACAGGCCTGGAAAGAAGCAGTACTAGTTCCAATCCTTAAAAAGGACAAAGATCGAATGGACCCCAACAGCTACACACCCATCAGCCTTCTAAGCTGCACGGGAAAGCTTTTGGAGAGAATGATCAATACCAGATTAAGTTGGCACCTCGAAGAAAAACAAATTCTACTGCACCAACAGGCAGGCTTCAGGCAACATAGGTCTACAGAGGACCAAGTCACCTACATTTCACAGGAAATCGAAGATGCTTTCCAAGAAGGAAAGCTCATATTAGCAGTCTGGGTAGACATGGAGAAAGCATTTGATAAAGTTTGGAAAGATGGGCTAAGAGTTAAAATGCTTAAATATGGAGTCTGTGGAAGAATGTATTACTGGATCAGTCACTACCTAACAAACAGAACAGCTAGAGTGCAGGTGCACGGACAGTTAAGCAAAAAGACTACAATGGAACATGGAGTCCCACAGGGTGGGGTCCTTTCCCCAACACTCTTCCTTATATATATATAAATGATATAACAGAAAACATCCACAAGAATGTCCACAACTCCCTCTATGCTGATGACCTGGCCATGTGGACTTCAGAAGAATACATCACCACAGCAATAGTGCGCATGCAGGATTCACTGCTAGCCCTTGAAAGTTGGTCCAGAAAGTGGTTGCTCAAAAACAACACACACTATTTTTACCTTGTCAAATAAACCACAACAAGCAAAGCTACAACTAAATGGACAGGCAGTACGAGAAGATGAAACACCAACATACTTAGGAATCACACTAGACCGCCGAATGACGTGGAAATCACGGATAAACAAAATACAGCTAAGGGCAAAACTTCGCATGGCCATCATGAAAAAGTTAGCTGGTGCCACATGGGGTGCTGATGAGAATATCCTCACAAAGCTGTACACAGGCAGAGTCAGACCTGCTATGGAATACGGCATCACAGCTTGGTCGATGGCAGCAAAGTCAAATTTTTACAGAGTAAACAGACTCCAAAACCAAGCAGCACGTATTATAACAGGGGCCCTAAAGTCCACAAACATCAACCATATTGAAAACATTATAGGGCTACAGTCAATGGAGGACAGACGTGACAGCAGAGTCCTACAACAAGCCGAAAAATTTAAGAGACTCGAAGGACACCCCATGTTCCAAAAAATGAATAGGCTAGGAAGAGGCAGGCTCAAGCGAACTAACTTTGTGGCCCAAGCAAAAGAAAAAAATTAGCAAAAATACCATGCTAACAAGCTCAATTGCAAAGAAAATACCAACAAGCACAACTATCCCACTGTGGAAAGTAAGATGCTTTCTTGAGTTAAAATCTGATATTCCAGGCATTGAAAGTAAGGGAACACAGACAGAAACACAAAGAAGGTGTATAGCAACCAAGTATATTGACCAAAAATTCCCAGCAAAGCTTTGGACACATGCATATACTGATGGTTTTGCAAAAAATGCAGTTGAAAATGGGGGTGCCGGCATCCTCATAAAATTAAAGAATAGAATCCACTCTATGGCAATTGCCACTGGCAAATACTGCAATAACTTCAGTGCTGAAGCAGAAGCCCTGAAACAGGCAGCGGAAACTCTTATTGAATGCAAAGCACAGGCAGAAAAACAGATAGTAATCTTTCCAGATGCCCTCTCAGTAATATCAGCGCTGAAGAGCCACCAAGCTAAAGGATTGAAAGATCTGATAATCTCCCTTGAAAGACTGGCCAAATGCTTCAACAAGTGCACTATCCAGTGGATACCAGCCCATTGCAACATACCAGGAAATCAGGAGGCAGACAAACTTGCTAAGGAAGGAGGTGCCTTACAACAAAATGATATAGAGACAAATTACGCAATGGCAAAGACTACTATAAAGGCTACATTCAAGTCCAAATGGGAAAGAGAGCACCCGGGCCATTTGAAAAATGATGCATATCATCAACTATCCAGGAAAGAACAGGTCATCATTATTCGGCTACGCACTGGACACAACAGATTGAGATACCATCTATACCACAAATACAAAATTTGTGCAACGGATCTCTGCACCTGCGGTACCAGCCCGATGACAGTCGAACACCTGCTGCAGTACTGCCCAACCTACAGAAATGAACAGAGTAGCATATGGCAACAACCCACTTCTGTCAACGAAAAACTGTTTGGAGATGTCAGGAACCTTGAGGAACCTTTATTAGAGTCATAAATGTGGAGGTCTGAAGGCGAAAGAGGAAGAAGAAGAAGCTCAGGAAGACTCCTCCACCCCCATCTTCTGTTGCATTAGTTGCTGATCCATCTGTGTATGCATGGATCCAGGTGTTGCTTTGGTAATGTTTCTCTATATATTTTGTGGTTAGGACTCATTTTGGCTGTTCTTTCTCTCAATACCAGGAACGTTTTCTATCATTTCAGGGAAGCACTGTTTTTTCCAAATTGGTAGCTTGTGTGCAGTACATATTGGCATAGCTGTTGGTATTGCATTTATGGGGTCTGCTCTCATCTTTGTTTTGACTGTCTCTACAAAGTTGCTTTGCTTCAGTCTTCCCCTTGCAAGTCCATTTATTCTCTGGTGCATTGGGTGGTCTATCAGCCTCCTGAATTTCTCGGCTTGTTGCTGGGCTCTGCTGTCTCTTCTATCCTCCATAGGCTGGAGGTGAGTAATCTTTTCCAACTCGTCAATGGGTGTTGACTTCATGCCCCCTGTTATGATTCTCAATGCTTGGTTTTGGGTTCTGTTTATTTTGTCAAAGTTCGACTTAGCTGCTGTTGACCATGCTGCAATGCCATATTCTAAGACTGGTCTCACTCGCCCAGTATATAGCTTCTTTAGTACTCTCTCGTCTACTCCATAACCCATGCCTGCAAGTTTTTTCATGATTGCCATTCTCTGCCTTGCTCTTGTCCTGTTTTTTCAAAATCCTGACTCTCAGACTTTTTGCTCAGATGAATAAAAGAGACTTGAATCGGCCTCTTACACGCTTTTGGGGTGCCGTTAATTTAATAAGTTCCCTCTCTGACTTTGTGTGTGGTCCTTCAGTTTCCTCAGTCTCGGTTTCCTTATTTAAAATGTTAGAGATTTCCTGGGCTAAATCGTAAGTCCTGATGAAAACTCCAATAAAAGGTGTCCAGTATTTTAAGAAGGAATTCTGAATTCTAATTCTTCACTGTAGCAGTCTGGTGTCTTGGTGAGCGATTTCTCAAGTGAAATGGCTTGAGAAAATGATCAGATTATATTCCTTGCCTTCCCATGCCTTCATTTGTTATGAGCTATCAAAAAACTCCAATCATATTCAATCAGGTTGGTTATGGGATAATTTCAAAATATTCCAACATTGGATAATTTTGAACGTAAGGCCTCTGCCTTACGTTCAAAATTATCCGATGTTGGAACTCTCCCATATATGGTAATAAGATGTCCGATGCCCTTGTGTACAAACTTCCAAACACACTGGTAACCGCATATGACCATGTATTCGAGATGTAGCAATCTTACTTTTATCTAAAGTAATCTTGTCATCCATGTCTTATCAGTGATTAAGCCGAGAGCGCTGGTCGATGTACGTGTTAATCTGCCACACATATAGCCAACAAATCTGAGCAGCGCCAAGCAAATGTGATTATTATCATCTACAGGGAGTGCGAATGATTTGATAGAATCGAATATCTGCTACTTAGCAGAAAAATAACGAAGAAAGAAAGAAAAGTGCGACAATTGAGAGCAAATAATAAAAATCAGTACCGATACTGCCAGAGTGAAACAAAGATCGATAGGGGCCACCCCGTTTTGTCACAAAGAGCAAAAGCACACATGCTTTGTTGGGATTGTCCTTGGAACTGGTTTCTTTGCACCATTTAGAAACTGCCTGAAATGTCTCATGTATGCTTTTAACCATTTCTTGTCTATCTGAACCAGTCCTGTAAATGAGCAAGTCATTGGCAAAAGTTAATGTTCGTCCCAAACCTGTTGGTTGGATTGCAGCTATTTTTGCTTTGTAGATAGCACCGGTGATAATGGAGAACCCTGGGGTAATCCCGGGCAAATGTGCATTGGTTCTGATGTCCATGTTCCCAAGCGAAATGCAACTGCTCTCTCAGTTAAGGCAGCTGCTATCCACCTTGATAGCCATGGCTTTACACCACATTCCATTACACAGTCCATCAAGGTTGCAAAGTCAACACTGTTGTAAGCATCCTCTAGGTCAATTGCCACAGCCACCATTTCTTGTTTACCATGGAAACCCTCATATACATCGTATGCAAATGTTCCAGCGTTACCCCATGCTACTTTTATTGGTCTATAACCACCCAGGGTCAGGGCCGGATTAAGCTAGTGCGGGGCCTGTAGCATATGTTAAGAAAGGGGCCCTATATTTAAAAAAAACAATAAAACAACACAAATATATTTGAACACATACATTTTTAATTTGCATAGTAATTATCATTATCAATTAATTTGTGCATGTAATCCTATAAACTTGCCACTCATGTTGCTGGCGTTGTCATAACTTTGACCACGGCAGTCTTTAATATCAATGTCATTTGCCTTTAAAAAATTAAGTAGACTTTTAGTAAGCTGTTCAGCACTATGACCTTCCATATCCAAAAATGTCACAAATCTTTCAACTGGTCCAGATGGCAAAACATAGCGCAGAGTCAAAGTCATCTGGTCCATATTAGATATATCTGGAGTAGAATCCAATGAAACGGAATAATACTTGTATTTCTTCACTTCACAGAGAATGTAATCCAGTATGCTGGATCCAATCAGATTGATGAATTCCTCACACGTTGTTTTAGATAGATATGAAGTATGTCCAAATCCTTTGTTTGCATGAGTACTTACTTATATGCTCTGCCAGAAAAGGGTCAAACTTGGCCAGTAATTCCCGTTATAAGGATACCCAACAATTTCACCACTGCCACGAAATGAAAGGCCTCGTTCTGCTAAATAACTTCACAACTTCAATTATTCGCTCTAGAAGTTTGTGCCAATACTTTTCTTGGATGTCCATTTGTTTCACAAGTTGGGAATCGACACGTTCACCTTTGTTTTTACGCATCAACAGTGAAATTAAAGCTTCTCTATGTGAGGAGCTTTCTTCATGTCGACGCAATAGATTGCTTGCATTTTCCCAGTCATTAAACCCTTCCACAGTAAACTTTGATGAACATTCTGAACTCATAAGCTTGCATGGGAAACAGAATAGGCGCCCTTTACTTTCTGAATAGCATAACCATTTTCTTGCATGTTGCTTGTCTGTAAGTTTATGAATATGTGTAAAATAAGACTTCTGACAGTATCGAGTTTTCTTTTCAGTGTCATACAATCGCAAGGATGAAAAAAGGCATTATCAACATGTTGACATTTTTCACTTCCCTTGGATATCCAATATTCACGCTCACAGTCATCTATATTGTTCGGCCAGTCACCAATATCATTAGAGTACTTCTTCGTTTCACTTATTCTTTCACATTCAGACTCAGTGTATACTGGGTTTTGCTGTATGTTTTCTGCTGCACAGCCTGCACTATTAATAGTTGTTCCTGTACTTCCAGCTTCAGCGGTTAGAGTACCACCACCATGAACATCAAAATATTCTGTCAGCTTACGTGTTTTTTATATCACAAGTTGATCTCTTCTTTCTTTTTCTTCCTTCGCTTTACGTTTTTCACTTCCAGAAGCATAATTACGTCCAATATCTCTGTGTCTACTGCTCATTTTTTGAGTTTTCTAACCTTACAAATCAAGAAATTTTAATCAAGATCGAAAGAGAGTGCGAGCACGCCGTATACCTCAATTAAAACAGGAAGTTTCCGTTTCCTAAATTCTAGTTTTTATTGTTAATGCGAATTCATTTCACAAAGAACGAAACAAAATTAGAGGGGCAGTCGCCTAGAGCCAAAAAAGTGGCTTTCGTCCAAACGTGACCAAATTTTCTACGCCACTTAAATGGCTTCCGTCCGCAAACAGTTAAGATAAAAATAATGAAGAGTCACACTAAGTCACCCTCTTATGCTCTTTCTCTCACAATTTCGTGACACCAAATGAAAAGGCGCTAAAGATGGCATAAATCACAAGATCATTAGTTTAACGCTCGTATTAGATGACCAAAAAATTATGTACATATTTATTGGCGCGAGGCCCCTAAAAGCGCGGGGCCCGTAGCATATGCTACTTGTGCTACTACGTTAATCCGGCTCTGCCCAGGGTGTCAGGGAGGATGTGTGCATTTTCAAGGTGGTTCATTAATTGTCTCGTCACTATCTTCTCAAGAAATTTGCCGTAGACCTTTTACAACATGTAAGGATGAGCAAAAACGGCCCATGCTTCCCTGTCCTGTGCCATCTGTTCAAGGTCTTTCCTCATCTTTCTTACCAGAGGACTTTCTTGGATGGCCGAGTTGAATTATTTTCTTTAGTTGACTTGTCCATATTCTTATCGCGCTTTTTGTGACTTAATTTCTACAAGATTGGAGAATTGGCCCTGTTGCCCAGCCTTCCTAACTTACCTTTTACGACATGCCTGGCAGGTTACAGTTTTTCTATTCTTTGCTCCCCTGTCAGACCCTGGTAACGCCCTGGCAAAGGATGACATGCAGTCAAATATTATCATCTTGACCATTCAGCACCCTAAGGAGCATAAGCTGACATCTTATCCATGTCAAAAGTCCTCCTGCTCAAGCCCTCTTATTCTGTTTAAGACTCTTCCTATCCCCTAGGTTATGAATTTTCACTCTTATTTTCCTTCTGCCAGGTAATGAAATGTGTATGTCTTTTTCCTTTGTGTTTTATCAGTGTACAGGGTGTTGGAGATGGAGGGCTTTGATGGTAGCAGTTGCTTCCACAAATCTGCTAGTTCTATTTATAGAACTGTGTATTTTATCAGAGTATGTAGTATATTTTTTGGTTTGACTAAAAGACACAATTATTGTATATTTCAGGAAATAAATAAGTAAATGAAGGTAATTAACAGTAATTAAATTATTTATCTGTTTACTGTTCACAGGACTCAAGTTTCCTTCATTATTTATACTTGAGGAAGGATGCCAAAGAAGTGTTGTGTTCCTGGGTGCACATCTAATTATAAGGGCAAAGAGTACACATCTGTTTTTGCATTTCCTTCTCATCAAGATTTGAAAGAGAAATGGTTAAAATCAATTCCAAGGAAAGATTACATTGTAACTAAAAACTCTGTTGTGTGCATCAAGCATTTTCACCCAAAGTTTATTCAAACTGAAGACCGCGTGAAAAGAGATGATGGGACATTACTCTGTGTCCCTCGTAAGAAACCGAAACTGCAGGATGATGCTGTGCCCACAGTATTTTCAAATCTTCCACCCTCCCTTTCATCGCAGCGACCGAAAAAGAGAAAATCACCCAAAGGGAGGCTAGACAAACTGGATGCTAATGATAATCAAGATTTGCAAGACGGTTTTGTCCACGACAGCATAACATCATTTCAGTCTCTCTGTAGGGAGATAGATAAACGTGTTCGTGATTGGATTATTATTAAATCAGAACATCTTGTGACGTGCTGTACTATAGACACTTCGGGGTGCCCGCAGGTGAAAGTAGCTATTAAAATTAAGTCTGATTTAAATGTTGATATATTTTGTGATGGGCTAGAAATGGACACAGCATGTTTTGCCTCGATGCTTACGCCTTCTTTGAAATTAGATAGTTGGTCTAAATTAGAGACTCTACTTATGATTTTATTAGTAAAACAGTCATGATATTGCTTAGAGAATCTTGCCTGAAGCAATCTCTTTTTTTGTGTCTTTGTCTTTCAGGTTAGATTAGATACAAATACTCATTTAGCTTATTTATTAAAAAAATAGAAGCCAAGCCAAATAAGAGACAAGTTTTTGGAGTTGCAAAAGAGGTTAATTTATCTGGTGCTGGGTGAAATACAGGTGTGTCTTTCGCAATTTTTGACAAGTGGAAATGCACAGGGTTTCACAGGCAGTGCCTGCATCTTGTAAGCTGCTACTTAGTAAGCATTTATGATACCAGCAATTATTTTTTTTTATATGCCTGCACAACATGAGCTTTGGCAGCAGATTTAAGAACACAGGCATTACAAATGAGATGTTAGAGAAAGATCCTAGGATTATCGTACATGGATTGTATAACAAATGACAGCAGCAACAACCTTTGACATGTGGCGCAGAGCACATATTCTTCCAACTAAGAACAGAACACACCAGACTTGACTGGTGCTTAAACAAATTAAACCCCTCACATGAGCCTAATTCCTGTGACTGTACCTATCTAAATGAGACAGTTCAGCATGTGCTGCTCACTTACCCAGGACTGTCCACAGAAAGAAGAAAGCTACTTCCTGGCTCCCAAACAATCACAAGCACTCTGTACAGCACTACTCCGCAGCTACAGAACACATGTGTGTTCTTCACCTTGACATTGGCTGTGAAAGAGTGATGAGCTTAGCAGCCCTAGTTAAACAACAACAGTAAATGAACAGATAAGACATATAGTTACACAATGGAACCATATGAAGACCTTCTCACAACAGTAAATATATGGAAGCTGACAGGGTAAGGCCACATATCTAGATCACATGGGCTAGCTAATATTAATAATTTCCTCTAGGCACAGTACCAGGCAAAAGAATACAAGGCAGACAGAAAAAGAAATGGATTGACAACTTAAAAGAATGGACACATCTACCTGTCACAGAACTAAACAGATTTAACAATCAGCTGGGCCTGAAAAGTACAGACAAGAGCAAGGACATTTAAGAGGTTCAGCGAAACTGCGGTAAAGCATCTGAGAAATTAGGTTTTTGATGATTTGAATGAGAAACCCTGCCCCAGTTTAGTTCTCTCTGAGAAATTATTCATACATATTTTTGATGATTTGAATGAGAAGTTAGCCTGCATTTAGTTCTCTACGAGAAATTATTCATAGAGATTTTTGATTATTTGAATGAGAAATTCTCCTTCTTCTTTGATCCTTAGCCGCCGACCGTCAAAGCAGTCATTGGCCATTACGCCTGGTGGCGTCTTGTAGGGCAACAACAAATTGATTCCACTTTGCTCGGTCGGCGGCCATCCTTCGTACAGTGCCCCAACTCTGGTTCATTCTTTGCATCTCAGCCTCCACAGTCCTCCGCCAAGTTGTTTTTGGTCGGCCTCTCTTTCGTTTTCCTTCAGGGGTCCATAGCATTGCTGTTCTTGTGATGGCATCGGTGTCTCTTCTGAGGACATGGCCAACCCAGCTCCAGCGTCTGCCAGCTATGATGGTGTGCATGTCCTCAATGAGGAATGAGAAATTAGCCAACCCTAATTTAGTTCTCGGGAGCCACAGTAGCACAGTGGTTAGTGCACTGGCTTCCTAGCTCGGCGGTCCATGGTTCGATCCCCAGTTGAAGTGGGATTTTTTAGACTGCAAACAGCTCCGGGGTCGACCCAGCCTCATGAATTGGGTACCAGAACATCTCTGGGAAGGTTAAGGCGGCCGGCGTGATGCTGACCACATCACCCCTAGTGTGCCGATGGTCAAGAACATACGGGCCTAACAGCGTATTCCCAATATGCCCAATGGTCGTGTAACGGGATCCCCTTACCTAATTTAGTTCTCTCTGAGAAATTATTCATATAGATTTGTGATGATTTGAATAAGAAATTATTCAGAGAGATTTTTGATGAATGGAATGAATTTGGTGAAGTTGAAAAACATTATCTAGTAGCTGGCACCAAATTGAATACATAAAGCTGTGTGCCCAGACAGTGCTGAGAGATAGAAAGATCCTTTAGTTCTTATGAGTTTTGAATAAAAATGCAGTTGTGCCCATCTTGTTTTTTCCGGAGTGCACTTCAGTCATTCAGTACCCTTCAGCCCCACAAGAGACATAGGCCTTCAGCAGACATAAGCCAAATCTTCCTGTCATGTGACCTCAGCTCAAAGTCTATCCATGTCTTCCTCATTTTCATTTGTCGCCAGTTCTCTTCTCCATGTGTTCATCAGTCTACTTCTACCCTCTCTTACCATGGAGATTCAAGAACAAGGATTACCTGGTAATGCTACCAACAGGTATCCTCATCAAGTGTCCAGTCCATCACCACCCACCCAGCCCCTGCCATTAGAGTGCATTTAAAATCTGCAAGTTTTACTTATCAAACTTTGTGGCTAATTGTGAGGAGGCTATGTTAACTAATGTTAAGAAAGCTTGTGGTGGTATCAGTAGTTTGTCACTGTGGCGAAGTGGATGTTGGATAGAAAATTAGAAAGTATAGTTCCCAGAACTGGAGAAGAGAGCTGGTAAATTAGTGGTAAGGATGGCACAGGACAAGTCAGGTGCTTAACTGTGTAGTTCTTTATGATAGCTGTAGAAGAAAGCTGTGAAGCAAGACACCTTCTCGCTAGACCTATCCTATGTTCCAAGCATGTCTATAAATAGGTCAGTGTGCATGCAGCTCGTTTTTATTCCCTACTGTCACAGTATAATAACTACACCTTCGTGACATTATCCTCTAAGCTCGTATCAAACTGCGAGAGGTCACACAATCTACATACTTGTAAACGCCATTCACAAAGCCATTCACAAAGCGTACACGAAGGCATGCTGACAATCTCCCTTTTTAATAATAACAATGAGACATGTATGAATTCATTAACAATAGCAATACATTGTCCGCAATAACCATATGGCTGGATCAACAAGTCCTACTACCCTTGGAATATACAACAATGCTGTACAAAACCCAGCGACCATAAAGAGAGCACGATAAAATGCAATACGGCTTCTAAAGCCGGCAAACTGACATCTTTCTCTGTCAGGCTTCCTGTTCACTCCCCTTCATTGCACTCTTTTGCACCATTTCTTTTTAAAGCTGATGTGCGCACCAAAATATATGTTTATTCCATCAAAGCCCATGTGCGCAACAAAAGATATTATGTGACACCTACCAATTTTAAATTATTAATATTCTTTGACCACACAACAAAATTATAACAGGAAATTTGAATAATTCAATAACTGCAGTTATAAACAAATCTTTGCACTATATTGAATAATGATGTATAATAAAATATTTAGCACCTTGGTATATAAATATTTACAAAATTTCACACAATTTACAAAATGTATATTGTCGCTATTTGGTCATTTTCATTATGTTATTTGCTTGGGTGTCTTGGTTTTTGTTTTCATGTTAAAGTTTTACTTAACTTGCTTGACACGTAGTAGCTGACTTCTCTCGGTCATTAGAACATCTGGGCATTGAAGACGCTATGCTAATGCCAGGAACAGTGTTGGTCCACTTTTACACATTTTACAGTTTCCAAACTTGTGTCACGTTTTTCACCACTAGTTGAACCTGCAAAATATGACCAGGTTATGGTATCTGTGGTTTATAATCAAGGTGCCCTCTGATGCTGACTGGCCACTGTTGATCAGACTCCTCATTTTGACAACTCTGTCTTGAGGCTGTGGTTAAGTCATAAAGGGGTACGTCGTACAACAATGCAATACATTCAAATTAAAGACATTTTCCAAACCCAGTCATGATTACTCCCCACTGGCTTAGCGTTATGCCAAAGTTAACAAAATTGTTTCCTTTACACTTACAGTACATCGACAAAATGTGTTGAAATAAAAGACAAGAAAGAAAAAGAGAAGACAAACTCTTTGAGCACAGCACCCAAAAGCAAAGCCCTAAAAAGGACTGTAAGCTTTTATTGCTAGCGTTGGCCAATCCTAACAAGGACTTCTGGCTGAGCCAATGCTGTCCAGGATTGAAGTTATATTGTGGTGGAAGTCATCTTCCTTCAGGCACAAGGCAAGATATAGACATGATGATTTATGTTAAGCATAACATTAATTTTAAATATTCATCAGTTTTAAATGTACATTAATTCACTAAGATATTTTGTAATCTTATATAAGCCTTACCCTCAGACACAGTGGTACTATGAAGTCTGCGGCTGTTTGAAGCTTCAGTCTATGAACCGTTCACAATAGCAGTCAGTTGTGGCTTCTTCTCAGTTATCTTATTGTGTATGCATGGAGGATATCTGGAGTCATCCTTATAAGACCACTAACTATGCACAATGCTACAACATACATATGTGGAGGTGAACCTCGGTATTTGAGGCTAATTACACCCGCAGTGACTCTTGAAATCATCCACACACTTCCAGTTATTCCCCCTGTGGTGAAACTTGTTGAGAACCCAGCATTGCACACTAAGCTTGGAGAAGTCACTTGAGCCCCAGATGTAATTCTTTCTTTGACCTGGTTGACTGCATGCAGGAGGATCTCACTATGGACCCAGTGATAGGCAGGGGAAGCTGAGAAGTGGCTCTGTTCAGGACTTGACAGTTCCTTGGGAGAGCCTAAACCAGAGCACAGTATTTTAGCTCTGCATAGTTGAGAGCCCCCTTGGATGGTGGGGAATGCACAGTATGCCACGTGCTTCTTACTCCTAGCTTGGGATCGGTTGTGGCGATCCTATAAATGCAAGCCAAGCTGGAGAAACTGGAGCTCATGACTTCACTCAGCACATTTTGGAATGGCAGAAACGCCACAGGAAAAGCCTAGATCTACAGTGTAGATAATACCTAGGAGTCTTCAACTTGGTATTGGCTGCAAAAGAGCGAAAAGCTCAGCAGCCCTAGTTCAACATCTTATTGTGTTGTGAGTTAAGGCTTCTAACTAAAATAGTCAGCCCTCTGGATATCTTCTCACCTGTCAGAACTTGAAGTGATTTCAGGAAGTAAAGAATTGTGTCTGAGACAGGGCTTTTATACCCAATCTCAAGTCTAACCCTTGCTTTCTCAGAGTCCGCGCTTGCGCTCACTTTTCCTCTTGTAAACTTATGTAGGATTTCAATGCTGTTGTGCGAATTTACCGACAAAATCATAATTTCATCATCAAATACCAAAGATAATGATTTCCCACTGCCATAATTACATGTATTTGTAGTTGCTGTTCAAATCCCAAACGAATGGTCCTGTTTGGGGCATTAGCAATAAAGTTATAGCAGAGTTTCTGTTGTGCAATTCATAATTTATCATGTTGTTGTTGTTGTTTTCGATATCCCATAGCTGCTGAGCATGTCTTCTTTTGGCAGCCCAATTCCATTCTTAGAAAAGTGCAGGTTTTCTGCAGTTGTTTCAAGGTTCCATATAGTGAGTTGGTGATTATCAGAGGTCCACTCACCGGTGAGTATTGTGCCTGCACCTAAGGGGGGTCCCAAACGACTCCCGACCCAGTTACACCGCCAGGCACTCGGTCGCCCCCATAGCAAACTCTGTGAAAACGGGGTCACCACGTGAAGGTGTTGCTATGGACATGTTTGTGCAGGAGAGGCCATATGCTAGAAGCTTCCTACAAGACAGTAGCTTCCGCAGCGATCACTGCACCTGGATATGTGAGGATGTGTGTTTGTGTCCACATCCATTAATGTAGGTGGGACATCGGGGCCCGAACCCTACATAGACCCCCATAATTTATCATAAAGACACTAATTTACGCGGCAGTTCCAAAGTGTCTTGCCCATGTTATGACAGTCACTGTTGAATGAATGTATAAATGTTAACATGGATAGAAGAGACATACTTGTATGACACAAAGGCTAGTCAGTCTACTTCAAGCACATTAATGTAATCATTAATTTTGTTCTGTTCAACCAAGGCCCTTGATTATACCTTAATATGAGATACAGTGATACTCAACCCATGGGTCACATTCTTTACACAAAGTTTTAAGCTGAGTGCCTACAACTAATTTTTACTTGTCAATTTTGGTACATAGGTTGCCATTTTCTCCAACTGTAAAATTTGGGTCATGATCATAAAAAAGGATGAGAACCACTGTGATAGACAGATGAGGTCTGAAATGGGTCAAGCATTTAAAAAACTGATATTGTTGTTTCTATTTATATTGTCACTGTACAGTCTGAAAATAATAAACTGAAATATTTAGCAGCTAAAACCAGATGAATGTTAATGTGTACAAGCGTTAGTGTTAAAAACACCAACACTTTTAATATCAACTGTCAATGCCTGTATAAATATTAAAGTGTGTACTGATTGCATCTTGTATTGTGCTGAACATTATTATCATCGTTACACTTAATCTTCCTGCTGTTGGTGTTGAATGGCTTTACAGTTCCAAAATTAGTAATGAAAGAGACAATACTACATTTTCGAGTGCCCAGAAAGTGATGCAAGCAGAATGAAAATCGAATCATTTTATATTATGTAAAGGTAAAAAAGGTAAAGGAACCCGTTACACGCCCATTGAGGCATATTGGGAATATGGTGTTAGGCCCATATTATCTTGACCGTCGGCACACTAGGGGTGATGTGGTCGGCATCACGCCGGTTTATATTATGTGGGATGTATTATATTACAGGTTTGTGTTTTGTAGTTCTGTGTGAAAGATGTGCAGTGTTCCGAGTGCTGTAAACCTTTGTGAATGTTGAGCCATTTTCTGTAATTGATAAACAGCCTTCTATAAAATCTTGTGTAAATGATTGTCACGAAGTGGATTTAAGACTAGAGGTGCCTAAATATAGAGACAAGACACTAGTGGGAAGAAAGTCTTAGAAGATAGATTTTAGATGAAAATGACAGTGACTGTGGAAAGATGAGACTATTGGCGTCAAGGGCGAGAACCTAGATTGACTCTCCCTTGCCACTTGTGACTTATTAGATAGCTATAGCCCCTCCACCTCTTTCTACCCTAAGGAGATAAGGTTTAACTAAACACCACAGACACACTACACAGACAATATATATATATATATATATATATATATATATATATATATATATATATATATATATATATATATATATATATATATATATCTATATATTTATATATATACGTACAGGAATAGTAAAGGAAGTGACTGATCCAGACTAAAGTTTAAATAATTTTATTTACATCACAAATTCAATAAAGTGCGTGATCGCACACCTGAAAAAAGAACAAGAACAATTAACCTGATTTGTAATCAATCCCAACCCTTCACCCACGAGTTTCAACCTGTAGGGGAAAAAGAATTTACGATTAAACAAACCCACAATGAACTTGGTGGGGTCTCGGATTTCGAGCCTCCACTCCAAACTAGCTATTCTAACTTATACTTTTAACACTACTATTCAGCTGTAGACACTACAAAATGTCTACACAATCTCTGCAGGACTGTTATTCTAAACAGCCTATCCTGCAACTCCCTAACACTGCTCCACAACTGACTTCCTCACTACTCTCAGAAGCTGTCCTCTGCTATGATTCTATAACTCTTTAACACTTCTGTCTCTCCACTCTAAAGTCTTCCAAAGGAATTGTAACCCTGTCTCCCTCCACAAATTTTCGCTGTTGATGGCTTGGGCTTTAGACTCAGTGACTCTCTGATGCGATTGTCATCTTCTGAGGATCTGATGAGTGGCTGGTTAGGAAAAGTAGGTTTTTTCCCAATCTCTTTTCCATTCTACTGATAACGGGTCTGGTTCACTACCACCATATGTGATAGCCAAAGGCGGAAATTAGATTCCAAGGCTTTATTATGGCCTTCTGATTGGCACTTTGGTGATGAGCCAATAATGATGTGCTTTAGTGAGCTTAGAGCTCCTGATTTGTTGAGAACCAGTTCCAGCTGAAGATTTTTCTCTTCTCGGTTCTTCACCTCTGGCGATATCTCGAGCGCTCTACTCCTGAGATGTCAGATTTGCCGTTGGTAACTGGTAAGGGCCTGGTTCACTACCACCTTTTGAGCCGTGAACTGCTGTAGACAAAATAATACAACATATGTACCACACATAAAAAATTTACACATCGTTAACATCTAACTCCCCTGAATACATCCCTGTCTATCCCTTAAATCACTACAGCTCCCTCTCTATTGTCGCACAAGCGATACGTAAATATTACCTAACCCCGGGTCACAACAACCCCGCATTCCCCTCTCTATCCCATTCCTGTAAACCTCGGTCTGGCAATCACTCCCAGACCGGCTGACCTAAATCTATTGTTACACCTAGGCTAATCCCTGGTCACAACAATTCAAACTTGCAGGGAATCCTCCTATCCGTAATACTTTGGGCTACTTCTCCACTGACCCTTGATGATTCATAGATTAACACAAAATAACATTAGAACTACTCTAGGAATCATTAAATTCCAGTTACTAAAAATTAATTACATGCCTCCTGAATACACAGCACTTTAAGGCACAAATAAAATAACGTACACATGAGTAAATGCCCAATGAAAATAATCGTACACACAATACACTGCAAATATTATGATCAAGCGAGGTTACCTATATATATATATATATATATATATATATATATATATATATATATATATACCCCCTCTGCTCCACCACTTCGGTAAAATTAATTACACCACTATTCATATAGAGATATATACGAGGGACGGTCAAAAAGTAATGCCTCGTAATTTTTAATTTCATTCAATAGGCAAGAAAACAGATAAAATTCACATTGAAATGTAGCCCCAAGTCTGAACTTCAAAAATTTATTTCTCAATGTAGTCTCCGTTATTTGTTACAGTTTTTGTCCATCTTCTCACAAGGGCATGTATCCCCGCACAGTAAAAATTTGTGTCCTTTTTCCTAAACCACTGGTGTACTGCACGTTTAAGGGTCTCCGTGTCCTCAAAGTGATGTCCGCAAAGATCTTTTTTCAGTGGTCCAAACAGATGGAAGTCAGAAGGTGCAAGATCGGGACTGTAAGGGGGATGTGGTAATAATGTCCAGCCAAATTCTGCAATCGCATCAATGGTGCGTTTAGCAGTGTGTGGCGTGGCATTATCGTGCAACAGTAGTGCAGTTCTCTGATCTTTTAATGGGTAAAGTCGCCGAAGATGACCTCTAAGCTTCTTCAAAGTTTCAATGTAACGGTCTGCATTCACCGTGTTTCCCTGTTCCAAGAAGTCGAGAAGAATCACACCCTTCTCATCCCAAAACACGGAGGCCGTAACTTTCCCTACAGATGGTGAACTTTTGAACTTCTTTCTTGTCGGCGATGTTGTGTGATGCCATTCCATTGACTGCCTCTTGGATTCTGGTTCAAAAAAATGAACCCAAGTCTCATCACCTGTCACAATATTTGATAAAAACTCTTCTCCTTCAGTTTCGTAACGGTGCAGGAGGTTGATGGCTATGGTTTTCCTTGTTTCTTTATGTCTGTCTGTCAACATTCTGGGTACCCACCATGCACAAACTTTTGAATAACCCAGGTCTTTAATGATGTTCTGGACACTGCCTTTACTAATGGACAACATGGAAGAAAGTTCATCCAGTGTTACCCGACGGTCACCACGAATGATGCCATCAACTTGATGAATGTTGTGTGGAGTCACTGCGGTAGACGGACAACCAGTCCGCTTTGCGTCAGCCATTGAGGATTGACCTACTTCAGCTTCGTCACAATGATGTACCCAACGTCGGACAGTGCTAACATCCACTAATGAATCTCCATAAACATTCTTCAAACGTTCGTGGATGCGAATAGGAGTCTCGCCTTCAGCATTGAGGAATTCTATGACATAACGTTGTTTTAACCGAACGTCTTTGGCAGCCATTTTTAAACTGTTACAGTGGTGCCACCTGTTACTGAAACAGGTTGGTAATGCTATACAGTGCAGAAGAGTGTTTGAGGAATCCTGCTAAATTTACAAATTGCACACCGATGCAGTATTTACATACATAAAAAGTAGGAGGCATTATTTTTTGACCTTCCCTCGTATCTAGGGAAAAATGAAATCCCTTCTCAGAAAATAAAATACCCCCTCACTCCCCTGTGCATCCCACTACATTATCAAAATGGCCCGCTAGCAAAAATACACCACTAAGCTCGAGTATACCTACTCTTAATCCTCACAAATCACAATGAAGTTACATACATCGTACCTCACGAATACAGTAGGCTATAGCATACTGACTTAACCTTGTACAATTAATTTCGCAAGCGCCTTTACACTGCAAATATTATAGATCAAAAGATAAGGAAATATTAAGTACCTATGACCAAGCGCCCATGTGTCTAACCGCTATATTCACCCAGATACTATCACAAAAGCTACCACATCAAATCAAAGAACGAACTAGCTTATCCTAGAAGAGCCCTTTATATTATATCTATAAGATAGTAATTGATGGCACTTTCGTTATTATAAAAGTTACTTAAACTCCTCGAAAAGAACTTAACTAAACAGCTGATATTCTATAAAGAAACTAATTCTAAGTCCTATGCTAAATCAACTATGAACATACCAATATTCGAATTTCCCACTTTTAAGAGCAAACGAATTTGCCTAGGTTACACGGCTGGAATCTGGAGACCCGCTAAAGAATTTCTCCTATAATTAGATTGTAAGCAACTCGTGAGTCATGGTCATTCAGATCGCCTGCGTCTTCCTTTACGTCATATCACATAACTTTACCTGTTGGCGTGAGCAGAATAACGTTGATTCGCTGAAGCGCCCGGTTTTACGTACATGGGTAGAGGTCACTACCCCCATCCCCCGTTTAGACAAAGAATGTACTGGAGTACAGAAATGCTTCACGCCACTACTGCTTACTAACAAAAATGACCGAAATTATTTAACCAAAGCAAAATTACGACTACACGAACGAAATTACTACAGAGAAAAGCACTGGTGCAAATCTGTACTAAACTACAGTAATCCCTATGAAAAAAAACGCAATTAATTCCCTACAAAAAGAGACTAAACTCCCCTACTATTCATAGAGAAGAACATGGGGCAAACACATATAGTTACAGAACAGAGATAAAAAGGCATAGGCCTGTTGAAAATAAAATCACAGTAACGCTATCACAATGATGTAGCCTTTTGTTGGTGATGTACAATCTCTTGTTGGTGAAGTCATCCATGAATTATGTAGTTTTCTGTGAATGATATAGTTTCTTGTTGCTGATTTACCCATCTTGTTTTGGTGATGTAGTTTCTTGTTGGGAATGTACAATCATGGATAGTTTATGTGAATGATGCAGTCTAGTTTTTTTTTTTTTGTGATGAACGGTTTTTTGTCTTCTTTTTTGCATAAGGGAATTTTTCAAAATGCCTGTGTTACATCTTTAATTATTTTGTTTTGTAAATTGTAAGCTGAACTCTTCACTGTCTGTCCAACCTAATTGTGGACATCCCTTTTATTAGGGACCTTTCGCTTATTTTATTTATACCTTCTTTCTCTGCTTGTTGTTTTACATCATTTCCTCATGGTCAAACCATTTCGGTCGTCTTCTTCCAAGTTACTTTAACACATTATAGCTGCAAATGTATTGACTGTAGAGGCAGTTTCATCAGTGTAATGTATTTAATCTGAGATAGTGTCACAGAAAAATATACGCTGTCATAATAAGGAAAAGCAGTAGTTAGTGTATAAAGTTATCAAACTTGTTCCGCATACAGGGCTTGGTACAGTTTGCCAGCTGCACCATGATTTCTTGTTGGTGGTTTTTTTTTTTTTTAAAAGACAAACTAGAAATATTTCTTAATTTATTAAAAATGGTAAAGTTGTCAGGTTGAAACAGTCTTTGAAAAAGATCTTTTTTCCATGATTATGTTGATTTTGTCAACAATTCAGATTGAGGGTCTTTGAAAAAGATATTTTTTCCTTGATTATCTAGATTTTGTTAACAACCTGTCTCATTATAATAAGAAGCAACAAAATCAGAATACTTGTTGGGAGGTCCTAGCTATTTGGTCTGAGAATAGAGAAAAGACAAAGATTATGAGAATAAATACTACAAGTCGGCAGGATTGACAGACAGCACGCAGTGAAGCAAAGCCCAACAAGGTGTGAAATCATACATATACCTAAACAGCAATAAAGACAAAGTTGGAGGAACAGATGATGATATCAGAATTAGAATAAAAAAGCAGAGGGGCCTTCATTGCTTCAGGAAATGCATGGAAATCAAAAGAAATAAAACCCACCACAAAAATAAGAATTTTCAGCTCAAAAGTCAGTGCTGATCTATTGAATGCCCTGTTGAAATGCCAACGTGACAATCAGAACTTTGATCCTTGGCCACTGACTGACACCACCAACGGGCTGATCACCCGTTTGCCAGTCACTTCGATTACGGAAACAACAGCAAATGGATTGATTTGCCGTTGCCCTAAAGACGCCAATAGGCGTGATGGGAAACAATGGCAAAGAAAACCTATCTGCTGTTGCCCTAAGACGCCACTAGGCGTAATGGCCACTGACTGCTTTGACGGTCGGTGGCTAAGGACGGAAGAAGAAGACTGACTGACACCACCACGCCACGTGGCATCTTATAGGGCAGCAACAAACTGTCTTCATTTTGCTCGGTCGACAGCCATCCTGTGTGTGGTGCCCCAGCTCTGGTTCATGCTTTGCATCTCTGCCTCCACAGTTCTCCGCCAGGTAGCTTTCGGCGGGCCTCTTTTTCCTTCTGGAGTCCATAGCATGGCAGTTTGGTGATGGTGTCAGGGTCGCTTCTGATGATGTGGCCAATCTAGGGTCAACCCACTATGATGGTGCGCATGTCGTCTAGTGGCTCGAAGTTAACTCACAATAATACAGACTATCATAAATGGTGCCTGTGCAAGTTATAGAAGGACAGAAATGGTGTGACAAGATCACTAATGTGGAACTGATGGAAAGAGACAAATATCAATGGAACAAGATGCAAGAAGCTGGCTCTGGATAGGACACACATGGAGAAAACCAGTTAATAACATTACAACACAGGCCTTACTCTGGAATCCACAGGGTAAGAGAGACAGAGGAAGACAAAAAAAACATAAGGTGAAGGGAACAAGGAAGATGTGGAAATATCCTGAAGGAATGGCACAAGACAGGAAGGTTTGGCGAGAATTAGCTGAAGGTTGAAGGCCTAAAAAGAAGCCTGGCAACCCGAAAAGCAATGGCTACAGCGCACCTGGAGCAGAGACTACTGTTTCTCCTATATCATCAGCTAGTCATTTCAGTAATCGAGTATGGTCTGGGAATACTCATGCTGTCAGTATCACAATGTGAACGACTGGAATGCATTCAAAATGAAGTGATGCGTTTAGTCTTGGGCTGTACGCTAGATACCCCCATTGTGATGATGCGGCACTTGCTTGGAATGCTGTCAATTAGATCCAGATATACGATGGCCCTGGTAAAAGCGTAAATGCAAATATATTCAAGGGGGAAGAGTGGAGTAAGTCAGGTTTGAATTTATAAAATTACCAGCAAGTTATCATCAGCCTAGGCAGAGAGTGCAGAGCTTGGGGCAGTGGGAAAACAGAGCTGGAAATTGATCAACTGATAAATGATAATGCCAGGGATGATGATGCCACTGATGGGTCTGCAGTCCGTGGCAAGAAATCAGGATGGGGCTTCTCGGCTAGAGTTAAGGGCAGCTTCATCGCGGAACATAGTGGGGCTTACATGACAACAACCTCCAGCATGAGAATGGATGTAGATGCAGCTGTTGCATATTTTTTTAGTCACTCAGTTTGAATTATTGTCCCTTGGTCTTAAATAAAATGCAGAAGAGGAGCTTCCCACCAATTGTATGACAGGAGTACAAGTATAAAATGTGATTTTTAACCAATTCTGTGTGATAATGCCATGTCCACATTTTTCTGTATTTAAAAAAAAAAAAAAATTGTCCTTACTTTTTCATTAACTCATATCAGTATAAAGCAAGAAAAATACGGTCACTGAATCACATAGACAATTTAATTGCACACACAGTGATATATTACACTTCAGGATAGACTTCAAATTACAAAGTAACAGCACGTTACATGTCACACATGAAAAAAAAATCTGCCAAACAAATGCAGAGGAAATGTAGAAAAATGGAATGCATTAGAAAGATGTACCAAGCCACAGAATGGACCCACATGTGTATGGATTAAGTGTGTACTTGCACATATGCACGCACTCTCTTACACATACATAGATCAGCAATAAGAGCTACAAAAGGAAATGCAGGAGCGGGTATAAACACAAAACTAAAGAATGGGCAGGAAAACAGCCAGAATCTGATATAACAAAAATATACTACTCCTTGCCAAGAAGAGATAAGTGATAATTTTCAAACTGGCCACTGCAGACACCATCGGTTCAACCTGAGAACCAGCCACTGCAGATGATCTGTTCAATTAAAAATGGGACAAACAGACGTGTCCATGTGGGGGGAGACAAGCAAAAAGTAAAATATGTCTTCCAAGAATGCAGACTCCATTACATAAGCAGACAAATGGCATGACCTTTGTCAGTGTCTTTGATGGAGAAAAATTGCAAAGCAACAAGAGAAGCTTAAGATAGACTGCCAACTGTATGAAACAACTGGAATGCAGTTAATGATACTCAACGATGACGAATACAGAGTGTCCAAGAATTATTCACTGGATTATAAAGTTCAATAAACTTGAGCATATATGAGTGTTGCAGATAAATGAAACTGTATTACAGCCTTAACTCGAAGAATTATATTGGTCACATTCATTGAGATGCAGTTTTTCAATATGTCTCCTTGTGGGCACCCTTTGGAACATGTACAATGTCCAGCCAATACACACACTGCCTTCTGGTTGGTCGCCATCTCCACTGCGCAATGCACAACCGGTGCAGGGTTACTTACCTGTGGAAAAACAGTGAGTTGCCAAGCGCATTACCAATAATCGTTTCAATATGTGCCTTGTGGTTCCATTTTTATTTGTAATCCAGTTAATAATTTTCTGACACCTTGTTTATTTACAGACTTAGATAAAATTTCTTATAAGAGTTCCCCCTCAAGTTACAATTGTGATATACATATTTTTTCCCTTTCCCCCCACCAAATTACCCGTTCATAATTTAGATTTATTTCAAATTTATTACAACAGTAAGCATATTTGCAATAACAAACACAACATATTAATTAAGTAATATCCACTGTGAAAGGTTACAATCACAACAAGACTTAACACTGCCAACTTAGTGCCACATGTAAAGTAAAAAAAAAAAAACACCAGAGGCCTGTCATGTGTTATAAATAATAAGTAGTATAAATAAATTCACAAACAAAATCCTTTATTCTTTGATCACTTGGTCCAGTTCTTGCGTATTCTAGAGCTGGGCCTTCAGGATGTCCAGAATCAAAGAAACCAACTGGGGGTCACAGGTCAAAATAGTTCTAAACAAATGTAATGTTTCTATTTTTATTCACTGAAGAGCACATAACTCTTCCAAACACTAGTCTGTACTTTTCTGTGGTATGTACACAACTGTAAATGAATAGTTTACAACTTTACATGGTTCCTCTAAAAACAGCAATGCCTCTATTTCTTCAACCTGTCTTTCAATCAACCAATCACATTCATTTACCTTTTAGTACTAACTAAGAAAAAAAAAGAAACAACTAGAAGTAATATCAACGTTTCAAGACGGGGTGGGGGGGGGGGGGGGGGGGGGGGGGGGGGAACCGGGGGAAAGAGGAGAAAAAAAAATAGGGAAATAACCTTGTTATATGAAAGGCACTGGTTTAATAGATCTAACATGCCATCAGTAATAAATAATAACTTTGAGCAAATAATATTCCATGTACACTGAAGTGGCTGAGCTACCATTATTATTTTCCTCTCCTCCCCCCTCGGAGCATACAGCCACCATTGAAGCTGGTCCCCTTGGAGGAAGTCTGCACTAAAACATTCTTCTTCTTCCTCGTTCGCCCTGAAAAGGACGGTGGTTGCGTTGTGTCTGTTTACGCCTAAGCTGTGATATCTGCACCTTTCGGTCGACACATCCGACTTCTGCACAGCATTTTTTAGGACCGGGTTTGCCTTCCCATTTCGATCCACACTCGCTCAGCCAGACTGCACAGCTGCAGACTTTCCAGGACCACCATGTGGAGGTGGAGTGCGGTCTTGACCAGCTCTGGTTCGCTGGTCCTGACGCAGGCAGTCAAGCTATGAGTCGCTGACTGCGGTCTCTATTGCTGCGTCTTGAGGTCCCACCAAAACATTCAAGTTCTCTAGCAGCAGCGGTTTCTGTAGCAATTAGTCTTACATGATGAGGTTGCCAACCACATGGACAACCTCATATGGGTCTCATGTTACAACATGCCTGAGGGAGTAGTAGTGTTGTTCTATCATCACGCCAGACTCCCAGGACCTGAACTATGGTACCTGACAATTAACATATGGTACCTGACAATTAGCAGCCAGATGTCAAGTTTACATACATCAGAGCTCTGACAAAATACAAACATTTACAAAACTAAAAATAAATAAATGTATATCAGGGTTTTTGAATTAAAAGTTTCAGTTCAACCAGAACTCAAAATAATTCCACCTTGTTTTTAAAAGTCTATCGTAAAAGATAATTCTAAAAAATCTTCAAAACCCATCTCCGCTAAAAAATCTAAAAGCTATATTTCATGGTTATCACAATACAAAGATAAAATGATCATGAGAAATACAATAAGCTAGCTGTCAGCAGACTATTATTTTCAATACAAGGTAATTCGTTGCACAAGACCTTTTGTATATTGAAAACAATGTAAGCTGAAACCAATAATACCATAATTTCGTGTAATTCATTCCCAACCCTTGACAGACAAACCCAACAGTACACAATGTATTTTTATATATTATACTTAACTGCATTTGATTTTAACAAAAAATGAGTGTTGATTAAAGATTATTTAATAAAGTTATAAAACATTTTAAAAATAAAAACCCAAAAATAAGCATTTAACATTAGACTTGGCAGGCAGGGCTGATGAAATCAAAGGTGGTGTAGTGGTGGCTGAGTAGGTAGTATTTCTTTTGCTGCTACTGGCAAATAAAATGTCCAATGTGGACTGTTTATAAAAATTATCATTATGCAGCTTCCTGAAGTAAACAAATATCAACATCTTCCATTTCACAAATCAGGAACTCAGAGTTTTCAACACTGAGGTGTTTATTAACACTTTGAGTACCAAGGCTTCTCAGTAGCAATTACCTTCAAGTACCAAGGGTTTTTATGAAAAATTTCCCATTTAGGGGTGATGAAATTTAAAAAAAATCACAGAGACCGAATGAGTCTACAGATTGACATGAAACTTTCAGGATAATATGGGAAGTGGATAAGGTGTCACGTGGTGACCTAGTTTTGTGTTCAGGTCATGTGATCATGGCAGCCATTTTGAATATTAATGTGGCAATAGACAAATATTGGAACTCCGCCTAGGCAGGGCCCAAGCCCGGCTGAAAAGGGAGGAGGGCGGCCCCCTCCACCATGCAAAGGCACAATAGGCCAATCACCTGTTTGCTTTAAACTTTTGATTACGAGAACTACAAGAGAGAAAACCGGACTGAGTCTAAAGGCGACGAACTGGAACGGACTACAGGCTACGACTTATGGAACTTGGAACACAAGAAGTATAAATGGGAAAGAAGAGGAGCTGGTGGAAGAGATGAGGAAAGCAAAACTAGAAATCCTGGCTATAACAGAAACAAAGAAAAAAGGACAAGGAGTCATGGATCTCGATGGCAACACGCTGCTCTACAGTGGTGTACCCACATCTGAAAGAGCTAAAGGGGGCGTGGGTTGCATTGTGGCCAAAAACCAAAAAGATAGTATCAAGGGATGGAACTTTGTCTCGGAGCGCATTATGGTTGTAAAACTAAAAGAAGGAGAAACCATAGTCAACCTGGTCATAGTGTATGGGCCAAATGAGGATGAGAGAGCAAAGGTCAAGGAGAAATTCTTCGAACCGCTTCAAAGGACAGTGGATAGATGAAATTATCATGCTTAGAGATTTCAATGCCAGAGTTGGAAATGACCATGCTAGATGGGGTGGAGTTATCTGAAGATATGGATGTAGTAAAATCTGCGAGAATAATCGCTCATTTCAGTAAGATTTTAGTCATAAAATGATAATAAATAAAACCGCCCTATTGTGTCTGACGGTGATACTCTCACACGCCAGCATCGCGCTGAATTTTGGGCCATGGAACGGCTTAGAACGATCCCACGGTTAAAAAAACAAACTAACACGCGTTTTAGTTTCGGTTTCAAAAACGTACAACTAACATTTTGGCCGCTTGCCAGATCTACTACAGGAGACTGCGGCAATCCTTATAATTAATGATTTGTTAGAAATGTAACGCCAAACTGCTGTCTAAAGTAACGTAATCTGTCAACAGTAACGCAAAATTTGGTAGTCTTTTGGACTTTTTCTAAGTAGCAATGACGAGACGACTGTAATACATTAACGCAAAATGCTACCATCGTCTTGCCAAAACCAGCTTCGTTCTGCCCGCGAGACAACTAGTATATACACGCTGTGGGCAAAGCTAACGGATATACACACACAGACAGTTTAAATTCTCGACGCGTAGTGTAGTTGTGATGTCACAAAAACAAGTTGGTTTATTTGAAAAATTAAAAAGTGAGACAGAAGGAGGGGGACAAGATGGTAGACTTATGTAAAAAGTTATAATTAACGATTGTCAGTGATAAAACTGAAAATCTAAACGCACATGAATATAGTCATAAAAATTATATATTCGTGTAGCTTAGTGTGTTCTGGGCACAAATATGTTTTAATATTAATGGTAGTCAAATTATTAGCCAAGTTATTGAGGAAATACTATTTGACTGGAAATGCGTAGACGAACGGACTGTTGTCCTTGCTCGTTAACTGTAACGTTATTGGGAACGATAGTTTGAAAGGAGGCAAGGGAGTAAGTCAAATCCGATTGGAGGGTATAGGAGGGTAGACAGAGAGTATTGGTTGGGCAGAAAAGATAAAATCTATATTTAGAAAAATCACTCCTAGAAATGTGTAGTAGTGTTTTTCTTTTTAAATTTTTGAAAATTGAAATGCTAGACCCTCGCTGTGATTGGGCCGGTCTAGGCATATTGGCAAAAAGCGTTTACAGCTCAGCGCCAGTTGAAAAGAAATATGTTAGAAGCAAGCTGCGTTGTCCTCAGCAGTACCAAGTGTGTTATTAACCATTGGCAGTCTGAACAGAAGGCAAAGCTGAACTTAAACTACTATTTATGCTAAAGCCAGTCAACGTATGTTTGTGATATTTCTTTGAATTGTGGTAAGGAAGGAATTTATTAATTTTGTTATTACAATAAAATTGGTGTCTGCGATACTGCTCGATTGGGAAGGTTTTCGACTAAGTACAGAGCCCCCAGCAGAGTTATGCAGGACCTGTGGGTTGTGTTCAAGCAGTAAAATTAATGTGTATTGCTTAACTGAAAATTATTTCCACAGTTGCCAGTGGGAAAGCTAACCCACGTTATCCTATGGAAGATCATCATTGTTGAAGTGTCAGAGGCGTTGTAGCACTTAAGGAACAAAATAGGGGCACTGGTAATGCATTGTCATCTCAGAGTGGTATGGGGTGGTCAGAGAGATCTGACCCTTTTTCTTTATGTCAATTATTACATGTGAAAGGGAATATAGATGTGTTTTTAAGAATCATAACGTTGTTTCAGAGGTTTTGTTCTGGTACAGTGTGGGTACCAGAACCCTGGTGGCGTTGTTGCAGTGTACTAAAGTAACCTATTGTTTGGACCCTGAGGTCTAGTTACTGCACCAGGAACCGTGTCAGCGTGGTCATACCAGAGAGCCTGTGAAAATGACAGCAACATCTATTTTCTAGATAAGTGCCATACATGTCGGCACTCAGTTTATCCACTATAATACTATATTTCTGTATAGAAATAACATAAAATAAATTGTTGGCAAGAGACTTTTCAAGATAATTTTAAAAGAGAGAGAGGGAATGATGACAGTACCCCACCCATACTATTAATTATCAGTGTCATTAACTTAGTGAACCTAGATACACATATTTTGATTGTCTTATTATTAATTGAATGGACAGAAGATCCATGGTAGTATTTAAATTGTTATAAATACATTCATAATATCAACTTTTGGTTGTTGGACCTGATGCAGAAAATTCTGATCAGGCCAAATAAATTGTAAATAACCATTTTACCAAACTTTTAACACAGACTTCTATAAGATATATTTCATAGAGTGTCAGTGTGTTTGTGGTTGTAGTCTTGACTCAGTCATATATATATATATGTGTTAGTAAATACATGTGTTTGTAGTACTTGTACTTACAATACATCATACACTCATAACCCTAGACATATAGACGTAGCTAACATACATATTAGTCAAGAATAAGTCTGATTGAGGTCGTAAGGTGGTAGCAGAAAGGTGTTCTGATAAATCAACCGAACATTTAGTATAATCAGGGACCTTCACAGCTGACCTCATTCAGTACAATAGGAATAACATCAAATCCACCACAATGGAGAAGATACTCTCAATGACAATGGAAAGCGACTCCTTAGATTCTGCAGTGAGCAGAATCTGATCATTACAAACACAAAGTTCCCCCATAAGCGCATACATGCATGCATACACTAGATGTGAACCAACAAAGAATGAGAAGTCAGTGATCGACTATGCCATTGTTAGGAGGAGCTCATTCAAATATGTCCGGGATGCTAGAGTCTGGAGGGGGCCAGAGATTGGAAGTGATCACTACCTGCTTACAATCAAAAGAAGAACTGAAAGAGTTGCTCTGCCTAGGAACTGCCCAACATCACGCAAGAAACTAAGTAAACGAATGGGAGAAATGAGCATTAAGACCAACAAGCTGAGAGAGCCAGAAATTAAGACCAGATATCAGGGGCTTATTACTGCAGTGGTGAGCAACACAGAAGAACAACCTGATGACTTGGAAACCCTCTGGATTAAATTCAAGGACATCATAAAGACAGCTGCTGCAGAAGCATGTGGTGGTCCGACTTGGGAACAAGAGAAAGAGGACACCTTGGTGGACAGAGGAAGTCAAAGAACGAACAAACTTTATTTTCACAGGGTTTAGAATTGGGCACGCAGGCCCGTCTAACATTCTGCCCTTCCTTTCTCTCATCTTCCATACTGAATCCATTTATTCTCACACGTATCCTAAATATTACTTAAATAATAAAATAACAAAAAAGTACAATAAAATAAAATCCCAACATTGTAACAGTACAATAACAGTTACACAGATTTACAGATGCGCATCATAATTTATACTAAACAGGACAAAATTAACTTTAAAACCTACATATGATGTTATGTAATTATTTAAGAACATAACGAAATTAGGGTGGCATATAATCTGCACTCATGATGTATTTGAAAAGTCTGTGATTGAATGAATATGGACTAAGAGTATTTTTTAAGTCGTGTGGAAGAGTATTCCACAGATGAGCAGCAGAAAAAGCTAAACTTTTCTTGAATAAGTCGAGCCTAGGCTTGGGCATGTGTAATTTATTTAAGCGTTGACTGCGTCTTCCGCTGTATTTGAAAATAGGCCACAGATACGTTGGAGCATTCTGTGACAAGATTTTGTGAATAAATTTGGCTTTGTTAAGAGAAGGCGCTTTCTTAGTGGTAATATGTTAAGATATGTATATGCGTCTACACACTGTGTGAGGTTTTTGTCTGAAATTAGGCGCACTGCACGTTTTTGTAATGAATAGAGTGTTTTAGTGTTGGACATGGTGCAGCCATCCCAAATTGTGGAACAACAGTCTAGATGTGTTTGTATCTGGGATGTATAGAACATTTTTCGTGTCTCCTCATCTAGGAAATGTTTGATTTTAGCTAACTGGTAAACTTTTTGTGCCGTTTGTTTGGTCAGTGCTTGTACATGCGAATTCCAACTTAAATGTTGGTCAATAATGAGTCCTAGTGTTTTATATTCATTTACATTTTCAATTAAAGAGGTTCCAATGTAGAGCTGAAGTGTTGTTTTCGGCGAGTTTTGTAATTTTTGTTTAGTTGATATTATCATACATTTTGTTTTAGTGATATTTATTTGCATGCAGTTTTCATTGCTCCACTTAATAAGATTGTCTGTGTCGCTTTGTAATAATATTTCTAGCGTGTTGCAACTTTTATCACTAGTATAAATGGTACAGTCATTGGCAAATAGGTCGCAGGATGAGTGCTCGATGTGTAGTGGAAGGTCATTTATGTAAATGGAAAAAAGTAGAGGGCCGAGAATAGAACCCTGAGGAACACCGGTGTCAATAATAGCTGGGTTTGACAATGAGTTATTGTACCACACTACTTGCTGTCTGTCGGACAGGAATGATTTAAGTAATGTCACTAGTTTAAAGTTAACTTTCATTGTTTCTAATTTTCTTATTAAAACAGCGTGATCTAACATATCAAATGCTTTCCTAAAGTCTACAAAGATTGCTCCACATATGTTATCGTTATTTATGTTTAGGTGCAAGTTGTCTATCATCTTAGTTAGAGCTGTGTGGCATGAATGCTTTTGTCGAAACCCTGACTGACTGTCAATTAGCAAGTCATTGCTAACTAGGTAATGTAGTGTTGCTTTATGTATGTGTTTTTCTAGTGGTTTAGAAAGCGATGATAAAAGAGAAATTGGTCTATAGTTACCAAGATTACTGTTATCTGACGAGCCAGGTTTGAAGAGAGGATATACTTTGGCAATCTTAAAGGCCGAAGGAAAATAACTTTTAGCGATACATTGATTATATATAAAAGTTAGTGAATCACTAATAGCTGGTGCGGCGTAACGCAGTATTCAATTACTAATTCCGTCAAGCCCTGATGAGCTATTATCCTTAAGGCCAATAAGATAGTTATACACTTCATTAACTGTCATAAAAGGAATGTCGGGTGGAACTGAGTTTGTACATTTGTTCTTACAGAATGCTGAAAGTTTGTCTAAGTCACTAGAGGAAGGTGGTATTGTGGATTTCAGACTGTTTATTTCTGCTTGAAAGTGATTGCTGAAGTCGGTGCAAGTAAATGAAGTGTTGGAAGAGAATGAGTCTGGTGCATTACGTTTTTTCGCTAAGGTGTTAATTGCCTTCCATATTTCCTTACTATTTGATTTGTTCTGAACCATATTTCTAAAATGATTTTTCTTTTCTTTCCGAATTAAATATTGAACCTTGTTCCTGTATACCCTGTATGTGTTGAGGTCCTTATTTTTGTGCGCTTGATCTCTCTGCCTGATTTAGCAATCAGGGCAACATCATCAGCAAATGACAGCTCTGAAATACAGACCTGTCTCATCTTCCAGTACCCGACTGAATACTTTCTTGTTCTCTCTGCCTGAGAAAATAAGAGAGAAGAAAATGGCATGGAAACAATACTTAGGAGCTAAAAACACAACAGGACAAATGGAGAAATATAGAGAATACGTGACACTCAGAACAGAAGCAAAGAACAAGGTGCTAGCAGCAAAACAGAAGTCCTGAGAAGAATTTGGAGAAAAGCTAGAAAAAGATGCGGAAGAAAACCAGAAATTGTTCTACAAGATCCTAAAGAACATGAGGAAGGAAAAACAATGCCCTCTCAAATTTATAAAGGACAAGCAAGGCAAATTGCTTACTGCCCCGAAGGAAGTAATGGAAAGATGGAAAGAATATTTCTCAGAACTCCTGGATGGTGGGCATGGTGAAGCATCAGAATTGATAACCTCTAGCACAGAAGAGAAAACCAATGATGGTGAAGATGATATAAAGATGGAAGAACTGAAGGCAGCACTGGAGAAAATCAAGATGGGCAAAGCAGCAGGGCATGATGGTATAACACCAGAAATGGTTAAGTTCATGGGAGCATCAGGCGACCTATTACTCTTAAGGGTCCTACAGACAGTGTGGTGCAACAAGACCATAACAAAGGATTGGGAGATTGCCATCATAATACCAATTTTCAAACAGGGTGACAATCGACAGTGTGGAAATCATAGAGGCTTATCCCTTCTCAGTGTCCCTGGTAAAATCTACTCTAGAATCCTAGAGCAGAGACTCCGATGCCTAGCTGAGCCACAATTGGATGAGGTCCAGTGCGGATTCCGAGCAAACCAAAGTACTCAAGACCTAATCTTCACACTCAGACAGCTGAGTGAAAAGACCCTTGAGTACAAGAGTGAGATCCATCTTTGTTTCATAGATCTGGAAAAGGCGTTTGACAGGGTCCCCTGGAGCAAACTTTGGGACTGTTTGGCAAGGAAGAACATTCCAGCACCTCTGATTCATGCTATACAAAGCTTCTACAAGTCTTGCAGAAATTATGTGAGGACAGCAAATCATAAGTCAGAAGAGTTCAGGACCACCACTGGTGTAAGACAAGGTGGTATCCTGTCACCTTATCTTTTCATACTCCTCATGGACAATGTCATCAAGGCATGTAAGGAGAGAACAAGAAAGTATTCAGTCGGGTACTGGAAGATGAGACAGGTCTGTATTTCAGAGCTGTCATTTGCTGATGATGTTGCCCTGATTGCTAAATCAGAGGCACATCTCCAATCCAACCTGCAAGTCTGGAAGGAAGAGCTGGAGAAGAGAGGGATGGTCATAAGCAGCTCTAAAACAAAATCCATGGTGATATCATGAGAAGAAAGAAGACATCAGATTAAGTTGGGAGAACAGGTCCTGGAACAGGTCAACCACTTTAAATACCTCGGAGCTATTATAGACCGAAAGGGAGGCATCAAAGAAGAGTTGGCCACTCGAAAAGCAGCAGCTGGGAGACTTTTTCAGGCCATAAATTGAGAATTCCTCAGCAAGAGAGTTGTTGGTAAGAAAACAAAGATGGCTGTATACCGCTCCACCTATGTCCCAGTCTTGACATATGGATGCGAGTCATGGGCAATGACTACAACCCACAAAAGCCAGATCCAAACCTCAGAAATGAGGTATCTGAGGAAGGTGGTTGAAGTTACAAGAAGAGACATGGTCCATAACCAGACGATACGTAAGGCCTTAAATCCCACCCCCTGCAGACCCAAGTAGAACAGTCCCAACTAAGATGGTTTGGCCATGTCTGCAGAATGGGGGAAGATCGGCTACCACGACAAGCATGGGAAACAAAGAGCCAGGGATCCAGACCCCCCCCCCCCCCCCAGGACGACGCAGAGTCCGCTGGGAGGACAACATTAGACAATCTTTGAAGGACTAGAATGGAACCAGGCCAGGAGGAAGACAGCCGATAGGATAGTCTGGCGCTCTCTCTTCCAAACCTCTACACCTCACGGTAGAAGGGGAATGACTAAGTAAGTAAGTAAGACAAATATTGGCATGAACTATTGAAAAATGTATAAAAAATATTATAATCAACTCAAAAGCCATAAGACTTTCCATGATATATTACTATTGTACATTCTTTCTAAAAAAATCAAGTATAATTTGCTCTTTAAATGAGATTGGGGTTAAAAAGCTATTTGAAATGGACACTAAATTCCAGGGTCTGTAATGACAAAATAGAAATATTCATGAGGTACTGACATGATTTCATGCAAAAGGAATTTTTAAAAATACATACTTATCAATTTGCTTTAGCTGGGAGTGATAGTTTAACTCTTGCAGGCCGAAATTTTTTCACGAGTTTTGCCAGAATTATTTTTGTACCTTAAAGCAGTACCTTTATAAATTCTAAAGTTTCTGAGTTATTACACAACAAAGACACACATATTATACATCACAGTAAAGATAAATGAATGTAGAATTAGAATATGAAGGATTTTTAGTGATATTCTACATATAGTATTCAGTCATGAGTCATAACGAAAATACGGAAAAAATTTCACGGAAAACAAAAGTGACGTTCCCAACGTCGTTTCGGCTTCTAGGGGTTTTGCGGATGTACGCTACCAGCGTCGTTCCGGCCTTTAAGAGTTAACATAAAATATGGTCACAGATGCAATTATGTTCAGACACTTACCGTGATAACATTTTATGCTGATGCTACACGTACGCCAAAAGGCAACATTGGTACTCTACGGAAAATAAGGCTTGTCGCCTATAGGCGCCCGTGGTACTCACAGTATTAATCATGTCTCTTAAATGCTCCCAACAAGAAAGTCTTTAACTCTTCAGCTGTATTGTCACACTCCATGATTTTCTCCAACTCGTATAGCTCCTCTGCTGTTTGCTCATGATGATCAATAAAGTCCTCTTCACACTCTCTGTCAACATCTCAATCCATTTCCATCTCGAAATTTCCACCCATGCATTGTCCCAACTGTTCTACTTTGGTCTGCAAGGCCTCAAAACCCAGCAACTACGATGGTTCTGCCATATCTGCAGAATGGGAAATGATCAGCTATCGTGACAGGTGTGGGAAACTGAAGACCAGGGATCCAGACCTCCGGGATGACTTGGAATTCGCTAGGAGGACAACAATCTCTGAGGGACCGAAGACTGTAACCAGGACAGTACGAAGACAGCCGATAGGATAGTATGGAGCTCTGTCTTCCAAACCTCTACATCTCACAATAGAAGAGGAATGGCTAAATAAGTAAGCATTGTCCCAACTATGGAAAGCTATTGCTACCTGTAAATATCATCGGTCCTTAAAATGAAAGCTCTTACAGCAGGTAAATAAGTTCCTGAGAATATCAAATGTTCTTGTTAACAGAAGTTGAAGCCCTACTGTACATTCACTATCAATTTTTTTTGTTCCCTTGTACAGTTAAGAACTGAAGGGAGAAGCAGTGTTGTATCATGTTATATATATATATATATCATCATGTGACGTATTCTTTCCAGAACGTTGTCTCCATTACAGCTGCTCTGAACGCATCACGATTCTGGGCAAGTCGACCTGCATCAGCCAAAGACAAGTTCAGACTCTCTGTGACGTCCTGGGTCCACCGTCGTCTAGGTCGACCCCTTCCCCTTTTTCCAGGGACCATGCCTTCCATCACTGTTTTTTCCAGACTATTATGTCTTTTTATATATATATAGCTCTGTTAGTCTAATTTTTCAATAAATTTGTTCTATATATAAATTCTAGTATTTACAGTGTAAGCTGTGTGAAAGGTTTTGCAAGTTTCAATTTTGAGATACACGTGCTTTTATAAAAAAAATGCAACATTCAATATATACATAACTCATGATATGCAGGAAAAATAATATAATGTAGTAAGACCCACTGAATACAAATAGATACCGCTGAACCTTGATAATCTGAACATCAATAATATGAACAAGCCAGCATTGTTTTAATGACGTCAGAAAGTGCCTGAACTAAACCAAAATGTGCCCTTGACAGCATGTGTTGCAAGTGTAAAAGAGTGTCCATTTTTATCTCTCACATTCATCTGATCAGTTCGCCAATTTGTATTGTGCGAGAGCGATTTCCTAGTGTTTACAGTTTTAGTTTTACCGTATAGTTTGTCTGCGGCTATGGCATTGTCTTCTAACAGGTAGCAGAAATTTTCAACAATTGAATCGAAGAGTGAGATTTTAAACAGACTTTCGGGAGCAGCGCTGGTGTAGTGGTTACCACACTGCGCTGGCGATCAGAGATCCCAGGTTCAAGCCCGGGCGAGAACATTTGAAGTAGTGTCGTCGACCGGGACTTGGACTGGAATAATTCAAGCCCTGGCGAAGACATTTGAAGGAGTGTCGTCAACCAGGGACTGGAATAACCTGAACGGCTCCTGAGCCGACCCAGCTCTAATGGTTACCTCTGAAGATGGCGAGTATCTGCCTGAATGGCTAGAGGACACCTGTCAGCGGACAGGAAAAGGGATACTCATGTAAAATCAGTCTCAGGTTAGACATACTAACCAGAGATTTCGCTTCGAGTAATAGCGGGCGTATGAAAAAAAAAAACAGACTTTCAAAAGTAGAAAGCAGGCTTCATTACCCAAACTGTGCGACATTGGACAGTTAGCCATAACAGATATTTTAAAAAAAAAGCTATAAAGTTTGCATTGAAACTTGATTCAGATGATGGGACTATGAATGCACAGGTATTCGCTGGGCTAGGGACCACAATTGTGTCGCACTAGTGACAAACTGAATGCTATCTACATAACCACTCTTGCTGGAAAAAAATCAGAGACCTAGCAACAAAGAAATGAATTTTTAAAAATAGCGCTGCTAAACTTCCATTTGTCCTGTTACCAACAAGTAAAATTATGTTTAGTACAACTCATGTTTTTTTTATTACACAACAAAAATCCCTGGCATATATTATTTTTCTCACACTAATGAGTTTAAGAAACTTCAAGGATTTTGTAAATAAAATAATTCAAATAAAAACTAGGGCCACTGAATACAATTAGACTCAGTATTTTTTAAAAATGTAAACGCCAACACAACTTAAAATTTAAAAGTAAGAATGAGACATAAATCTGAAGTAAGAATCTCAGATTGAAAAAATTTCTGCTGTTATTCAAAAATGTTTTGTGTATCAAAATTACACAACTTTTGAGCTCAGTACTGGTTACAACTGTTGTGCTATCCACTGGTTTACTTTACTGGCAAAATAATGTCAATAAAAACTGTATAACGCATTATGCATGCACGAGAGTAACAAATACACTAGTGCAATGACTGAAAAGTTGAAAATAGAATTCATTGTAACTGTACAAATAAATAAAGTAAAGCTGTACTGTTATGTTAATACAAGAAGCATTAACAAAAACATAAAATTAATACAAAAAAGAATAAATATCTGCCCTACTGTTAAAAATGCAAACAACAAGCCGTGGTTGTGCAAGTAAATAAAATCTGTGCAGACGACACAAGAAAAAAAAGTTAAAATCCAGCAATGTAAAAATTATCAATCAGAAATTTATCAAAATATTTTTAAACAAACAAGGAAACTGAAATCTCAGCTCATGAAAACATAAAATGTGTGCAAATGTTTCAGACGTATCAAGTCAAAATCTCACTGAACTGAAAAGTGTTTCAGCATAAATTTTGACCTTCCATAATTTCTTTTAAACAAAAGCAGTACTACTGACAAATAATATTTTTTTAAAACTCATGAATATCTGGAAATAAGACCAAAGGAAAACATGGACCAACAGCAGAAGTTTATGTATTAACTCTTTGTATACAATGTGAAACATCAGACTCACGTTTAAAAACAAAGCACCATCTGATAATTAAAATATTACAGTACTTTTCTTGCTTCATATAAATTAGAATGAGATTTGTGACTTACGGCTGATGCCTACCTGATGAGTAAAATGTCCTGTTTACTAACCTAACGCAACCTAAGATAACAACCAGAAGTGAATATTCCAAACAGATATGCTACTAATCATCGACATATATCATGAGACAGGGTTCCTTGGTGAGCCATCGTCAACCTCTAAAGCTGACAAGGTACCTGGACTGAATGAATACATGAACGGCAATACATTTAGTCGATGTCGTAGGCCAAGTTTGATCCGAGCCACCTTTCTACAGTGCTCAAATCCATATTCTTCCGTCTTGCATAGTCTTTGATCTGGGGATAAGTGAGAAAGGCATTTAGTAGAAGAAAATGGTTAATTTAATTCATGCACATTGACAAAGACAACATTTTCTTCATAGTTTGACAGTCTTTCACAAGTACCTTACATTTTGCATGGGGTTGGAAACTACATCATGTAAAAAAAGAAATACTACTACAGAAACTACCCTTGTGTTTTGGAGTAGGCTTCCTTTGAGGAAAAAAAATAAAAGGGGTGGGTGGTGGTTCCATATGTAGTGAAAATGGAGATGATGATGTTACATTTTGAATATTAAAAATAATATCCAGGACATCATACGCTAACCTGTCAAGATGACCTATCTCATTACTGAAACCGCTAACTAGCAGCCACAGTAGTGCGGTAATCTTAACTGTGATTGATTTTTTAAAAGGCATAAAGGATTTTTTTTTAATGGAGGAAAACAGCAATGAAAGCATTTTACAAAAAGCAAAACATGTACATGGCAAAACAAAGCAAAGAGAATAAGAATGCAAATGGAGGAAAAAACATACAGGGAAGATGAAAGTGCAAAAGGCAGAAGAATTAAGGAAAACAACAACAGAAAACGAAGGAAAAAAACTAAATAAATGAATTAACAACAGAAAAATAAGATAACACAGAAGGTAGCAACATAGAAAAAAGAGGTGTATTTTCAATAATGAATTAAATGAAAATTTGCAAGAAAAGAAAAACAGAAATAAAAGATGCAAGAAAGACAAACCAAAAGGAAAGCAAAAACCAAATACTGAAAGTAATGTGAGGAACTAAAAAAATAAGGAACGGTATAAAGCTAATACAAAAGGAATCAAATGAAAAAAGAAAATACAAAAGGTATCAAATAAACACAATAAAAAAGAAAGAAATGAAATGGCAAAAGGAAGATAGAAAAAAAAACAGGAAAGAAGAACACAAACAAGAGTCAGACTGTCTGTACCTGATCCCTGCCCAGTTTGTCTGTAGCAAAGTACACACTCTGTGGGTTAGCCAGGTAAATACCAGACACCGATGATGCAGGTTCCATGGCCAGTGAGTCAGTCAACTTGATACCAACTTCATCTGGTCTCATGAGTTCCCACATGGTTAGTTTCTCTGTGTGGTCAGGCTGGCTAGGGTAGCCTGCAGCTGGTCGGATACCCTGGAATTTAAAGTACACAGATATTGAGAATTCCTCCCCTGATGAAGTTTAATTGTATTTTTAAATTGATGAAAGGCCATCTGAAACATTCACGTAATATTTGAATTAATTTTCCACTATTACGTTGAGCGAGGTGGAGCCTCAGTATTCTTCTTCTGTTGTTGTTGTTTAATTAACTAAAGCTGCTGAGCTTCTTGCTCTTTCACAGCCAATGCCAAGTTGAAGAGTTTGCACGTATTCTGTATCTGTTGAGTGTTGCACGTATTCTGTATCTGTTAAGTGTTGCTATATAGAGTATTTGTGATTGTTGGGGAGCACAGCAAAATCTTTCTTCTTTCTGTGGACAGTCCTGGCAAGCGAGCAGCACACACTCAACTGTCTGATGTGGATGGGTACAGTTGTGGCAATGAGGCTCATGTGAGGGATTTAAATTCTATTCTGTCATAGACACATACTGTCATGCTGCATTTCTTTAAAGTGTCAGTATACCCATTTATTTTCGGATATATCCTTTTCTTGGTTGCTTCCACCTTAAGCTATACGTCAAGTGTTTTTGTGTGCCGTTCCAATGATGTTCTTTGATCTCTATGTAATTTATTAAGTGTTTTTGTGTGCCGTTCCAATGATGTTCTTTGATCTCTAATTTATTAAGTGTTTTTGTGTGCCATTCCAGGATGTTCTTTGATCTCTATGTAATTTATTAAGTGTTTTTGTATGCCATCCCAATAATGTTCTTTTATCTCTATGTAATTTATTTAGTGTTTTTTTGTGCCCTTACAATGAAATTCTCTGATCTCTTTGCTTTTCATGAGGTGTTTTTGTGTCCTAGCAGTGCTGTTCATAAACATCTCATGTAATAACTGGTAGTCTTTCTGATTATGTAATTTTGTTGTAATATATATTATATACTAGTAGACTGTTGATAACCAAAATGATTGGTCACCAAATGTTGAAGGTGATATCCTGATGTGGAAGATGTAGAGAATCACCCTCAGACACCAGAGATGATGGAGGCGTAGAAATATGGATTCTTTGGTCTGGTTTGTGTATACATGTTGTGAGTGTGTAGCTAAACAGTTTGCAGGACAGTCCACACAGGACGTCACGTAAACACACTACGTGGAAGTCAATTAACCTGGTAACAGCTGGTTACGTTTCCAAACATTTATTGAGACGCCACAATAGTTACGATGACATTGACGATCAATCACAAGCAATGTACAGCATATCAATCAGTATAAGGTAAGGTTCCCTCAATAAATGAGCATTCAAATAAGCTGATCTCATGAATATGATAGCTTCAGCAGATTCAGCCTAAACATCAAAAATTATGCTAGTTAATCAACTCTTTCCTGATACAAGTAGATCAGATATGTAGGCATGTTTAAATACCCGCCGCATGAGCCTGGCGGACTATGAACTCAGTTCACGTTGACCTTCTGTGGACATACTTTATAAGTCTAACCTTCGTAAAGGCGTCTTCGCTGGCATGACGAAGTACGAGGAACATAAGATTAATTGTTCTGTGGGCATAAGTAGCCTGAACCATAAATATATTAGGCATCGAGATATCTGGTGTGCTTCTAGTAATAAAGTCTCTCCCCGCCTGACAGTGCGAAACGAGTCGAACAATAATGTCTAACCTCACGGACTACAGGACAAAATAGGAAGAGCAGTTTTACCTTTATGTTTGAAAAACACCACAATTCCAACCTTCTCCAGACGTTAGAATTACACACATGGGATTAATATGAATAAACTCGCCATCAAAATCACAGAAGGTCCTTTCCCATGATGAACAAATACTCGGGGCCGCAAGAGCATATCTTGCCCCGACACAGATCACATCTCGACCGACTTCTGCCACAAACTGACCTGGGCGGAAGCTTGTTCAATCTACAACCAAAAGACAGACATGCGCAGAGAACCATTCCCGTGAGATCAATTCAGGAAAGTACGTAGCTATGATCCTCTACTGAGAACGACATATAAAATCGAGCCTTATAAGGAAAAAAATAGCAACATTGCAGGTTGCCAACCACTTCTAAGAAAAGTAGACCTGTACGCTCCTTAAAAGGACATGAACCGAGATCGGTATGACATTATACCGGCAACCTTCTGTCACAAGAAACGATAACTACACAAAGTAAAACAGTGAGTTCATTTCCCGAGTTCTATCCCTTGCATAAGGAAAAATTAGCGTACACGGTTAACGTTGCATAATTCTTATGTTGTAACATAGACTCATCAAATAATCTGCTACATTGTCAGTTCGTTCGATACTAAACATGATAGGAAACTTTATATAAAGCATTACAACAGGAGATAATCTGATCATCAGAAACATTCTATTATCAGACATCACAAACCAGTACTCTTAAACTCACCTGATACTTAATCTTGTGCAGATCATTAGCCTCTAGAACTTCCTCTTTAGCATATCCCCAGTACTCCTTCCGCACTTTCTCATGTAAATACTCTGCAAAAGCCTCCGCAAAACGGTCTGCGATGGCTTTCACCATGATGCTACTGTAGTCATCAAACTGGGCTTCATACCTGCAAAAAAGAATGTTCAATTAAAAAAAAAACTGACTTACAAGAAATCTACAAAAAAGCATTTAAGACATTTAAAGACACAAAGAAATCAGGATGTAAAGCAAATTGTAAGTTTTTAAACAGGGGTTGGTGGAAAGAGCTGGGTAGATTAATAACTGGACATGTGAAAAGCAGCAGAATCACAAAGCATGTTAGACCGCCCTAACAATTAGCTCTTCACTGCTAGTCTCCATTTTGCAAAGTGAATGAATTGAACATTCTCCGTGCTGTGGACCAAATTGACATGTCATACAAAGTGACTAATATGAGGTTTGAGCATGGGCCTAGAAACCTCATCATGTAAAATAAATTGCCATAGAAACCACTCCTGCAGGAGCATGTGAATGTTTGTTGCAGGCTTCCTGTAAAATGACCAGCTACACTGGTGGTTCCATGCTCCATAAGCAGTACACAGGATAATGATGTGGACAATCCCGGCAGAAATATCTTGCATAAACATAAAAAGTTGAAGAATAAATAAAAGGGAAGAACAAACATTTTGAATCTGTTTTACAAGAATTAGAGGTTTATCAAGAGCTACAACCAAGAAAACACATACTCCTTGCAAAATGCCTCAGTCCCAATGCCAGCAGTACAGGCAAACAAGCCTATGTAATCTGTAATTCCACTCTCCTTGGAGGCCACAAAGTCAGACTGGCAAAGGTAGGGTGAGTTGTCTGCACTGTCCTTCTGAGCCTGGAGCACATGAAGAAAGAAGTGAGTATGAATAAAGGTCTAAAGAGCAACAGTAAAATATAAAACAACCCACTGGTAAGGTTCATTAAAATTAATGTACTAATCTGATTATAGATAACTCGTGTGATCATGATTGTAACAGCTTTAATATGCAAGAGAATTAGACATACAGTAATGCCCTACTTAGTATTCAGGATTTATTCCTGAAAAAATGGAGCAGTAAATGAAACTGTGCTCTAAGAGGTCTTTGCAACATCATGTAAATAAAGATGCAGTCCTGATGGGTCATTTTTAACTGTATATGTGGTTCCTGGAGCTCTCTAAGAGACTTCTTCTTCTTCTTGCGATCGCATCTTTGATGTTTACACCGTCAGACGAGTTCTCATGATGAACTCGACCATTGTCTGGAGTTCCTCTTTAGCTCCATATAGCTTTGAGTTTAGGGTTGAGTCATTGGGCCAGTATATCTTTCTTAACTGGTCATACAGAGGACAATCCTGTAGAACATGCTCAGCAGTTTGTTCGTTTAATCCACATGTGCACAGTGGTGAAGCAGACAATCATAGCTTGTGCATGTGTTTATTCGGTTTGTTATGCCCTGTCCTGAGGCAAAAAATGGTTATCTGTCCCTGCCAGTCAAGAGTGTGGTAGTCGTCGTTGGGTTGATTCTGTTCTCTTCTGATAGTCTGGATAGCTCTCTTTTTCTCAGTGTATGTGATTTCATTATCTTCTTGTTCACATTCTCCTCCCTTTTTTTGCAAGTTTATCTGCCATTTCATTTCCGGGTACACCACAATGAGATGGTACCCACTGAAGTATGGTTCTCTTTTTGGCAGCTACCTTGTTTAGTTCATTTCTCAGATGCGGGAGTTTACCACCCTTGAGAGCTTGCAGGACAGACAGTGCATCTGTGAGGATAACTACCTGATGGCAGTCAGAGTTGTACTAGTAGTACAATACATGTAATAACGCAGACTTAATATGATGCTGATTTGTACTGCATTGCCTAAATTAAATCCTCAAGTTTCAGTATGAAATATATTATATCTTTAAAAACAAACGATTTAATTAAATATAAAAAACACTTTGTCCTTACTAGGACAAAGTACAACCACAGGGCCTTTAACAGGAAGCGACAGGGACAAACAAATAAAAACAGAAAGGACAGAAACTGAGAACTAAGTGAAACAAAACATGAAAAATAAATAGAAATGAAACAACCCGTGGATTAGCGTGGCCAGTGTTGATGCAGATTACTTTTTTTTTTATAAAAAAAAATGGCTTCTACCTTTTATCAAACAACATGAACAAATCATTCAAAGCAGATAAAGATAAAACATGGAAAAACCCTGAACAGATGGCATAGGACAAAACAGTTTGTTATGAATCTGTTATGCTTCACAGGGAGCTGAAAGATAAAGCAAATGAAGACAAAGGCTGATAACTCTGACCTGTTGTCTGAGTCCAAACAGAGTAGCTATCCATTGTCCATCTTCATTGTACACCTCAATGTCATCTCCGACGCTGTTGGCTGGGTAAAACGCTATTGTGGCTGCTGCCTTCAGTTTCTTGTCACGGATTGTCTTATTCAGCAAGTTCTGGGCATCGTCAAACACTCGCTTGGCCTCCTGACCTAATAAGCAACATCACATTTATTAGCTACTACATACAGGGGCAATCGTAACAGGAATGCTTACAATTTTAAAGTTTTGAGGACTATTTAGTTGACACAAAGAACTGTAACAAGTATAGCATTCATCATCATCATTTCCATTTTCGCTCCTTATAGAGCACAGGGCTACCACTGCAGCTAGTTTCCTTGCAGGAAGCCTGCACCAAAATATTTATGTACTCTTGCAGCACCACCTCATGTTACTGGCCTCTTGACATGCCTTAGGGAGCATTAGCCCTATTTATTTATCTCCTCCTGACAGGAATTACACAGGGCTGACAGATTTTTGGTTGGGCCAAAATAACTCATGTAGGAGTTTACAGTCTATCAAAATAGATCAGTAGCCTACAAATGTGGAAACATGCTCAGATAGCTGCCTACAGGGTTCATAGCAAATTTCTTCAAGCATTTTCCAGGCTTTTTCCAGGTTTTTCCAGGTCCAGCATGTGATTTTCAAGGATGGGAAACTCTAATATTTTCCTCATCTAATTTTCTCAGATATAATTATCACTTTGCTGATCAGCAATCCGGAGCATTACCGTCTCCCATTACCAAGGGTGTTTGCAGATTTCTTTAAAAAGAACATTTTTATTTTTTTAAATTCATAAAAGATTGAAAAACAGACATCTTTTCCAAGTTTTTAGTGAATTTGTTCAACATCAGCGCAATAAAATGTTAGTGACATGGATGGTAATGAATAAAATAAGCTTGATTGACGTATTGATTTAACGATTAACCACGTATATCAACATAAAAGGCTAATAAAATTGGAATAAAATGTTTAAAAAAAACTGTATTTTTCGTGTTTGTCTTTTTTGAATGTATTCTGCATCTGTGGCATCTGACAATGAGCGTTTGTAAATGTTTGAGTAGTTAAGTACCTCTAGTTGGAGTCTGAGCTGCTTTTTTTCATTAACTGGGGTTGAAGTTGTAGCTGTAGGCCTCTGCAAGAGTCTTTGTCAACGATCCACGTTGATAATCCTTGACTGTGTGGTATAACTTGAAGCAGGGTATCAGGCATAGAGGTACATTGCAATCTGGGCAGTACATGCAAGTCTGGCTTCTGTTCCCTGCAGCCTTACACACTTTACAGTCTGGTTTGTACCTTGCCCTTTCATATTTATCAATGAAGTGGTGCTCAGTAAGTCGTGTTGTTGTGACATGTGGTTTTGCACCTAAGACATTACTTTCTGCTGTATTTTTCATGCAAGGACTGGCTTCATGATTGTTTGAGCCCTAAGCAGGGCTAATGTGTGTGCGATTCTAGGGTAAACTACTAGTCTTGTAGGAGGGGGGGGGGGGGGGGGGGGGGGGGGGGGAGGGGGTCATGGGTGGGGGGAGGGGTGAAAAACAGTGGATAAACGGGGGATGTTAATCTTAAAAGTAATCTTGCCAGGTGCAGTGTGAGCTAGTCTGCATGCACTTTATCTTCTTGTCGCAACAAACGCACATATGGGTGATTTGTCTTTTCAGGAATTCGAGTTGTTGTTTTTTCTTCAGTGTGCTAAATAGGGGGGAGAAATGCTTCAGTGGATTTGTTCGCTACTGTTCCAGAGATATGCCAGACAACCATGAATTTCAGGTTCTTGAAATTATCCCCCCCCACCCCCCCCCCCCCCCAAAAAGCCCCCCTGACCCCCCCAGCCCTTTTGTCCTGCTAGCTTGAATACGATTTGTGGTGAGGGGTGTGGGGGGGGGTGTAGTGTGGAGGGGTCAGGGTTTTGTTTTTTTTTGGTAGGGTGTTTTTTGATAGAGAGGGGTGTGTTGTGTTGTGGAACAGTGGTAGGGGTGGGGGATGGGGTGAGGGGGGGTTTGTTAGGGGGGGGGTGTTTTATGGTGGGGTTGTTTGTGGGGGGTTTGGACCTTAGGGGGAGTGGTTTCAGAAGTTTGTTTTGAGATTTTTAGGGGGTGGGGGAGAGCCGGGGGGGTAGGAGGTGGTCGAGATTTATATAGGGTGGGTAGTTGGGCGAGGGGTGGGGGCGAGGTTTTAAGTGAAGGTAAGAGTAGGGTGGTATTTGGTAGGGTTATTTGAGTGATAGTTGGTTTAGGGGATGTAGTATTCGGGGGGGGATGGGGGAGTGGGGACTGGATTATGATAAAGATTATATTAGTATGTTTTATTTTATGGTTGAGACTTATTGTAAGTATTAATTGGGGTGGGTTGTGAGGGTAGGGAATTGGGGGTGGTTAAGATTTTGGTGAAGAGGATGGGTTTAGGAATGTTCGGGATTGGACGTGGGAATATGGGATGACCTGTGAGGAGGGGAAGTGTTTGTTGGTGGGATATTTTGGGGGGTTGGGTTGTGGTTTATAGGGGGGGGGGTTTGAGAGGTGGGTTATAGGAGGTTAGGGGTGGTATTGGGATGAACGCTTATAACGGTTTACAACGAGAGGGGGGGTGAAAACAAGTGGGGGGAGGGGGGGGGGTGGGGTGGGGTGAGTGGTAGTTTTGGTAAGGCGGTTGAGTGGGTTGGGGATGGGAGAAGTTGGGGGGGTTTGATTTTTGGGGATTGTTGGGTTGGGGGGATAGTTATCGAGAGGGGGGGAGGATGGGGGGAGGGTGGTGGGTTATAGGGGTGGGGGGGAGTTGGTTGGTGTGTTTTTGTTGGGAATAAGGGGGGTTGGATTGGGGATTTAGTTTTTTAACAGGGGTTGTTTTGGGGGTGGGTTAGTTTGGGAAATTAGTGGGATTGGGTAGGATCAAACTAGGTTAATCAAAGGGGTTATGAGTGTATTGTTATGGAGGTTTGTACCGGGGTATGGTGAGCAGACTGTGGTGGGGGTTTGTTGGGGTTGGCTAGGTCACAGAGGGGAAATCTGGGATGGGGGGGGGTTATTGATTGTGATGGTGGTGTTTATTATAGATCAGGGTATTGGGTTGTGGAAAGGTGGGTGATTGGGATTGGGGGAGGATTGTTAAAGTGGGGGCGGGTTGTAAGTTGGAAAGTAATTGTGGGGGTAGTGGTGTTTTGGTGTTTGTATGTGGGGGCCATGGGGGGATTGGGGGTGTAGATGGGGGTGGGTGTCGGAGGGGGGGGATAGTTGGTTGGGTTTGGGGGGTAATAAATTGGTTGTATTCCCACGGGGTGAGAAATGTGGGTTGGGATTTTAGGATAAGGGTTAGGGGGGGGGGGGTGGTGTGGTGGGGGGGGGGGGAGGTGGGGGGGTGGTTGGGTGGGGTGGGGTGGTGGGAGGTGGGGGGGGTGGTAGGTTGGGTGGGTGGGGGGGGGGAGGGGGATTTAGGGATGGGGGGAGTTTGTGGGGTGGGTGGGGTGGATTTAAAGATGGGTGGGTGGGGTGGGGGGGATGGGGGATTTGGGTTGGTGGGGTGGTGCACGGGGGGGGGGGGGGGGGGTGGGGGGTGGTGGGGTAAGGGTGGGGGGGGGGGGGGTTTGGGGGGAATGTGATGTTGGGGGGGGGGGGGGTGGGGGGTGTGGGGGTTGGTGGAGGTAATGGGGGAAATATGGGTTTGAGGGTGGGGGGGGGGGGGGGGTTGTAGGGGGGTGGGGAGGGGTGGGGGCGGGAAGGGTGGGGGGGGGGGGGGAAGGGGGGTGGGTGGGGGGGGGTGGGGGGTGGGGGTGTGGGGTTTGGGTGTAGGTGGGGGGGGGGGGGGGGTGGGGGTTGTGGGGGGGGTGGGGGTGGGGGGGGGGGGGGGTGGGGATTGGTATTTGTTATGGGGAATTTTTGTGGGTGGGGGGGGTGTAGGGGGGTGTTTGGGGGGGTGGGGGGGTTTTTTTATGATAACAAAAACATTTATTGGGGTTTGAGGGGGGGGTTTGGGGGTGGTTTTGTTGGGGGGGGTGTGTTTAGGGTTGGGGGGGGGGGTTAGGGTTGGATTGGGGGGGGTGTGGGATTATGGGGGGGGTTTTGGGGTATTTGGGGTAGGGGGGGGGGGGGTATGGGGGGGGGGTGTTATAGGGGGGTGGGTTGGGGGGGGTGGGGGATTTAATGTGGTTGGAGGGGGGGGGAATGGGTTAATGGGGGGGGGGGGGGGGGGGTTTGGTGGGGGGGGAGAGTTTGGGTGGGGGGGGGGGGGGGTTTTAACAGGGGGGTGGGGTATAAGGGGGGGGGTAGGGGAGGGGTGAATTATTTGGAATGTTTGGGGGGGGTAAGGGGGTTTATTAATTGTATTAATGGGGGGTGGGGTGGGATTATTTGGGGTTGGGTAAAGGGTTGATGGATATTGTTTTTGGGGGGGGTAAGGGGGTGTAGTGTGGGGGGGAAATTTTATGGGGGGAAGGTTTGGGGGACAAATTTAAAATGTGGGGGTGGGGTGTGGGGGGGTTGGGGGGGACTGGTTTGATTTAGTGGGGGGGGATTGGTGTTTTTGGGTTTTTACCCCCCACCCCCCCCGGGGGGGTAAAAATGGGTGTGGGGGGGGGGGGTGGGGTGTGTGGGGGGGGGGGGTTTGTGTTTTTTTGGGGGGAGGGTTGTGGGGGGGGGGTGGGGGGGAATGGGTGGTTTTGGGGGGGGGGGGGGGGGGGATGGGGGTGTTGGGGATTTTCCTAATAGATTTGTGGGGGGTGGGTGGGGGGGGGGGGTTGGGTGGGGGGTGGGGGGGGGGGGGGTTGGGGGGGGGGGGGGTATTATTTTTGGGGAATGGGGGGGGAAACATGGGGGAGGGGAGTGAGAGTAGGGGAGGTTGGGGGATGGGGTATGTTGAGAGGGGGGGTGGGGGGGGGGAAATATGTAGGGGGGGGTTGAATATTGGGGATGGGATGGGGGAAAGGGTATGGGGGGTTTAGGGGGGTGGGATGGTGGCTGGGTTGTGTTTTGGGTGGGATTGGTTTTGTGTTGAGGGGGGGTGGGGAGTGGATGAGGGGTTGTGTTGATGGGGTGGGGCCTTGGTGGGGATTAAAGGTTTTAGTGTGGGGGTGGGATTATTTATGGATTTGAGTTTTTTAGGGTTTGTGAGGTGGGAGGTGTTTTGTTTTAATTTTCAGGGATAGGTGGGTGTGGTGGAGTGGTGTGGATTGGTTGTATTATGTAAGTGTTGATGTGTTTTGTGTCATTTAGGGGGGGGGGGGGGGGTTTTGGACAAGGGGAATAGGGGGGTTATGGGATGGGTGGGGGGTGGGAGGGTGGGGGGAGTGGGGGGGGGGGGGAGTTACATTTTAGGGGTGGGGGAATTGAGTTTAGTGGGTGGAGGGTTATGCTGGGGGGGTTTGTGGTAGTTTAGGTGGAGGTCGTGGTTTTGTAGTGGGAGCGGGTTTGGGGAGTGGTTTTAGGTGGGAAAAAAACCTAAATTATTTTGTGGGGTGTGGGGTATGTGGGGTGGATGGTAATATGGGGAGGGAGGTTTTGGGTAGGAGGGGGGGGGGGCAATTGGGGGGGGGGGGGGGGGGGGGGGGGACAGCTTGTGTATTTCAGGCTGAAAATATCACTGGGGGGTGGGATGGGTATCTTGGGGTAGGTTTGAATTCGGAATGTTTTTTAAGGGGTTAGGTTTGTGATTTGTTTTGGTTGGAGTGAAATTGTGTGGGGGTATTAATTTTATGTGTAATTTTTGTTGTCTAGAGTTACTGGATTTGGGGTTAAAGGGGAATAATTTAGCGGATACGTGAGGAATGGGGGTATTTTGAAGAGACTCGGTTGGTTAAAAGGGGATAGGTTAATTTTATTTTGGTTTGAAGTTGTTATGGATACTATTAAGGTTAAAGGTTAGACTTTTAAAAGTAATGGCTATGAAATATATGTCATAAGATGCATAACACTAACGTTGTTATGATTTATATGTGAGTGGTTGTTGTGACAGTGGAAAGTTTATTGACTGTATAGGATTATGGTACAGTTTGTGCTAAATAGGAAATACACGTGGAGTTGCATGGTCAGAGTCGGATTTGGTTGATTCGTATATGAGTTGAGGGATTAAACGCGTGCTTTTACCTCAAGATTATGTGGTTAGTGGGTAAATGGTATCATTTATTTTTTGTTGTTTAATTGTGTTAGCATTTTGAGTTGAGACACGGAGGCTTGATAGAAGGGCAGTGAGGGTGACACTGGGTTGGTGGTGAGTATGTATTTTCTCAAAAAAAAAAATCGCCCGCGTACCCGGTTTTGGTTAGAACAAGTTTAGGTGATCCAAATTTCGGGTGAAGACGTGGGCCCCTACAATTAGCCTCTGTTTTTGGAAACAAAGGTGTTTATTGTCATATTTTTGGGTTTGTTGGCGGCGGGCGGCTCCTTTGTTAGCTGGGGGAAAATGGTAGGACAATTATGGGAGTGGAGTAAATTTATTGTTTAATTCTGGGAGTACATACCAATTGAAGAAATATTGTGACTGTTATTGCGGAGGATTTGGGGGGGGGGGGAGGTATTTCAGGTGGTAATGTGGGGTTTAGGGGGTTTACAATGATAGGAGAGGGGCTTCTGGTCGTTGAGTCCTGGGCCCAGTTAAGGGTTCAGTATCACTGATTGTGGGTTCCATTACATTTCTGTTTACAATGGGGGAAATTAGGTTCTATGAATTTGGTTTTAATTGGTGTTATGTGAATCCGGTTTGTTTACTTTCTTTTTTAGGGTGGGGAGTGATTTATGTGGGGGACGTTTCAGAACGGTAATAAACGTATTTGGGAAGAGAGTAAATTTAATGGGCGGTTGATTAGATTTTAGAGTATTCCCGATTGTATTGGGGGATTTAGGAGACGAAGAGGGGTCAGCAGGAACCGATCGTGGCCATGGCATTTGTGGGTAAGGGGTGTGGGGGCATGGTGTAGGATTTATTATTGTATTGGGTAGTGGGGAGGTGAAATTTAAGTAGGTAGGAGTATTTGTTTCGAGCAGTCAAATGGTTGGACGGATATACCAATTGAAGTGATGTTTGGGGTGTGGGTGTGGAGAGGGTGTAGAAATTGGTATTGGGTGTTTATGGGTGATGTGTTGTAGGATTGTTTGTCCATAGTTAAACGCTTTGAATATATATGTAGTGAGGTGTGGTCCCACCAAACTGTGGTACTAGTCCCAGTAAGTGGATTAGGGTTTAATGAGGCACATATTATTTAGCGGAGTGGTGGGGACGGTCCCCCTAAGTATGATTTACTGGGAATAAAACACGTGGCGCGAATGGGAGGTGCATTATGTTAGATTTTTTGACCCAGGGATAAGAGAATTGGCATCATCGCCATTATTGGCTAGGATGGAATCCTTGGTTATGTCGAGGACACATTTCGATGGCCCGGGGGGTTGAGCCGGTCATTGGTAACTGGTCCCATCCCCTTTAGATCCACCCATCCAGAGGCGCATGTTAGTTTGTGAGTAAATTTATTCTTCCGTGGGATGTGCTTTGGTTAATTGGTTAAAATGTTGTTAGGTTTTTGTCATACTTGTGCATTGTGATATGTACTTTTGCTTGGTTTGTTTGTTAGTGGACATTAATAGGGGAACATTATTTTAAAGGCAGGTGAGTTTGCTAGGGAATATTGGGTAAATTTTTTGGGATCGGTGGGTTCCACCCAGTTGGCATTCTTTGGGGGTGTTTATTTATAAAAGGGGGTTTTAGTTTGTTATTTTAGGGGGGTGATTAAGGGTATTATGATATGTAGATTTTTGTATAGGTGAGTAATATAAGAAGGTAGTGGGTGGTGTTGTAATAGGTTATGGGGGGTGTTACTGGGTTAAGTATTGTATGGTGTGGTGTTGTTTAAGATTTTGGTGTTGGTATGTTGTAATCAATAAAGTAATAATTCCCGTTTGTGATACAGGGTGGAAACGTATATTTTAGGGAAAAATTGGGGGAAAAAGGTTTGGGAGAGTCCATAAATATAAAAAAAGGGTTTAAGAATATGTGTGGGTTATATGTGTTAAGGAGGATGTGGGATTAGTTGTGTTAATGGTAAATTATTGAGGTGGTTAAGTGGATAGGTTGGGTTAATTAGTGGTGGTGTTGGTGATTATATTGGAAGGTGGTGTTTGTAAAAGTTGTGGGTTGGGTGGAGGGTAGTTTGGGACGTGTGTGTTATGGTCCATTTTTGAGATGAGTTGGTGGGGTGGATATGGGTGGGGGTGGGGTATTTAATAGGCTTTTAAAATGGAATATGATGTGGTTATTTTAATTTGGATTGTATAAATTTCTGACCCAGTATTAAGAAGTATTGTGAGGAGGTGTGCTTGGTGGGGTTGTCATTTGAGGGTTGGGGAGTTTATGGTGGCGAGGGAGAATTTATTTTTTTGATGAGCTTGGCGTGGGGGGGGTATCTGAAAGGTGTGTGGGACCCCACGGTATGTGGGTTTGGAGTTTTTTGTTTGGGGTTGTTACTGTTGCTACCATGTTTGTATTTTAAGTGTTATAAAAGAAACTGCGTGGGGTGGGAAGGAGGTGGGGTTGAGGGGGGTGGTATGTAGGCCCGTAATGAGGGTTATGGAAATGTTTTAGGTTTTTGGGTTTTGTGAGTTTGGGTTTACTTTGACATAGGAGTGTGGGGTGTGGTGAATTATGGGGGGGAAGGTAAGACAATTTGTTATTTTGTGGATATGTATAGGATGGGATGGTGATGGGGGGGGGGGGGTTTGGGTGTTGTTTGGGTTGAGGAAGGGTGGGTTGAGTTGGGGGGTTATGGGGGGGGTGTTTGGAATTAGGGAGTGATGTTTGAAAATTTAGTGTTGTACAGGTTTCTGTTGTAATTGGTACGAATTTTGTAGATTGGGGAGCATAAGAGGGTTTAGGAGTGTTAAGGTGTGGGGATAATGGAGTGGTTGATTTGTGGGTGAGGGATAAGTTTGTGTGGGTGGAACTTTTTTGATCACCTGGGTTTAAGGGGGTGGTTTTGGACTGGAATGTGTATGAGTGGAGTATGGATATGGAGTGTTGGGGAGTTTTTATATTGAAGGTGATATGTTGTAGTGAGGTGAGTTTGGTGGTATTGGATGTTGGGTTGGGATGTTATAGAGTGATTAATTAATGGAGAAGATGGGGAGGTTATTTAGGTGATTGTGTTGGAATGTTGTAATAAGAGTGTTGTGCAATTTGGGGTTTGGGGATTTTGTTGGGGGAGATTTTGGGAGGATAAATTTTAGTGGGGATGAGATTATGAGGGGTTGTTTAGGTTAGGTTAGGATTGGATGAGAGAGGTGATTATTGGGTATGTTGTAATAGAGGGGGTATGCTTGTGTAGTGGTGATTTGTTTGGGAAAATGTTAATTACGATGTTATAGGAATTAGGTTAATAGGGATAATTAGAATTTTTGTGAGGATAATTGAAATGATTATGGGGGGGGGGGGGATATTTTAGTTAGTGAGGATTGTGGATTGATAGGTGTATGTTATTATAGAGGAGTTTTTTATTGGATAAGATGAATTTTAGGTGGTAGATTGGATTTTTTATGTAGGTTAAAGTAGATTGTTGTGAAAGGTGGTGTTATATGGAGATGTGGAAAGGGAGTTTGTGGTTGATTTTTGTTAAAAATGGGGATTAAGGATATAGATGGATTATCGTGGGCTGAAGTTTTTTATGTTAGTAATTATAAGGGTAAGTAATGATAGGGAGGTATTTACATTGTGGTATATTTTAGTGGGAATATGAAGTTTGAATGGATATAAGTTTAGGGTTTTGGTCACTGGAGTAAGTTTGATGGGGATGTGTTGTTACGTGATTAGGTATTGATGTGGATGAGAATTGGTATTTTTTGGAGGGGGTGTGAAGTAAGTATTGTTATTCTAGGGTGAGGTTGAATGGTAGGAAGGTGAAGGTTATTTTGGGGAATAAAATTTATGGAAGGTTTTTGATGCTGGATGTTGTGACAGTTAGGAATATTTAGTATGTGTTAATAGGGTGTATTGGTGTTATATTATATAAGTGTGTGATAAGTAGGAGTGAGAGGAGTGAGAGGTAAGCTTTGATGGATGAAATTAGGGGGTTAGATGTAAGTTGTGTATACGGAGTATTGCGTATTGGGAAATGAGTGTATGGGTGTTTATGTGGTGGACTAAGGGGTGGGTTAAAAGTGAGAGATGGAAATTTTTGAATATAGGTATGAACGTATGTTTTAGAAATTTGAAGGAGTTATTTTATGCGGATAGTGAATGTATTGCAAATGAGAAGTTGTTATTAGACGGAGGATTAGGGTATAGAATGGGGGTTAGTATTGGTAATTAGTAGTGGGGGTAAAATTTAAGAGCTGATTATAGAAGGAGGGGGGGAAGTGGGGTTTTAAGATAAGGGGATTTGTAGTTTTTTAGTGTGGTAATTAGAAGGAGTATTTGAGGTTTATTGAGGTGAGGAAGAGTGAGTGTTTTATTCATAAGGTTATTAAGGGATTTTTGGTTATTTAGGATATTGGGGAAGATTATAGGATAGTTTGTAAATGTATATAAGTATATTGAGTGAAGTGGGTGAGGTGTGGGGGGGATTTGGTGGTGGGTTAGAATTTATTGGAGTGATTAAGGTAGGGGTGTAGATTGGTAGGGGTTAAGGAGTAGGGGATTTGATGATAAAGAGAGTATGTGTGAAGTTTAGTAGGGGTGAGGTTAGTGATTTGCAGATTAAATGTAGAGTGGAGATGTTTAATGGTAGGGTGGTAGTGGAGAGGAATTGACATTATAAGACAATTGGTGATGTGAGGGGGTTGGATATGAAGAGGTGATGAAGGGTTTGGGGTTAGATTATTGAGGGTATCTATTAGGTGTAAGTATGGAGGAGTTGGAGTGGTATTAGTTGGGTAAGGGGGGTTTGTTGAAGAGGGGTGAGGTTTTGTAATCCAGAAAATGATTGGTGATTGAGTTATGTGGTTTTAGAATAAGGGAGGGGTGAACATTATATCGTAAAGATTGTGAGTATGTGGGTTGTTTAGATAGAGGTTTATGATTTGGGAGGAAAGTTTTATGGGGTTTTTAGTACATAATGTAGATGGTTTTGGTATGTAGAAGATTTAATGTGTTGTGTTAGTTGTTATGGTTAGTTTGGGTTATTGGTTTTTAAGATTTATTGGTGGGTCGTTAGATGGATAGTAAGGGTTTGAGGATGGTGAAGGTGAGTTGCTAGTCTGGAGAGAAGATAGGATGAGAGTGGGGAGTTGGAGAAGATCATGGATAGGAATTTCATCATCTCACAGGAATCTAGGAAGAGAATTGGGGGACTTGTTAGATGTATGGTAATTCTAGGGCTATTCTGAGGACGATGATACTTATTGGGTTTGAGGTGAGAGGGATAAGAGGTGCAAGATGGAAAGGGGTTGAGGAATATGAGATGAACTTTGAAGGTGAATGTGGAAGGAGGAGATATGTTGATTAATAGGATGTAGGGAAATGAGTTGAAGTGAGAGGGGATTTGTTATTTGAAGTTGTTATAAGGTGGGGAAGGGTGTTTTGGTGTGATCTTGGATGGGTTTATAGTGAGAAGTTTGAGTGTGAGATTGGTGTGGTAATTAGAGGTTGTTGAATAGTGGTTGCACAAAATGGTGAGAGTTTAGATCCTTAAAGGTTTATGTAAGTGGTGTTGTTATGCTGTATTGAAGTTATCGATGGTAGTTAGGACTGGATGAGTTTTTTGATTATGTTGAGGAGGGGTTTTGGTGTGTGGTTTATCGATTAAATGAGGTGTTGATGATTGTATGTAAAAGGGGGTCCCTGAAGGGTTAAGTAGTGGGGGCGGTGGGGTGGGGTAGTTTACACTGTATTCCATTACCATGATTTATAGTTTCCTGTTTTGGTGGAGTCTTGAATGTAGACGGATGAATGCATGTATAGAGGTCAAGGATAATAGAGTTGTGGACCTACTGTGGGTTTCTGTTTAGGGTGGGATGTTGTAAAGTACGTGAAACAACCCCTTCAGGATTAGATAGATGGTTACATCATTTTAAAAAAAGGACTGTGTTGACATTAGTATTATGTTAAGGTATTATTTATAGATATGTTTGTCAATAGAGTAGTATTCCTGAGGTTACGTTTGTGATTTTATGGAAGTTTTGTTATTTTGTTATTGATGGTTATATGTATGGAGTGAATTATAAGATAGTTTTTCCTAGTTGTAGTTTTTGAACTCATGGTGGTTTTGATATATATTCGGAATTAATATAATGTTTTGGATAGAGGTTTGGGGTGTGGGTGTTTGTGGTATCATAGTGGTGGGTGATTGCAATTGTGATGTTGATGTGTTAAGTATGGTGTTTGGGGGATTAGATGGGGACATTGTTTTTGGGGGGACAATGATTGGATTGTGGGGTAGTTTTGTTGGTTTGTGTTTTGTATGTGTTTGTAGTTGTTTGTGGGTTGAGACTGTTTCAGTAGGTTATGGTGGATTGGGGTATATTTTTTGATAGGATACAGGTTTGGAATGTTATGTTGTTGTAACTCTGTGTATAGAGAATGTGTGACGGGGAGGTTGGGAGGTAAGAGAAATGGGGTGTTTTGTAGGTATAGTTGACTCAGATGATGGTTTTAGGGGGGGGTTGGGTGTATTTTTTACATGATTAATTAAAGCATAATTTTTGTTTGATATACAGGAGTTACTTAATTGTTAAGATTTTTGATTTTCGTTTAGGTTACAAATGGAGGTATTGTGTGTAAATGGGTTTGTTAGATTTGGGTTGGAAATTCTGATATAGATGGGTAAAATAAGTTTGTGTGGAGAATGGTTAAGGGGGGTGGTGTGGATAAGTTTGAGTGTATGGATAGTAAGTTGAAGGTGGTTGTTAAAGTGTGGGAATGTAATGGGGTTTGTAAAGGGAAATGGGGGGGAAGAGTGTATGGTGAGAAGATAATGGGTCACCCGGTATGGTTAATAAATGTGGGTAGTTTCATTGATAATGTGGGGTCTAAAATTTGGGTATTTTTGTTGCCATAGTCTGGAAATTGTATTGTATGGTTTGAGTCTAGTGACGGTTAGTTATAGAGATTGTAGACGTATTTTAAGAAAATGTGAAATTTTGGTTTAATGGTCATTATGGTGGATATTAGCTCCATGAAGGGAATGATGGATAAAATGATCTGTGCATAATAACAGTATTTTTCTGTAAGGGGTATCATGTGGTTGTCATGAATAACCCCCCTCCTGTTTTCATATGCTTCGTATGTGAGTTAGAATGATAAAGATATGGAATGGTGATTGATATTGTGGAATTATTTGATTTTTTGGGAGGAAGATACTGTTATGGATATGTTTACCCACCAATGACATCATGAAATGTAAGAAAGAACTTTAGATTTGGAAAGAGACATGTGTAATGTAATTTTATTATGTGGTTAGTGTGAAGAGTGTGTATTTAAATATTAGGGTTATTGGATTATTAGTAAGTGATTAATAGTGTAGGGGTTAGTAAATTAGAATATGTTTACTGTTGTGTTGAAAGTTATGGATTAGATTGTATAGTTTTAGATTGATATTGTTAGTATGTTTTGGGTGTTGGTAAGTATGGGAGGGAGAGGGGTGCATAGAGGTTTGATGTGATGATATGGTTAATTGATGTTTGCCTTATCTAATGGGATGTGGTGGTAGTTGAGGTTGATTCGTGGTATGAGGTACAGTCATAAGGGATATATGTCAGTGTTTGAGGAGGGATTAATTATGGGGGTGGTTTTTGAATGGGGCGGTTGGGTAAGTAGGAAAAGATAAACACTTTAAGTTGGGTTATACGGATTTCTGTGTATGATATAGAGGTTTGTGAAGCATTTGGATTGGGAGTTGGAGGTTATAAGGAGGTTGAGGGATTGAAGATATGTTGAAGTGAGTTTTATTGATGGACGAGATAGGGAAAATTTTATTGAGGGATATTTAGTTTTAATTTATAGGATACAATGTGAGTTCGACTGTAGGGCTATGGTTGTGATTTGAATGGATATTTCGAGATTGTTGATAATGGTGGTATAGCATATTATGGTTTATTTGGGTGATTTATATGGATTTTTGTTAAAAATTATTGAAGGGGGTCTTTTCCTATGTTCGACAGTAGGCAGTCAATGTTTGTTGGGCTGGTTAATTGGGTGAATGACTTAGTATGTGGTTATGTTAAAATTTTTTAGATATTGGTGTGGTTTGTGCTGATGGGGGGATATATTGGTATTTTTTATTTAATTTTATTTGGTTTTGTTTTATAACTATGTATGGGGATTATTTTAGTTTGGTGTGGTGATTTAGGATAACAGTAAAAGGGATCTGGTAGAGTATTTATGTATTGATTTTTAGGTTATTGTGGTTGTTTGGATGTTTTGACTGGTGATTTAGTGAGGTTGATGTGAGTATTTAGTTTAGTTGGGGGGTAATTTTTAGTTATTTTAGTTTAATTAAGAGAGGTTTTATTTGGTTATGTGGGTATATTTTTGGTGTGGTATCCGATGTGAGTTAGTGGGAGTTTTTAATAATTATGAAGGTAAATTAGGTTGTTTATTAATAGCTTGATTGAATATTTTGAAGGTTAGAATTTGGGAGGATGTGGTTTAGGGGTGGGGTTAAACCTTGATATAGGGTAGTAAGTAGGGGGTGATGACTGTGGGTGGTGAGAGTGTAAGTTAGTGTGTTGATGGAGTATTTTTATTCGTTTAAGAGTTTTGATTTGTGTTAGAAGATTATGTATAAGTTGGAGGACCAAGATTTGTTGATTTGGAGAGTGTGTGAGGTTAGGAAGTGTTGGTTGGGTTAGTATGTTGGGGGTTGGGGGGGGTTATATTGGATGTGGAAATGATATGTGGGGGGTTGTGGGCTCTGTTGATGTGTGGTGGTTGTATGGGGGAATAGGGAAATTTAGGGAGAAGAGTGGGTGGGTGGGGTTTGATTTTTTTAAGGGGATGGAATGTTGGTGGTTGGGGTGTGAATGAGACGTTATTGGTTATGCCCATTACTACAGGGTTTAGGGTGATATAGGATATGTTTAGGTTATTGGGTGTGGTGTGAAGTTATTTGTGGTTATGAGGGGGTTTGGAGTGATGGTGAGGTGTTGGTTTATAACGGCCATGGGTTACTCATACCACAATGTTAAGGTTTTTTTTATGAATGTTAGCATTTGGTTGAGTGGCGGGTCATAGAGAGTGTAGAGGAAAGTGGGGTTGGAGTTGTATGTAATTGATGTAATTATGGTTGTTTGTGAGTGCACTTATGGTTATACTGTTGGGGGTGAATGGAAAGGTAAGATAGTGAGTGAGGAAAGTTGTTATAGGGTGATGATTGGGTGGAGGGTATCGTAGCTTGGTGGGATATAGTGTGAGGGTTTGGGTGGCTGGGTTTGGGGGATATCACACTGCAGTAGGGTGGACTATGGTTTATGGAATGGAGTGAGTGGGTGGTGTATGTGGTCGTGGAAGTGTGGTGGATGTCAGGGTGTTAGGGTTGGTAGTGGGGTCGTTGGCTGTTTGAGACAGACCAGAGACGGTGTGGGGTGGTAGGTATGGTGAGACTAACTCTTTTATCTAAGATGTGAATTGATAGTGGTTTTGTGTGGTTGACAATTTTGGATATTTGACGGGAAGTGGTTATTGGTGGAAGTGACATTAATAACACTCCCCGGTGGATTTAGAATCAACTGTGGTGTCTGCCTTTGGTTGGGTTATGGGACAAGGTGAGGCTATGGTCTAGTCCACACTACATTTTAAACTGTTGGGTTTGCATGAAGGACTATTTGGCAGGTAGGACTAGGATTTAGTTATTTTAGTATCACATGAGATTCGGTGGTAAGTGACCATGAGTAGGGATAAGATGGTTGGGATGGTGGTTATGAGAGGTTGAGTGGTTGGGGTCAGACTTGAGTGTGAGAGTGTGGAGGGTTTGGTGGTGGCATACGGTCAGAGAAAGAGGGCTCATGGTTATTGGTGAAATGGGTGATTTGCAGCTTGGTGAGATATGCTGATGAAGATTGAATACACTTGGATGTGTATCATAGTAGGTTGGGGGGATAAAGGGGGTGTAAAGTGAGAGAGGAAGAATATATGGGTTTAAGTGGATGCTGGATAGTTTGGTTTAGGATATGTAGGATATATGGGAGTATGGTTGGAAACTCCAGATTTGATCCTATAGCATTTAGTTGCTGATCCAGCTGGTGGTGTATAGAATTGGTGAATGGCTAGTGGTGGTGATGGGGAGATAACTACTTTATGTTTAGATTAGGTATTATTGAATTTTGAGGTTCTCGGGATACGGTAGTTTTACGTTGGACTTTGGGGGATGTTGTGACGAGTCATAATGGGAGGGCACTGGGGATGGATTTCACCATGGGTATTGGGTAGTGATTTATATTATTGGGGTTGGGTAGGCTTGGGGTGGTGTTGTGTTTGATGGGTAGGTGGTTTATACTTACGGATTATGCGCTGTTCGTTTGCATGATGAATTTTGGGTCCGAGGAAAAGCTGGTTTTGGAGGCTTGGATAAGATACCCCCCCAGTTAGGTAAGGTTGCCTTGAGTTGGTTGCATATGAGGAATTTGATGGGTGGTACTTTATTATTAGATTGTGAGGGGTGGTGTGATAGTGGGTGTTGGTGGGTGTGGGGTGCGATTAGGGTTATGGATGAATGTAGGTATCGATGGTGATTATGTGGTAAGTTGGTCTGATAGTTAGTTTTGGTGGTAGCTATGTTATTAGTTTTTTTTTTGTGGTTTGGTTGTTTTTATATTGTTGGTTTATTTAAAATTAGTTTTGATTATTTTGATTTTAGCGATTAATAGATGAAAGTTGGGAGCCCCCCCCCCCCCCCCCCCATGGCTGTCATTTATGAGTTTGATTGTGTGTAACTGTACAGGGCCTAATAATGGGCAAATGATGATTCAATATGAGTTATTCCATGTAAGTGTGTAAAATGTAGGTCCCAAAGATAGGTGGGGTAGCTTTTCTTCCTTGATCACGGTTGTCCCTAGGTGTATGTTAGCTGATTTGTCCTTGGGGGCGAGGGAGAACAGTGTTGTGGAGGTTTTGTCTGTGTTTTTATTGTGATAAGCCATTTCTCTGCCCATGACACTAGCATGTCTGCTGCCCGCTGCATTCTATAATTTGCTGTGGTGACATTTTCATCAGCGCACCAGAGTACTAGGTCATCTGCATATAAGGCAGCTTTAACTCCTGCAGGGAGATCTTTCACCAGGTCATTGATGTAAACAAGGAAGAGTGTTGGGGAAATTACTCCTCCTTGAGTTACCCCCTGATGGAGCAACACTTTTCTGCTCTGCAGACCGTCAAGAGTGACTCTAGTTCTCCTGTTATGCAAGTATGACTGGATCCATTTCATCATGTTGCCTTGGATTCCACTTCTCCTAATTTTTGCAATGAGGCCATCTTTCCACACCTTGTCAAAGGCCTGCTTGAAGTCGACCCAGATCGTTAGGACCTTTTTCTTCTCCTGGAAGGCATCTTCTATTGCTTGAGACAAGTAAGTAACTTGGTCTTCTATACTGTAGCATTCTCTAAATCCAGCTTGTTCCGGCACCAGGATCTGCTCAGACTCTAAATACCATTTCAATCTGTGGTTGACTATTCGCTCCATAGTCTTCCCAACACAGCTTGTGAGACTGATTGGCCGGTAACTTGCAGCCTCGGTCTTACATTTCCCTTTCTTTAGTATGGGTATTGTGATGGCTTCTCTCCATACTTGGGGTACCGTTCCTTTCAACCAGCTGTGGTTGAATATCTCAAGCAGTTTTGTCTTTGCTGCTGAGCTCAGATTTACTAGCATTTCGTTGCTGATTTTGTCTGGGCCGGGTGACTTTTGAAACTTAAGCTTGGAAATAGCCTTCTGTAGTTCTCCTAGTGTGATGGGTTCCCTCATTGGGGCAGGAGTATCTGTCTGTCCCATGGTTGCCAGTATTTCTTTTCTTATCTCTCTCTGATGGTCTATGTTAATGGGTAAGTTGCTTTCTGAACTGTATCTTCTAGCAAACAAGTCTGCAGCTTGTTTTCCTCTGAAAAGTTTGCCACCTTCATCCAATGTGATAGTCTGCCTTGGTGAGGAATGCTCTTCATTTAGAGACTTGACTAATCTCCAAAGTTTCCTGCCGTCTTTCTCAAGGTTCAGCGATGCCGTTTTAGTTCTCCAGCTTTTCCGCTTTTCTTCTAGCTTTGTTCTCTGAAAACTCTGCTACAGCCTTTTTCCATTTGTTGTGTGTTTCAAGTGAAGGCTGAGACTCTGCGTCCTTTCTAGCCTTGTCCATAGCTTCCTGACGTTCTTGGAGTGTGCTGGACCAGTATGGTATGTAGTTACGCCGGCATCCTTTGGGAATGGTTTCTTTTGCAGCTTGTAGTATGCATCTGTTGAAGTCTTTTACCACTTCATTAATGTCTCTGTTCTGTACCTTGAGGGTAGACAGCAGCGTGTTCACCTGATGCCTGAATAAACCCCAGTTGGCTTTTTTGTAGTTCCATCTTGTAATGGCTGGGCCTGTACTGAGAGTTGCACTCTGGACAGTAAGAAAGATTGGGCGATGGTCGCTTCCCCCTAGTTGGTCTCCTACTTCTCTACTAATAGATCCAGCTATATCTGGTGTGGAGAAGGCAAGATCTGGTGTTGAGGTTGTGTGCCATCCTCTGGAGTAGAAGGTAGGAGTATCTGTGGCATTATTGACTAGGATTAGGGAGTGATCATCTTGCCAAGTTTCAACCTCTTCACCTCTGTGATCCAGATGGTTATAGCCCCAGCTCTGGGAGTGGCTATTAAAGTCTCCAACTGCTATAAAGTTGGTGGCTGGTACCTGTATAGAGCTGAGACTCAGGGGTTTGTTGTTCGGACAGTAATAGTTCAGGAGTTCTATTTCCATCTTGTCTACCTTTATCTGCAGCAGCTGATATTCTGCTCCATCCATGAAGGTTTTCCTTTCGTGTGCAGGAATGTTATTCCTTACAAGAGTAAGTACTCCTCCTTTTCGTCTATCTTGTCTGTCGGATCTGAAGCATTGATATCCCCTTATTTTAAAGGTTTGATCTGCTTTCAAGTGAGTCTCTTGGATACAGCAAACACTGACTTGCTTCTCATACAAGATGTTTTCCAGCTCTGTCTTTTTGCTGTATCCAGCCTGCTTGCTGTTCACTCCCTCTGCATTCCAGTGCATCATGACAAGTGGCACTCTGGGTTTCTCTTTTTCTGTTTTGTTTTGGTCAGTAGTTCTCCTCCGCCGTCGGTTGACTCCACAAGACGGTCTAGAGGGTCCTCCAGTAGCTGAGGGTGGGCTCTGTCGAGGCTCAGAGCCCGGCACTGCACCTGCCTGGTGGAGCTCCACAGGGCGAGCACCAGAACGAGATTTATTTGACGGTGTACTCTCCATAGAAAAAAAAAAAGCGAGTTGCATGATACTGTGGTTTCCGGTGCGCCTTCTGGCCCAGTATCTACGACTTTAGCACCTGTTCAACGGGAGAGTGGGCTCATCCCTAATCTGTTTATGTTCCCAGTAGTAGACTATTCGCAAGCAGCCTGGGGGTGTCACTGCTCTGCGCGGACCTTGTTTACCGAGGCGGCGTCCGAGCTCGTATGGTGAAAATATGGTTGCGTTATCTTCAAAATAGCCCTGTCTTTCCCGTGGCTTTTCTGCCATCCTGCAACTTTGAGTTAGGGAGTTCTGAGCTCCAGTCTCTTTCCCAGGCATTTTATCCTGGCCTGGCACGCATACAGAGGACCCCACTTCTGGTTCTAAGTTAGCAGTTGGGGATAGGTGGGGTAGCACACTGTGCATTCCCCGTCATCCAGGGGGCTCTCCAACTATGCAGAGCTTGCACAATGCTGTGCTCTGGTTCTGGGCTCTCCCAAGGAATCCTCACGTCCTGCACAGAGCCACTTCCCCGATACCCACACACCTGCCAACCCTCCATTGTAGAAATCTCCTGCATGCGGCCATCCAGTCAAGAGCCAGTATTAAGTCTGGTGCCCAAGTGATCCCCCCAAGCTCAGTGTGCAATGCTGGGTTCTCATCATGCTGCAACACAGGAGGGATTGTGATGCTCAGCCATCTCTCTCAATTCTGCACCGATAAGTGACATCGGGGACTTAACTTTGCCTCAGTACTGGGAGGCCCCGTTTCCGGGTACACCACACACAGCCAATTGAGGCAACGGTCGCCATGGGCGTGATAGACGACAAACAGTGAAGAATGAGGCAAGAAAGCATTTAACCCATGAAGTGGGGGTGGATTGGTGCAGACCAGAGCATGTACCACTCGCCGGTGGGTTCTGCATCTACACCTATAGGGTTCCACCCACTCCTCAGCCCATTTAGTCTGGCCCCTCACCCAGGACCTGTCCGGCTTGGGTGACCCTGCCAGGAGTAAAACTCCCGCCGGCATAGCTCCCGGGATCATTGAGGCGCTCAAGCTCTCCAACCACGGCAAGGTAGGCTTACATGTGGAGAGACTGAAATAATGAAAAGCAACTGAAAAGCAGAATTCAATCAAAATGATGTTGGACCTTCAATGCTTCAGGAGAAAGACAACCCATTATGAAAATAAGATGATTCTCCAAAGAAAAACTAGATCAGGAGCGGATCACTGTCACCTAAATGTCGCAATTACCAGAATGGTTGGGACTATTAAAATTAACAACCAAAGGTTTATAAGCCCCAGGATAAATGTTAGTCAAGTGGTTGAGAAATCTGTCTGTGAGAAATCTGTCGTCTGACAAACGACTGCCAGGGTAAGAGCCATAGAAGGAGACCAAATAACAAGGAGATGGGAATTTAAACACAGACAAGATGGGGATACAAAATATTGAAAGACCTTGAACAGATGGCACAGGACGGGAAGGCATGTGCTCCACTGGAGGCTGAAGCACAATGAATGAATTAATTCATAACACATGATAAACTATTGCATAATTGATGTTATGTTTTTCAAACCCCTACAAACAGTTTGTTGTTACCTTTAGAGTTTCATAATGTTCTTCTCTGATCTCCTGATATTCATCTGCAAGTTCCTCAATAAATTCATCTCTCGTGTTGTCATCACACAATGCAGACAGCTGCAGGATTTAAAAGAAAAAGAAAAGAAGGGAAAATGACAATCCTCCTTTGTTCCCCTTATTTCTACATGAGTGCAGTTATTTTGTCTGGTGAAGATTCCTTCATCTTTTTTACTCTTTCTGTTTTACTTCTTTTAGTTACTGCTTTCATCATTTTCCTTTGCCCTCCCTATGGAGCACATAGCCCCCACTACAGCTGGTCCCCTTGTAGGAAGCCTGCACCAAGCAGTCACATGATCTTGCAGTGGTGGTATCTATGGTAATTTTTTTACATGATGAGGTCGCCAGCCCCATACACAACCTCATGTTAGTCACCTTGTACGACATGCCTGAGGGTGGAGTAGTCTTAGTCTTCCTTAGTCTCTTCAGAGAACCCCAGAAACTACACGGGGCAGTTATTACTGTACTTTCCTTTATTGCTTTTATCTGTCTCAATCATCTGTCCTAGTTACTTATTTCTGCTTCTTTGTCTCATTCATCTGTCCTAGTTACTTATTTCTGCTTCTTTGTCGTGTTCATCTGTCCTAGTTACTTATTTCTGCTTCTTTGTCTCGTTCATCTGTCCTAGTTACTTATTTCTGCTTCTTTGTCTCGTTCATCTGTCCTAGTTACTTATTTCTGCTTCTTTGTCTCATTCATCTGTCCTAGTTACTTATTTCTGCTTCTTTGTCGTGTTCATCTGTCCTAGTTACTTATTTCTGCTTCTTTGTCTCGTTCATCTGTCCTAGTTACTTATTTCTGCTTCTTTGTCTCGTTCATCTGTCCTAGTTACTTATTTCTGCTTCTTTGTCTCGTTCATCTGTCCTAGTTACTTATTTCTGCTTCTTTGTCTCGTTCATCTGTCCTAGTTACTTATTTCTGCTTCTTTGTCTCGTTCATCTGTCCTAGTTACTTATTTCTGCTTCTTTGTCTTGTTCATCTGTCCTAGTTACTTATTTCTGCTTCTTTGTCTCGTTCATCTGTCCTAGTTACTTATTTCTGCTTCTTCCTTATTCTTCTCCACATCCTTCCATGCCTTCCTCTTCTTTTTACTTATTGTATTTTCCTCATTCCTTTTCTTCTTAATTTACATCACTTGTCCCAAGTATTAACAGGTTTTATGTTTTTTTCCTGTAACAAAGTTTTTCTCCATTTTACTTGCAACTATGAAAATAACCTCATTCTTAATCTGTTAGACCCATTTATTGCCCAGATTTCCTCACTGATATTCTGCATATCAAATTTCTTAAACTATTTATAGAAAGATTGTCTCTTCATTACGTACCATTAGCAACTTCCCCTGAAACTAAACTTTTGCATGTTCTTAACCTACATTAAGCCAATTTGGCAACTTTTTTATTCTTAACAGGACTATTTTGTTAAATTTTTGTATCTCCTCTGTCTTGATCAGCTGTGCTAAAAATCTCTCAGCATACAGAAGTACCGAATACTAAAGTTTACGGACATAAAGGGAGAACATATTTAGCTACAGTCTCTAAGGTGATATGTATTAGGAGACTACAGAACAGGAACAGTGCAACAAACGCTAATCTGATCACCACAAGTCCAGCAATGAAATATTATGTGATATATTAAATTATACTACTCAATCATGATTAAAACTGCACTCACCACTACAACTGCTTTTGATGCATCTAACACATGAATCACCGGGGAAGATTTCCGAGGGGCAATTTTAACAGCTGTATGTTGTCTGAATTTGAAATGAAGCAAAAATAAATCAGGCCACAATACACAACTTACGACCCCAATGGGTCACTAATGAATACTGCAAATAAAGCTGTTGTTTAAGGTTTATTCATGACATGTTTTACTGATTCTCTTTGGTCCGTAACAGCAGAACGGGATCTCATATCTGAGGTGTCTTTTTCACCACTTTCAGGATTATATTACCTCTTCTGAGGTTAACTTTTCATCACTTTCAGGATTATATTACCTCAACTTTTCATCACTTTCAGGATTATATTACCTTGTCTGAGGTTAACTTTTCATCACTTTCAGGATTATATTACCTTGTCTGAGGTTAACTTTTCATCACTTTCAGGATTATGCTTACTCTCATAAAAGTTAACTTTTCAAGGGAACTAGAAACAGCAATGAAAGATATGGAAAGACCGTAAGAAGATGGCACAGAACAGGAGGACTTAGCAAAAATTTGTTGCAAGTCTAAGCTTCTTGACTTAGCAAAAATTTGTTGCAAGTCTAAGCTTCTTGACTTAGCAAAAATTTGTTGCAAGCCTAAGTGTGGTGGATTTGATGTTATTGATGTTATCATTCAACATTTCTAGTGTACTGAATGAGGTCAGCTGTGAAGGTCCCTGATTATAACAAATTTTGGGTTGAGTTATCAGAGTACCTTTCTGCTACCACCTTATGACCTCAATCAGACCTATTCTTGACTAGTATGTATGATAGCTACGTATAATGTCTAGGGTTATGCAAGTGTGTAATGTAGTGTAAGTATTACTACAAATACATTTAAATTTTAACACATATAGATATAAGACAGGGTCAATACCACAACCACAAAGACACTCTATTATATATCTTATAGAAGTCTGTGGCTGAAAATTATGTAATATACTAGATTACAATTTATTTGCCTTGATTAAGAATTTTCTGAGTCAGAAACAACAACAAAATGAAATTTATGGTTTTATTTACATAAATATTAATAACACAATGGATCTTCTGTCCATACAAAGGACTATTATAATCAAATTATATTTAGGTATGTCTCTAAACTGGGTGACACTGGTAACTAATGGTGGGTTGGGGGTGTTGTCATCATTCCCCTTCTTTATATTAGTATCTTGTGGAAGAGTTATTGAATAATCAAAGTTTTTATGTCTGTGTTAATAAAGTCAGTGGATGACCGTTGTAGTGCCGACACATAGGCACTTATCTTATGGTGATAGTAGATATGATGCTGACAATTTCCTTTCGTTCACTCGAATGACCAGACTGACACAGTCCCTGGTGTAGTATAGTATAGTAGAGTAGACCGCTTGGTCCAGTAAAGTTTCAATTTCTCTCTCTCTCTCTCTCGTAAATTCACAAGGGTCCTAGTACTACCATAGCACCAGAACAAAAAACCCTGAAACAAGGTTATGATTCTTTATAACATGTCTACAATAACATTCCACAATTAATACATGGCATAATTCAATAAAAGAAAAGGGTCAGATCTCTCTGACCACCCCATTTCAACCATTTTCCTCTGAGACAACAACTCATACCAGTGCTCCTATTCTTTTCCCTAATGGCTACAATGCCTCTGACACTGCAACAATGATTCTCTCCCATAGAATTATGTGGGTTAGCCTTCCCACTGGTAACTGTGGAAATCATTTTAAGTTATACACTCATGTCAATTTTTACTGCTTGTGTGCAACACCACAGGCCCTGCATAAGTCTGCTGGGGATCTCTGTACTTAGTCGTGAAGCCTTCCCAAACAAGCAGTATCTCATACACCAAATTTGGTTGTAATAATAAGATTAATATATTCATTGTTACCATAATTCAAAGAAATATCACAAACGTATGTTGACTGGCATTAGCATTAATATGTAAGTTCAGCTTTGCCCCGGTCCAGACTGCCAAGGTTTATTATTTCACTCTAGGCACTGCTGTTCTCAACGCAGCTTGCTTTCAAAACTTCTGTATCAACTGGCGACAAGCCTTTGAAAGCTTTTGCCAATATTATCTGACCGGCCCAATCAGCGAGGGTCTAGCTTTTCAATTCAAATTTAAAAAACAAAACTCCAAACTTCTAGGAGTGAGTCTTCAAAATATATTTATCTTTTTTTCCTAACCAATACCCTCCTTCCTATACTCTTCTACCATCCAATCGGATTTGAATCACTCTGCCTCTTTTTAAACTGGCGTCCCCCACTAACGTTATGTATAAATGAGCGAAACCAACAGTCTGTCCGTCTTAGTGTTCGTAGACATATAGTATTATTTCAATATCTTGGCTAATAATTAGACTACCATATATATTAAAACATATTATTGCTCAGGGGACCCTAAGCTATCTTTATATATGATTTTTATGGCTATATTAATTGTCGTTTAGATTTTCAGTTTTTGTCACTGTTAATCGTCAATTTCAACTTTTCCCAAAGTCGGCCATCTTTCCTCCTCCTTTTCTATCATTTTTTCCATTCAAATAAACCAACTAGTTGTGTTACGTCAGAAATACACTACTTGGCGAGAATTGAAAACTGTCTGTGTGTTTATGTATTCTGGCTTGTCCAACAGAGAGGTTATAGTATTAGTCCCACGTGCAGAACGAAGAGGGGTTTTTGCCAAGCGTTGGTAGTATTGGCGTTAATTATTACAGTCGTTTCGTTCTTACTACTGAAAAATGTCAGAATTACTACTAATTTAGGCGTTATAGTTAAAATCGTACGTTAATTCAGACGGTAGGTTGGTGTCACAGTTCTGGCAGATCGTTAATTGTAACGTCTCAAAACCGAAACTAAGAAAGCGGGTTAGATTTTACAGCGGGATCGTTTTATAAGCATTTCCTCTGCACAAAAGGCAGCGCTATACTGGCATAGAGACGACTTTAGGCAGACACTTACGGTCGGGTTTATTTATTATCATAGGATTAAAATCTTACTGAATTTAGCAATTATTTCACAGATTTCGCTACACTAAGCTTCTTGTTAAATTGAAGGGTAATGAAGATGATGATATAGTTGAATAAGAAAAATTAGTCTGCTGTCTGCAGGCAGACATAAAACAAGACAAATTCTATTTTTATTATCGTATTCTCATCTCCATTTAAATCTATTATATCATTACTATTAAAATAAACAAAGAAATCAAAGAACAGACACAACATATAAAGCCACTAGTCTTACGTTAAAATAAATGAGATGAACTTAAATCATCAAAATCAACACAAGAAAGAGACAAATGGCCAAGACAGATAATGGCTGGGCTTCCTAGAGGATATAGAGGAAAAGATAGAGGGGCATACAAAGACAAACCATCAAAACAGAACTTCAAAAAGAAAGAAAGATAAGGCTAGAGATAGAAAGAAAGGGCTATGACCAGGCTGGATGGAGAATTGTTCTCTTCCTTAAGAACCAAAAGGCATGATGAGGACTGATAATGAGGATAATGAATACCAGTAAGCAGTTAATGCAGACTCAAATATTATTTGTTCAATAACTTAAAAATTGGACAAACACAAATGGGCAAGATAAGAAAACAGTAAAATATGTCCTGCTAGAATGTTGGCTCCACTAGAGAAGCAGACTGGCAGCGTGGCCTACACCAATCCATTTGAGGGAGAAAATGTATGACAATGAGAGAAGCCTCAGACAGATCTCCAACTTTATGAAAGATATAAGTGTGGTTATACAAAAGCAAATAAAGAAGAAAAAAAGTAGCCAAATACAAAACTAGTAATGCTTCCTGTCTCACCACCACTCACTGTCAAATGTATGCAACACATTCAGGCTGAAACAATGAAATGTGAATCAGATGATCAAGGCTGCTCATAAACAATAAAAATCAATAAAAAGACTAAAAGAAACTCACTTTGATGTGGTGGCTCCACCTATCAAAACAGGAATCTGCAAACCAACGCGTTCAAGTTCTTTCACATTAAAAATCATTTCATCCAGGGATGGTGTGATCAAACCAGACAAACCAATGAAATCTGAAATAGTTGGGGCATGAAATTATATTATTTTCCCACAAATCAGAGGACAGAAATTCTATTTTACAATGACTAGTTTTAATAAAATACTTGCTTAATCAAATAGTAAGTAGGTTTACTTTTACTATGTAATGCTACATATTTCATCTTTACATATCAGCACCAAAAGTCAACTTCAAGAGGTCAAACAGACTGGCATGCTCAAAGTGGAGGATACAGACATGAAAAGCAAATCATCTCCTTCTTTGCTCCTTATACATCATGGAGCCTTCACTGCAGATGGCCTTCCCTGAGGAAGTCTACACCAAAGCACAAACTTGAGCTAAAAGTGGACACTTGGACACAAGTATTTCGGCCTTTATTTGGTCTATACTTGCTGATAGGAAAGTTACATTAGCGACTGCATCTTTAAACTGTCTGGGTCGTACACGGGTCCTATCTACCATAGTTGTGCGAGTGTCATGAGAATGACCTCAGCCAATAATGCACTTGTTTTGGGGTGCATAATTGGCTGAGCGTCCTTTCACGATGTACTGTCACAGCAGGGCGATGGCGCCATTTGGTTGGTCCTAGGTTCAATTACCGGTGTTGTTATAGTTGTTATTATATAAGTTATAGGGCATAACATGGTGCTCTGATCCCTCTTTGGAAGATGGCTGATGTTGTCATTGGAATCATGACTGGCCATATGTCTTACAAAAACATAAAAGGAAATATAATATATTTTTTCTAAGCTTACTAGCTTTCTCTCTGATGGCTGCCTCAATTATCTTCTCACAAGGGGTCATGACGCCAAGATCTACAACTCTGAAGAAAGACATTGCATTATTATAGGAAGATCCAGATAAAAGGCAATTACTAAAACAATCTGCCATTAAAACTAATTCATGCTTTAATATTCACTTTTGACCTTACTAAAAAGAGGGGAAGAGAAAAGTTAAATTTTGGTAAGAAATAAATAATAACTACAAACTTGGTATCGCATTATTAAATATAACATTACAAATACACGGATGAAATAATATCACGATTGAAATGTTTGTAAAAGTTCTATGCTCCTTGGGGAGCTAAAGGGTGGTGAATGATGATGTTATTACACTTGCTCTTACTTGAAATTATTGCAGCCTAATACAACAGCAACAATGTTTTTCCCAATGTCATGGACATCGCCTTTCACAGTTGCAATAACCACTGTACCTTGATAACTTGGCTCCTAAAATGGGGTATTAGGTTCAAGTTTAGCTATAAATGGTGCACTCTGACATCTAAGCTCCTCAAACAAACAATGGCAAATACGTTTTTGCTGTGACTATTGCCTCTATCATCAATTTCCTTTTTGCTCCTTATGGAACATGGAGCCACTCCAAGCTGGTCCCCTTGTAAGAAGCCTGTGCTAAGGATTTATATACTCCTGTAGCAGTGGTTTCTGTAGCAATTTGTTTGACATGATGAGGTTGCCAGCCTCATACACAAGCTCATATTAGTTGCCTCATACGACATACGTGAGGGACTAATTTTTCTTTGTCTCATCAGAGAACCTCCAGCAACAACATGGGGGGGGGGGGGGGGGGGCGGGGGAAAGGGCTATTTCTAGATGTCACACAGGAAAAGACAACTCTGTCTACTCCAGCCACATGACATACCAGGTTATGGTACATTTTTCACCCAAAGGCTGCTTTGTATGCCTGTTTAGTTATAGGATCCCGTTACATGCCCATTGAGGCATATTGAGAATATGGTGTTAAGCCCATATTTTCTCGACCATCGGCACACTAGGGGTGATGTGGTCAGCACCATGCCGGCCTCCTTAACCTTCCCAGAGTTGCTCTGGTACCCAATTCATGAGGCTGGGTTGATCTCGAGCTGTTTGCGGTCTAAAAAATCCCATCTCAACTGGGGACTGAACCACGGACCACCGAGATAGGAAGCCAGTGCACTAACCACTGTGCTACCATGGCTCCCTGTTTAGTTATATCCTGATTTCTTAATGTCTGCAGTTTACACCATACAACTTACTTTACTTAGTCGTTCCTCTTCTACCTTGGAGTGTAGATGTTAGCCAGACAGAGCGTCAGGCTAGCCCATCAGCTGTTACAACATACAAAACAAACTTATTTGTTGCATATAAATCTGACATCATTTTTCAATAATCTTCATCCAATTTACAATGAGCTGAGTATTCCTTGGGGCAACTGAAAGAACAGAACTACAACTCCTGCAGGCATGTTGAACTAGGAGACTAATATGAGGTTGTACATGGGGTTGGCAACCTCATACTGCAAAACACGCTACAGAAACCACTGCTGCATGAGCACACAAAGTAGACTTCCTGGAAGGGGACCAGTTACAGTGGTGGCTCTATGCTCTAAAAGGAGCAAAAGGGGAGATGATGCTGTTGTTGTTATTGATCTAGCGTGGTTTGAACTCTCGCCTTTTGCCCCCATGCCATGTAGTGGTAAAAGGGGAGAAGAAGAAAGAATTTACAATAATTTTATATACATTATGAGATATTTTCTCATGATTTTGATGGCTATTTTAAAATATCACCTGTGGAAAAACAAAATTGGAATCCATTTCGAGGCTGGGGTAAAACTTGAAACTCCAACTGTACATTTGAAATGATGTTCCAGGGATTATAAGGGCGGTTGTTGTTTAACCAGGGCTTCTGAACTTTTTGCTCTTTTGCAGCCAATAGAAAGTTGAAGAGTCCTTGGTATTATCTACACTGTAGATCTAGGCTTTTCCAGTGGCTTTTCTGCCACCCTGAAAAGTGTCGAGTTGAAGTCATGAGCTCCAGTTTTTCCAGCTTGGCTTGCATTTAAAGGATCATCACATCTGGTCCCAAGACAGGAGGAAGAAGCAAGTGTCATACTGTTCATTCCCCGCCATCAAGGCAGGCTCTCCAAAAATGCAGATCTAATAATACTATGCTCTGGTTCTGGACTCTCCCATGGAAACATCATGTCCTATACAGAGCCACTTCTCAGCTCCCCCTGCCTACCATGGGGTACATAGTGAGATCCTCCTGCGTGTACCCAATCAGGTAAAAGCCAGAGTTATGTCTGGGGCTCAAGTGATTCCTCCAAGCTTAGTGTGCAATGCTGGGTTCTCGACATATTTCGCCACAAGGGGAATCCCTGGAAGTGTGTGGATGATTTCAAGAGTCAATGAGGGTGTAATTAGCCTCACAGACAGAGGTTCACATCCAAATACTATTGCATTGTGCCTAGTTAGTGGTCATATAAGGATGACTCCAGATATGCCTCCATGCAGGGATTACAAGGATAACTTTCTACTTACAGAATCTGCAGGGAGACCATTCGCTTTCATCCTTTCCTGTCTCTCTATCTCCATGAAGGGAATAAGGTGACCAACTGCTTTCTTCATTACCCGAGCCGACTTAATGACCTGTGGCAAGAACATTTTCCCTGCACCAAACAGGTCGCCAACAACGCTCATACCCTGTTGTGTGTGAATACAAACAAAAAGTGAACTAACTGCAGATCAGTAACCTCACTAATATCTCATTGTGCATGAATGCACTCAAAAGGTAAACTTAATATAGGTCAGCAACAACACTCATGGCCTGCTGTGTGTGAATACACTCAAAAGATGAACTAAATACAGGTCACTAATAATACTCATTGCCTGTTGTGTGTGAATACAATCAAAAGGTGAAATAAATACAGGAACTAAATACAGGTCACTAATAATACTCATAGCCTTTTGTGTGTGAATACGATCAAAAGGTGAACTAAATACAGGAACTAAATATAGGTCACTAATAATACTCATAGCATAAACATAGACTGTAAAGGCAATCAAAAAATGACACAAATACAGACTTTGGAATAGTCAAGTAGAAATATAAACACAGGCTGTGAATATAATCATGAAGAGACGTAAATGGAGGTTTTTAATACAAACCACAGAGTTACAAATGAAATTCTGAAGAAGTCAAGATGACATATGAGTATTTAATATCTTAGTTGTTCAATGATTCAAATGCTGCCACAGTCAGAGGTAAAGCTGAGGAAGAGCTCTCAACTAAGTTTAAATGCTGCCAAGGACACGCAATTTAAGTGGCCTCTGACAGCTAAAGCCCAGCCGCATGCAGCTCAAATAGACTCTTGACAGCAGAAGCCTAGTTCCTGGCCTTCTTGTGGTAGAATTGTAATTAACAGGAGTGTGATCAAGTCTCTGGCACCTAAAAAACCAGAATGCTCTAGGCAGATGAAACTTGTAAGCCTTGGATGGCAACCCATTTAGAAGGAAAACTCTGATTTCAAACCACTTTCTTAGCTCAACAGAAGTGAACAAGTGATAATCTTCAGACTTAGCACAGGCCACAACAGACAGATACCATCTAATCAACAAGCTAAAGATAGAACTACTACGGCACTAATAAAATGATCACTAAACATCTGCCGTTAAAGTGCCCAACATATGTGGAACAGTAAAACCACATATGGCTGCCACCAGTTCTATTCTGGACAAACTCTATGGAGATATCAACAACCCCAGGCTGACCACTGCTGTCTTTAAACAAGTGGATGTCTATTACCTATATTTTATAGGGAATGGAAAAGACGAATGTTAATATGAAGTATCATTCCTCCTCTATTTCACCTTTCAGCCCAGTGTAAGCACAGACCAATCACAACTCTCCAAGTTGTTCTGTTCTTTTTTATTTTCTTTTGTTCTTATTTCTGTTTCAAAGAGTAAGGTGACGACTCGCATTATCTCAGAAGATAAATAACATTTCAGAGGAATGAAATTCCCTCTTCACTATAACTTACTTTCATAAGAGGTCCTTCAATGACATTAAGTGGTCTAGGATACAGGTCTCTATTCTGTCTGGCTTCCTCTGTATCGTCAACAACATACTTGTCTATGCCCTGTGCACAGAACACAGTAGAAATATACTAAAGTGCACACTGAAAATTAGAAATATAATAAGCATTACAAGAATATACATTTCTCAGTGCTCTGTTTTCATACAGCGTTTCAGCAGTTTTAAAGTATGTATACACTGTACTGTCCTTAAGTTTTTGTTGCACTAATAAAGTTTAGGAGAGCTATTTCAGCAGTTTTAAAGTATGTATACACTGTACTGTCCTTAAGTTTTTGTTGCAGTAATAAAGTTATTTCAGCAGTTTTAAAGTATGTATACACTGTGTTGTTCTTAGTTTTTGTTGCACTACTAAAGTTTAGGAGAAATATTTCTACACAAACATCTGACCCATTTTACATGATGAGGTTGCCAACCCCAATGCACAACCTCTTATTATTTAGGAAAGTATCCCGTTACACGCCCATTGAGGCATATTGGGAATATGGTGTTAGGCCCATATTTTCTTGACCATCAGCACACTAGGGGTGATGTGGTCAGCATCACGCCGGCCGCCTTAACCTTCCCAGAGTTGCTCTGGTACCCAATTCATGAGGCTGGGTCGACTCGGAGCCGTTTGCGGTCTAAAAAATCCCACCTCAACTGGGGATTGAACCATGTACCACTGAGAACTGTGGAGGCAGAGATGTGAGGCATGAACCACAGCTGGGGTACCACATGAAGGATGGCTGTCGACCAAGCAAAGTGGAGACAGTTGTTTGCTGCCCTACAAGATGCCACAAGGCGTGATGATCATTGATTGCTTTGTCAGTCAGTGGCAAAGGACCAAAGAAGAAAGAAGATAGAATACTACTGAAAAGAGTAGCAGTGTGAACAAAACTAATGTAAGCCTAAAGATTATCTGATAAAAATCATTAAGATTCAGGGAGAAATTGTGTAAGTATCATTAAGATACTGGGGGGAAAAAATGTATAATGTATAAGAAACACAAGCTGAACAATATTCATTTTAGGAATTACCTTTATCAGAGAATATGACAGCCGTTCCTCAACTGGCTTCTGTCTCCACTCATCTTCTTGACCAGATTTAGCTTTGCTGCCTTGTTTTGTTTTCTAAAAAGAGAAATTTACTGTTTTTAAGATACTAGGAACTGATTTTAGTTGTATTTCTGTAGTTTATAATTGCAAAGCGATAGTTTAAATAAAAAATACTAGGCAATAGTTAATTGTATTTACGCTATACAACAATTATATAATTTTGTAAATTTACAGGATATGGTCAGCTAAAATGGAAATTACAACACACAATAACAACATGATTGAGGAAACCTGTTGATTGCATTACAAGGCAGACTTTTTTCTGGAATCCCCAGGTTAAAAGTGTCAGCAAACGGTAGAAAAACGTGGAGAAGAGAACTGGAAACAAATGAAAGAGATGAGGAAGACACAGAAAGACCTGGAGTAGAGAAGAAAGAGAAAGAAGAAGAAGAGAAGAAGAGAAGAAGAAAGAAGAAGAGAAAAGATAGAGCGAAGAAGAAGAGAAGAAGCGAGAAAAGAAGAAGAGAGAAGAGAAGAGAGAGAATGATGGCACAGAAGAGGACGACGTGAGTTTGTTGAAGGCCTATGCTTCTTGGGGAGATGAAGGGTCATGAATGAATGAATGCCAAACCTGGGCATAGACTAACAGCTTTTCTGTTCCATCTGGGTCCTTGTTCCACAGCAAGTTCTCACACAACGTTAGCAGTTCTGGTTCTATGTCATCATAGAGTGGTAGAGCACCTGCATTCACAATCCCCATATCCATGCCAGCCTGCAGACCACATCGATAGCATCAAATGTTTAGTACAAGACTTCCTGCACATACGTCCAAAATATATTTACAAGGAATGCTTTCACATGGTTGCAGTGTTATGAATTTCACATGGTTGCAATGTTATGAATTTCACATGGTTGCAATGTTATGAATTTCACATGGTTGCAGGGATATAAATTTCACATGGTTGCAATGTTATGAATTTCACATTGCTGCAGTGATATGAATTTCACATGGTTGCAATGTTATGAATTTCACATTGCTGCAGTGATATGAATTTCACATGGTTGCAATGTTATGAATTTCACATTGTTGCAGTATTATGAATTTCACATTGTTTCAGTGTTATGAATTTTACATTGTTGCAGTGTTGTGAATTTCACATGGTTGCAGTGATATGAATTTCACATTGTTTCAGTGTTATGAATTTACATGGTTGCAGTGTTGTGAATTTCACATAAAAAGCACATTTATCTTCCACTGAAGGATGTTTATGGTGCAGTCTAGTTTCTATAATAAAGGTAAAGATATTCCAATAGCAGATACTGCAGTAGGGGGGGGGGGGGGGGGGGGGGGGGGGGGGGGAAGGGGGGAGTCAAGTGGAGACCATACTAGGTCCAGATTTTTTATGAGGTGGGGTGGGGTGACCAGGTCCCTCCCTTCCTGCTGTTTTCCTCCTTAACTGAAGAGCAGAGTCAAGGACTAGAGCGTGACGCCACAAAACTGACAAAACATCGCACATGCTATATCTTGGTATTCTCCCGTGCAGGTCTACGTACTGGCGGTGTAGTAGAGATAATTTTAACTGTTCAATGTGTGACACATTCAAAGCATATTTGAAACTCTCCTTATGTTAATTCTAGGGAAAGCAATTAACAGGACTATGATACTCTATCAAGAAAGTCATAAAGATGGATTGGAAATAAAACTGGCTACTCAATCTGTAGAACATTTGACAGCTATATTAAAACTAAGGCCACATCCTGCGAACATTTTGACCACCAGACCTGGCTTCACAGCAGTGCTATAGCCAAAAAATCCAAACATCCTGAACTGACAGTGTGCAATTCTCCTGCAATTCCCCACTTACCACTTCTAATATTATTATTATTTAAATACTAATACTATTATTATTTTTTTAAAACAATAACAGCATAATTACTACCTATGTGTCATTATCCTTTAAAAACAAAAAAGACAGAACATAACAACTGATAAAATCTGATAAGAAGAAAATCACTGATGGACACACACCCCATACTCCACCCCACTGCTGGTCACAAGTCAAAACCAGTTCAAGCCAAGTGTAACATTTGTGGTTTTCAAACACTAGAGATTACTGGAGCTCTTCCATTAACTATCAATCTATTCAGAAGTAATCACTGTAAAACTGACCTTGATAGCATGGTAGAGAAACACACTGTGCATAGCCTCCCTTACTGCCTCCATCCCTCGGAAGGAGAAAGAGAAGTTTGATACACCACCACTAACTCTTGCTCCAGGAAGTGTTTTCTGTCAATAAAAAAACAGACCACATATTGACAAGCATTAAGTTTCACAAAATTACGGCTGTAAATATGAAACTGTAACCACATTTGAAACCTGACATACAACTCTGGTCAAGTTTGTTGTACAAGGTCATTTATATGAGGTTGTGTATGAAGCTGGCAACCTCATCAAGTAAAACAAACTGGTACAAAATAACACCACTGTGAACTGGTACAAAATAACACCACTGTGAACTGGTACAAAATAACACCACTGTGAACTGGTACAAAATAACACCACTGTGAACTGGTACAAAATAACACCACTGTGAAATGGTACAAAATAACACCACTGTGAACTGGTACAAAATAACACCACTGTGAACTGGTACAAAATAATACCACTGCAAGAGTATGTGAATGCTTGGTGCAGGTTTCCTGCAAATGGACCAGTTGCAGTGGTGGCTCCATGCTCCATAAAGAGTGAAGAGGAAAATGGGGATGTAACTGGTAAAATTTATTTTAATTCTTTGGAGTTATATTTTACTTTCATCAATTCATGTACAGTTTTAGATGTTTTATATTTCCATTTTGTTATTCCTATTTATACGTCATTTTTCTTGTACATATTTTATTCTGTTCACCTTATCTGTGTCTCTTATTTGTTACAATAGTTCATGAATGTTTGTCCCTAAATATTCCAAATCATTTATTGCACTGTTCCATTGTAAAACTGAAACACACATCACTCTCACAGTCGTATCAGTTTCACTGAAGCACTAGTTTTATTTACAGCACAGCTTTTCTATCATTGGTATATGCACTGCTGGTGGTATGTGGAAGGTCTTCTAGCCGTAATCAAATGTTTAGAAGTAAAAGTACAGTATTTTTCCACATTGTCATTTTACCCAGTGGTCATACTGATTGAACTGACCGTGCCATTTGAATCCAGATTAGACGAGCAACATTCATTCAAAGCGGCCAAGTATAGCGATCTGGCCGCGGATCTGAGACACGATGGATTCAGTGCAAGGGTCATGGCGGTTGAAGTGGGCGCAAGAGGGCTTGTGGCTGCATCAGTGTATGATTTATTGAAACTGTTGGGGCTGAAGGGACAGTCTAGAACAAGGGCACTGAAGAGGCTTAGTGAAACTGCCGAAAAGGCATCAGGCTGGCTGTGGAACAACTGCAATGGGCGATGGACATCGTGACAATAAACGCTGCGGTACAGAAAACCCCAAAATTTTTCTAAGTCCACAACGCTGAGTTTTTTTTTGGTGTACTAGTGAAAGAGATGCGACCCTGGGGCAACAGGCGATGTATACTATAGGGAGAGTGTCAGGTACAAAATTTCAGTGGCTTGCGGCGCGCAGCTCGTCGGCTGCGCGCTAATGTCTCAGTGTGTGTTCTTAGTTGTGAAGGGCAACGGAACGAACGGAATAATTTGTCTTCTCTTTGTTACTTTCACAATTGCCTCCACGGCTGGCGTTGTGGATTTAAAAGTTGCTACCATAAGTGAAATGGGTTCATTTTCGATACAAGACAACAGGAAGCTGAGACGCTTGGGAGTCATGACCCAAGTGGGCCCGCCCCCCCTAGAGTGTAAAGGAGTAATTGGGCTGAAAAACTTGTCGGATGGGGGACTTCTTCTGATGATCAGATTGCTTCCTGTTGTATCGCTCTGTAAAGAGTTTCCTATCATCATCATCATCATACTCCATTTTAATTTTGCCATATTATACAGCTGACTGACCAGGCCTATAGCAGCTAGATTTTTATTTTTCTGGGTCCGAACATTGATCTCCTGACTGAAAGGAACCATCATGTTTGTATTATATCCAGAAAAAAATTCATACATTGTAGACCAAAAGATTTTAAATTCTGTTCTATAGTCAACATCTGGTAAACTATACAAATATGTTTCTATTTAAATAAACATAACATCTGCTTGTAATTTTGATAAAATAGCCACTTTCTGGTCCACAATGTGTGCATGTTATTATTTATAAATAATTACTTGTCTCCACACACTAATTCTTGTACTCATGTTAAAGTTTTTTAACAGCTGTCTCTTAAGAGATGAGGACAGAACAGGCCTACTGTACCCCAGGCATAACGTATGTCAGACTGTCTGACAACCTCATCATGTAAATACAAATTGCTACAGAAACCACCACACAAGAGTATGTAACTCCTCCATGCAGGCTTCTTGTAATGAGACAACCTGCAGTAATTGCGTACATGCTCCACATGGAGAGCAAAGAAAAAAATGATGTACTGAGACACTAATCAATATCAAATATAAATATGTGACAATATCACAAAACTGATAATACAAGGTATGTCAGCCTTCTGAGATAATAAATATAAAAATGTGACAATATCACGTAACTGGTAATATGTCATCCTTCTGAGATAATAAATATAAAAATGTGACAATATCACGTAACTGGTAATATGTCATCCTTCTGAGATAATAAATATAATAATGTGACAATATCACATAACTGGTAATATGTCATCCTTCTGAGATAATAAATATAAAAATGTGACAATATCACATAACTGGTAATATGTCAGGCTTCTGAGATAAATATAAAAATGTGACAATATCACATAACCGGTAATATGTCAGCTTTCTGAGATAAGGAGACAGTACTATCACAAGACGAAGAACTGGAAAGTGTAAATGAATTCGAATACTTAGGATCAATCATTAACAGCTCTGGCGACTGTGCAGTAGAAATTAAAAGAAGACTTGCAATTGCTTCACATAAGCTAATACAGATGAAAAACCTATGGCAAGGCACAAGCAAAGAAACAAAGTTACAACTGATCAGAGCATGTATATTCCCAGTAGCAACATACGGCTGCGAGACTTGGACACTCAATAAAACAGTTGCAAAAAAGATTACATCATTCGAAATGAAATGCTACAGAAGGATGTTGAGAATACCCTGGACAGAAAAAAAGACCAACAGAGAAGTACTGCACTCACTAAACGTACAGGAACATTGGCTCCTAAATACCATCGCAATAAGGAAGCTGAAATTTTTCGGTCATATAAAAAGACATACTAGTCTGGAAAAAACAGTGATGGAAGGCATGGTCCCTGGAAAAAGGGGAAGGGGTCGACCTAGACGACGGTGGACCCAGGACATCACAGAGAGTCTGAACTTGTCTTTGGCTGATGCAGGTCGACTTGCCCAGAATCGTGATGCGTCAGAGCAGCTGTAATGGAGACAACGTTCTGGAAAGAATACGTCACATGACGTCACATGATGCCATGGATGACTATCACAAGATAGGGCAGAAACAAGGTCTGAGTTAAGCAGCTTGCTGTATGATAGGATGAGAAATAAGTGTCCAAATTAGATAATGTCTAAGGGGTAGAAAAAGACTAGGAAACTAAAAATGTTTAAAACAAGGAGAAGAGGGTGATAGCGTTAAAAAGACTGAATTACTATTCTGATATTTTTGCACATCTACGCACATGCGTATATTGACATATTGATAGAAGAGCATTAACAAAACAAGAAACAAGATTTTTTTATAAAAAATGACAGATATTAAAGAGACACTGAAAAGACAATATTCCACATACCTTAATGATGGCTGTGGCCTCAATAAAATTAACTCCATAATTGTTATGCTCCTCAATACCAGTGGCAATGGTTAGAATATTAGGGTCAAATATGATATCATTGGGGTTAAATCCCAGTTTTTGGGTTAGCAGATTGTAAGAACGGGTGCATATGGCCACTTTACGTTCTGTGTCTGTAGCCTGAAACAGATAAAAAGACAGACGTGAACAGCTGTTTATCTTTGTCACCTTAAGTGTTCTAAATACTGGGTTTTTTCCCCACAGCAACTACAATCATACACTGTGATTGCGATTTACTGAATAGTGCATAATTTAAGATCATTTTTCTCCACAGAAATTCAGTAACATTACAATCAGAGTGTTTCATAAAACACATAGGAAAATCAACCATATCGATTGGAGGCCGACCTCTGTGTAATCTACGTTTTGCTGATGATATTGATCTGATAGCTGGAACAGAATCAGAACTTCAAGACCTTACCTCTAGACTGGAGAAAGTAACAAGAACATATGGGATGGAAATTAATATAGAAAAAAGCAAGATATTGGTGAATAGCCATAAGAAACATGTTCCGACCAACATTACGTTAAATGGGCAAACGTTAGAAGAAGTTAACACCTTTAAATATCTCGGGTCCACTATATGTAGTGATGGAAGATCAAATAAAGAAATCAAGACAAGACTTGAGATGGCCTCAGCTGCCATGACAAGGTTGAATGTGATCTGGAAAAGTAACATCAGTTTTCCTGTGAAGATCAAATTATACAAATCACTTGTATTATCTATTCTCTTGTATGGGTGTGAGGGCTGGACACTCACTGCAGATACGGAGCGAAGGATTCAGGCTTTCGAGCATAAATGTTATAGAAGAATTTTGCGCATTTGCTATAAAGAGCACAAAACAAATGTCTATGTTAGAGAGAAGATAAACACTTATGCAGGCCATCAAGAACCACTTTTGTCAATAGTGAAACGTCGAAAGCTTGCCTGGTTTGGGCATGTAACTCGTCATGACTCCCTTTCGAAAACGATCCTCCAGGGAACAGTCGAAGGTAAACGGAGAAGAGGAAGGCAAAGAAAATCCTGGGCTGATAACATCAAAGAATGGGCAGGACACGGTTTCTTCACACTTGTACGCATTGCTGAGAATAGAGAGCAGTGGAGGACCCTGTCTGCTGATGCTTCCACCATGGCACCCCTACGACCCATGACGGGTTATGGGTTGAGATGATGAGATGATAGGAAAAGGAACATAAAACATAAACGGCATGAAATTATGAAAAACAATATGAAAGCTGCATCAAACAATAGTGTTAATATCCTCTTTAGAACTGTCCACAGAAACAACAAATGGAGCTAGGTTCGGGCATGTAGATATGCTACTCAAAATGAAAGGCTCATCTAGAGATGGCAATCTGAAGAATTAGTCCAGCAGAGTCTGAGCCTTAAGTTCTCAGTTTCCTCATAAAAGCTCACCATAACAATAGCCACTAAATCTGTGTTGAATAACTGAACTTCGATCTGTATCTGAATAGTCCTCCATTAAAGTGCAAGCAGTAGTAGAGATCTTTTTCACATTTTTCCCAGCTTGCGTTACTTCAGATTCGCAAATTTTGAGATCCACTGTAATCGATTTCTCTAAGTTTTTCCTAAATGCATTCTTTACATTTTTTCCATTCCAATGTTTTAAATTACTGATAGCTGTCACAGTGGCTAAGATGTATGGCATCCACCACGAATTCTAAAGGCACCAGCTGTGATTCCCAGTATAATTTTTGGAAATTTTTTTTCAGAACCTGGTCCTAATGATGTCATACTCCCCCTGGTCTCCTGGGAGTGAGATCGGATGCCTAGTCTTCTCGATAAGGGCGAAAAAATAGGAGGCCCCATGTGCAAGTTGCACAAAAGGGATCTAACTGGTTAGTAACATTGTTAAAACTTGACAACGTTAAAAATCCCTCGGCAGTTGAAAATCTTAAGAGTAGGCCATATGGCCGCTGCCCTGGCAAAATTTAAAAATTAGGACACTTATCCACCACAAAAATATTTATAGAATGTGTGATTCCTATATACACACACTGGGATTCTAGCCGGCTGCTACGGAGTTCATGCAGTGTGCTGAGATCCTCCTTGTGTGATCTAATGGAGGAGAATGGAGCACTGATGGAGTTTTCCATGTGCAATGAAGATATTACTTAAAACCAAACCAAACCTAATTACTGATATTATAAAAATGCTGATACTAAACTGTGGAATGAAATATAACTAAATACCCAACTCTTTCCAGAATACCAACAACAATTCTCCAAATCTGTACTCGGAACCCTTCTAATAATAATTAAAAAAATTAACCACACCTGAGTATGCCTCAACTGTTCAATGTTTACCTGTCCTTCCTCATCAAAAGCCATAACAACCACAGCTGCTCCATACTGTTTGATAGTCTTGGCCTTTTTCAGAAAGTCCACTTCTCCTTCCTTTAAGCTGATGCTGTTGACAACGCATTTTCCCTGAGCACATTTCAGCCCAGCCTCAATGACACTGAAGTTGGATGAATCAATACACAGTGGGACCTAGGGATTAAAAAAAAAACACTGTATAGGCAATATAAAGTGTCTTTTTTAAATATGAAGAAAAAAAATGACAACCACAAAGTTGCAGACTTTCATAAATAGGCGCCTACCCAGAAAAGAAAAACTGAAATGATATGATAAAATAACCAATGTGGAACTGATAGAAATAACCAGACAAGTATAAGTGGAATAAGAAGTGGTGTAGGATAGGACACACATTCAGAAAACCAGCTGACAGCATTACAAGGCAGTTCTAGCTCTGGAATCCTCAAGGTAAGCGATATAGAGGGAGACAACACAACAACAACAAAAATAAAACACACACACCGAGAAGGGCATCAGAAACAGCCATGTAGAAGATAATGAAGACGGGCTCCAATCTGATTCAGTCCAAAATACCTTCATTTCAAAACTCTCTGGGCACTCAACTGATCAGGATCAAATAGTTGTACCAAATTTAGGTTAATGCATGCAGAACACTGAAAGAAGCAAAAAAACAGATTTGATGAAGCCGTCAGCACGCGTGGCACATGATTATCGAATTCCAAGAAAATCAGGCTCATACTGTTAAATGACAATGAAAAGACCACCTGTAACATGAAACAAGGCACGGGAAAAGCTATAACATGTGGAGAAACAAGATGATTCTCACTGGGGCCATGGATAAGAAGTCACTGGGGCCATGGATAAGTAGAAGTCACTGGGGCAATGGATAAGTAGAAGTCACTGGGCCATGGATAAGAAGTCACTGGGGCCATGGATAAGAATTCATGGGGGCCATGGATAAGTAGAAGTCACTGGGGCCATGGATAAGTAGAAGTCACTGGGGCCATGGATAAGTAGAAGTCACTGGGGCCATGGATAAGCAGAAGTCACTGGGACCATGGATAATCAGAGGTCATTGGGACCATGGATAAGCAGAAGTCACTGGGGCCATGGATAAGCAGAGGTCACTGGGACCATGGATAAGCAGAGGTCATTGGGACCATGGATAAGCAGAGGTCACTGGGACCATAGGTAAGTAGAAGTCACTCGGGCCATGGATAAGCAAAGGTCACTGGGGCCATGGATAAGCAGAGGTCATTGGGACCATGGATAAGCAGAAGTCACTGGGTGTCACGAAATGGATTTAGGACTAGAGACTGTCTACCTATAGTGACAAGACACTAGTGAGAAGGAAGACTGGAAAATTAGATTCAGATAGAAATATAGTGCAAAATGTGAAAGTTGAGACCATTGGCTCCGAGGTTGAGAACCGAGGTTGATTCTTTCCTCGCCACTTCGGACGTTTAAATTGCTATGGCCTCGAACCACCTCTAACTACCCTATGGGGATAAGGTTCAATTAAGATTCACAAACACCAAGGTACAGACAACATATAGCTACTGTACTAAAGGAAATGACTGATGCCAGCTACAATTTATACAAGTTTATTATACACCTATAAACAACAAACATATGCATGTCCCATACATCAAGTGCGAGGATGCACTCCTGAAACAAAATCAAGCACAGTTAAAAAAATGCATCCACCCCAACCCTTCTCCCACAATTGCAACCTGTATGGAGAAAGAAGGTAAGGTTAACTGAAATGAACTACACTGCACTTGATGTCGCCTACACTCCAAACTAGCTGTTCTAAATTCTAACTCTAACTCTAAGTCCACTGATAGCTGGAACGACGGCGAAGTGACTACACAATCTCTGCACAGACTTCGGTTCTACACAGCCTATCCTGGAATCTCCTGAACACAACTAACTGCACCTCTAAACTTCAGCAGCTGTCCTCTGCTATGATTCACCAAAACTAACAGTTCTGCCTATCTGTGCTGACTTCAGTAGAGAGAATGTTTACCCTATCTCTCTCCACTACTCTGGAATTGACTGAGGTTTAACAGAACCCCCTGGATTCTGGACTGGAACTGTAGCTGACTTCTACCACTCTGAAATTACCTGCCCGAGTACCTATAACTGGGCCGTCGGCTTTATTATGGCCGTGAAGAAACGAACACAAAATTACCACAACGCTGGCAGCCTGCCAAATCTGCGTGTGTAGCGAGCGTCAGAGCTCAGGATTTATCCACAAAAATCCTATTCGCTGGAAAATGTCTTCCCCTGGCTGGGAAAACGTATTTTCTTCCTCTCCTTCCACTACTGGCAACTAACGTAAAACCCTTGCGGTTCTGCGAATGCCCCAACTTTGCCGTGGGAGAAATTTTGTGGTCTCAAAATTCCGCTCTCATTCCCACAAAGCCGGTACCTGCTGTTTTAGACAAAACAAAACAACAGCTAAACAAACCATAATAATACATTTCAAATAACAATTAACTTCCTTACTCTTCACCACGCAACTCCCCTCTCCACCTGAGCCCACAAAGTAAACATTGGCTAACCCAGATCGCTTGTTCTGCCTGACTAACTCCGAGCAACAACAATATTTTCAATGGCCCGTCTGGGCAGACGTACTGTGGCCTACTTCTTACGCTGACACTAATGCCGTAATGTTTAACACAACTAAAACTAGCTTTCTCTAGGAATTCCTAAAATTCCCGTCAATAATAGTAATCACATTCAAAATGTAATACAAAATAATTCCCTTTAAAATTACTTCTCCCATCTTCTGAATTCACAGAACAATAATGCACAATCAATAACATATAATCCTGTTTACGCTAGCATCTACCTGCCGTCAAAAGTTATACATAACCCCCGATTATCAAATTGAAAACCCCGTAGTTCAGCCACGTGGTGCCGCACGTTTTTCAACCACGCGCCCCTGAACATTCATTCAATAAAGATACCACACATCACGTGCTTCAATTAATACCTCTATCACTTCCGTCCACAGATATATGCGTAACTATATAAATAGCGAGCATCAATACTCTCACTAAAATCACAAATAAAAATACACATTACACACGCTCCCGACTATTCTGTAAATACATATGATTCGCAGATGCGAGTTTCTCTCCCGACCGACTTTGCAATAATACAAAGCGGTGATATCTCAACTTTTAAACCATGCCGCTATTCTTTCAACAAGGAATTAAATGGACCTAGTTTCTCATGTCTATCACTCAGATCGAATTGATGGCTCTGGAGTTAAGAATTAAATTAAACTAAAACTTCCCAAGAAACTCAAATGATCGGCTAGGACTAGAAAAATTAAATAAAGTCCTCACGCAAAAATTCATGCTTACCAAATCTCGAATGTCCTACTGAAGGCAATCGACTTGACTCTGGCAACCGGCTTGGCAATTTTTTTAAAAGAGACCGAACTATGAAATATCGGGCTTTTTATAATCAAGACCCCACGCGCCGACTTCGTGACGTCACATGCGCGGCGTGGTTCTAATGCCAGTGCGCGCGCGGCATTTCAACTGCAGTTATCTCTCAGCCAATCAGAACCTTAGATCTTTCTGATGCAACCAGTTTCTGCTAGACAAAGAACCGGGAATTGGTCCTAGCCCTATACTGCGGAAATGAAGCAAAAATGGCCGCAAATAATTTAACTCCCGAAAAATGCGTATATGGCCACGCAATATCTTTAAAAAAGGACACTGGTGCAAATCCTGATCTAGCCTCTATAATCTTAATCTAGAATAATACTTTCTAATTCCCTACACCCCCATTCTAAACACATAAAGGAGAACCATAAAGCAGATGAGATCAAACTCCCTCGTGATCTCATCTTGAAAAAACGTAAATAATAGAAGGAGAAGAAACATGGAGAAGGATTTTTCTTTAATCCCTCCAAAAATATAGTGAACAAATTGCAAAGAGAAAAAGACATGGGCCATTTGAAAGACAGAATCTCAGTACTCTCGTCACAATCATTATCTAGTTCGTTAATGTATCACTCGTGCTGTCGGTGTTAAATGCTTTACATATAGAAACATTTCTCATTCAGATGAGGTTGGGGGCTCTGTTGTTACGGGATCTAAAGAAAGAAGCTAAGGTGTGGGGAAACAACTCTTTACTATAATTCACTAGATTTCACTGTCCAATTTAAAGCATTTTTGCATTCTCTTCTTTTGTCCAAATTCGAATGAGTCATAGTAACTGTTCTAACGTACCATGGCTGCAAGTACCAAAACATTCAAAAGTCCATATCCGCATGCCCTCATTTACTAATCTCAGATCCTGCACTGTAATGTCAGAATATAACAAGAATGCTTGTAGTTCCTTGAAGAGCTAAAAGGTAATGAAAGTCACAGATTGGATTGGTTCAGACCCTGTCTTAAGAGGCAACAAATCTCTGCTTTACTACAGGCTGGCAGCCAATTGGCATCATTTGTGGTACGGATTTTGTTGCGCGCTTTAAATTGTCGCACTTTCTTTGTCTTTCTCTGCTACATAGCAGATATTTTGTATCTATAGCTGGCTTTCACTAAGGGACAAATCAAGGGTTTATCTGACATTCCTGAAGGTATATATAATACTAAACATTTGCAGGAGCGACTGAGAGATATGCATTATTTCGACAATCAAATGGGCACGTGAGATATGACGTGAAGAATTTTTACCACAGCCACTCTGAGAACTCGGCTTGTGTTCTGGCTCTCCACTTTGAGATCTCGTATAAGTGAAGTCTCTAAAGCTTCAACCATCTTATCTTCTTTCCTGATCACGGGTGCATCCTTTAAGAGACAGGCATTATCTGCGAAAGTAATACCTTTATTACCTCTTACTTCATGAGAAATACTAGTCTGAGCGGTTTCTACACAGACAAAATGCGATCGCAAGAAAAGAAGAATTTGCATTTCCTGCATTGTCGGCAGTGATGGTTACTATGCGATATGTCTGTAAGTTCGCCTACCGGCAATCGGATGTTTACAGCCCATGTTTAGAAAAGTAATGTTTGAAATTGTGCACTAGATGAGTCATGCAAAATACTCAAATCAGATTGGCTGATCATTTGAGCTGTTAACATAGACAGGGGACAAAATAATGTACAGTGAATATACACCTAGCACATGCCCATTTTATGTGAGGAATTGTGTTCGCCTGCAGTCAAACTACTTTTTGCACGAAGCGTTCACCCGTGGTGAGCAACAGTCACTAGCGACGTTTAATTCGTCACATGTCGTGGGGTCAGTGTGTTGTTTATTTGGGCCGTTCGTATTCATTCACTGGTTTGAAGTGGACGTGATTTCATCTAAGCTCCAGGATTTTATGGAGAGTGTGTTTTTCCTAACTGGGACATTAAATGTATTTTTCAAAGGCCTTTAACCTATTTAAGAAAGTTCTGATGGGGAAGGAAACACACTTGCACAACCCCTTTTAATATTTTCGATAAGGATACTTAAGTATATTGAGGTAACTGCCAGTTTTTATTCATCTGAGCAAAAGTTTGTTCGCCACATGGATTGGGTAAGTTGTGAATTTGCATTCTATATTTTAGTACACGCAGGATGAAACAAGATTTAAGGTATCTCTCAATATAATTTTACTATGTGAAAATGGAGATGAAGAAAATTCATTTGATTGACAGGCTCGTCATTGTATGAGTAACTAATCGAACATGATGAACCTGCCACTGCATGCCATGTGATATCATTATGGATAGTTTCGTGAAAGAATGTACAATAAAGTCAACCATGTTTTTCCGTGGATATGCCGGGGAGGATGTTGTATATGCTGACCATAATGTCCTGTATCAAACCAGTGTAAATGTCGATGTTAAAATATGCACTTTCTATAAGTTATGGAAGTTTCAAACTTTTCACATCAGTGTAAACAATAACATTCAAAACATATTCTCATTTATATTGCGATAACTTTTCAATCAGGAGTGAATTTCTTTCACATAGCATTTAAATAAAACTGGTTCAATTAAAGCTTGTTTTTTAAATGTCTGTAAAGGTGCAAAAATATTCAATTTAAAAGTAAAATGAAAGTTTTATTTTAAGTGGATTAAATTTAATTGTAAACGAGGTGAATTCGTGCAGTCCCGACAAAAGGATGGTAAGTAAGGGGGTTACCCTTTTAAATGCCAGAGGGAAACGATAGCTAGAGAAATGCAGTCAATGTTTCGATAGCTTGATCTGTTGCATCAGGACCAACGAACCAGAGCTGACCAAGACCTTACTCCACCTCCACGTGGTGGTACTGGAAACAGGCTGCATCACTGCAGTCTGGCTGAGAGAGTAGAGATCGAAGTGGGAAGGCAAACCCGGTCCCGGAAAATGCCGTGCTGAAACGAGTGTCACCGAAAGGTGATCAGCGACCGCAGGTTTATGTAAAAACAACGCAACCAACGTCAGAAGGAGCGAACCGTCATTGGCAGAAGAAGAAGATAATCGCCAAAGGGAACTATTTTTGGCAAATGACGTCTCCTGCTTATCCACCAATGATTCATTTTTTCAGCTGAATGCCCTATTCAATTATTTTCAAATATTTAAAAACTTAAGTGATTAAATTTTGTTATTTGTAATTTTAGGACAAAAAGCTAATCTTCGAATTTAAACGGTTTAAAGTTTCATGTGTCCTATATCAATATAAAGAGCAACACCATTTTCCTACATAATTTCCAAAAATGAAAGTGATCCGCAGCGAAGCCAGAGAGAGGTCCGTGAAACGCTCACACATATAGCCACTAGTTACTCAAGACAATGAAGTCTTCCGGCCGCTGGCTTGCACACTAACATTGGACCAACGTGAGATGTTTTCGCTTAAATATCTTTCAAGGCTCCCTTTGTCGAATAACGTCATAACCTTTAAACATCTATAGGTAAGAGTAATCTTTTTTGGGAAGGATTTCATTACTTTTGAAGGGCCATTATTTTATATTCATAGAGGGGGAGTTAAATGTTTGAGATCCGCAAATACAATGTTTGAGATCCGCACATGCACGTCTAGTATTTTGTAGACGCAAATTTGCCAATGAAAGCCAAAGTCTATTCTGGCTCTCAAATTAAACCAATGGTAAGCTCTTTAGAACTATGTGCGTCGGGGTGTTAAATCATTACTATCCCTGTAAAGTTTCTTTTCTTCTTTCCACTCTGTAAAGTGTCAGTCGGTGTGCTCTGTAAGGAAGAGTGGTGTGTTGTTGAGATCAGGCATGCTCCAGTCTACCCAGCTGTAAATGGGTAACTCACCCTAGTCCTGAGTTAGGGAAGGCAAAGGCTCCAGGGGAAGCAGGCCCTAAACTTGGTCACTCCAACCGACGCAGGATGGTGTATGTATGAAGTAGAAGTGCAGAGTGTGATTACCGCGAATGGTGTACTGTTCGTGTGCTGACCAATATAACCACTCATACACTTGTGTCTACAAGGCACCAATGCAGACTGCTGGAATCTTTGTTTACTCAATTTATTCAGACGTACACACTGGGACATACGAGTACATCATGGTATGTTGACATATCAATTTGTAGGTATACATAGCAGATCTGAAGTCATGACACATTCAGAAATAATGGGCAGTACATCAAAAGTTCAATGTCATGATACATTATGGCCGCATCCCCCTATCTGACTAAACGCGTCAGTGAAGGCAGATCGGTAAATAACTAAGGTTACTTGACGTCCATAGTTTGTAGTATATATTATGAAACCACGAAAGAGGGGTTTCTAGCAAGATTGAGATCTCCCTGTCACTGTCCGATAATAGGATAAATAATCTGTTCTCTTGGCAGTGATCAAAACATATGATGACCGAAATCTAACATGGCTGCCTCCCTGAGTTGTCGTTCACTCATTCATAGGAAGGAGAATATAAGCCAGAGTTAATTTATAATGGGTATATAACTGATTTCATAAATGTTTCCATACAGCTCTACGGTGATCAGGTTAATTCACGTACGGTAGCCATAACCGCTGCAGGAAAGTCTGTCATCTTCGTCGATACAAAACACGACCCTAGCGATACGAAGCACAATGTTCCATCTAGGTCGAATCGACATGAGATCATCAAAATAGGGTCTGGCAATACATGGAGTCCGAATTATACATTGTACCGTACCTTAGGAGAGTCTCTAACATAAACTATAGTAGAGATACCATCTCCTTTAGAAGAAAACCACTTCATGAATCGTATTTCCTTAAGAATCTACCAGCCCTTTGAAAAATGCGTACCCGCCATTATCACGGTACATCGGAACTCATCACGACTTGTCAAGACAACTCATACTTCCGCTAGACCGGAATAATAAGAATCTAGTCCCGCCTACCCATCCAAAATATACAATATAGGACTGATTCTACTTGTACTAATAATATGTAATACATATGAATTCAGGCCATAAACATAATAAGCAAATTAATATATTTTCTGGCCCTAAAAAATAAGTACAAACGTAAGAGCAATCCATGCGCCGGATCAATATCAAGAACGATTACTCCTATAATCAAAAGTGTGAATCAAACATGGATTCTCTCGCTTTTACCATAGACAGCATTTTCATACACAAATGAATGAATGTCTATATTTTTCCCATATTAAATAGCCATATAGATTTTTGTAATATGTGCGTCAAAATATGCACGCAACAGATTACCACACCCCTCGGGAAAAAAAAAAAATGGTACATTTTTTTTTTTTGAAACACATCTAGGAGCAACATACAATAGGCTCACAACGCACCAATAACAATGCGCAGATGATAAGCATAAGTTTTATGACCTTAGAGAAGTACTTCTCTAAGTATAAATATTTCCAGAGAGGTGTCACCAACGCATACTACAATATTAGCAATGACACAATTTCCACATTAGTTTATACATAAATTTCATCTAAGATATCTTAACATCATGATCATCAAAGACGAAAAACATTGAAAGATCAGCGGTGAATAAATATCAATGAACCGCTAAGTAGTGTTACAATCAATATATGATATATTACATATGTGTACACATTTCAACATAGAAACAACTGTATCAAAGTTGTATAACAGTTATGAATCATGTGGGCATCTAGACAAAATATCTGCCATCACATTTTCTGACCCACGGATAGCTCGCACCGAAAAATGAAATGGCTGTAGAGCAATCGCGTATCGCGTTGATCTCGCGCTCTTCAGATTTTTACTCTGAATAGCCGTAAGAGCTTTCTGGTCAGTTTCCACAATGAAATGCGCGCCCAGAAGAAATCTTTGCAGTTTAAGGATTGACCAAACCATAGCCAATAATTCACGGTCTAGGACCGAGTAATTCTTCTCTGCGGCATTTAATTTCCGAGAAATATACATCACAGGATGCAGAGTTCCAGAGTACTCTTGCATTAGTGCAGCTCCAATCCCGGTGGATGAAGCGTCACTACGAAGAATAAATGTCTTATCCTTAGAAGGCAATACTAGGATAGGTGAAGTAGAAAACATAGTTTTAACCTTATCCAAAGAGGATTGACATTCTTGAGTCCAATGGACTACATTAGGAGACCCTTTCTTTAGCAAGGAAGAAAGAGGTGACATAATGGAGGACAGATTCGGGATGAATCGTCCATAAAATTGTATTAGACCTAAGAGACTTCGTACTTGCTTTTTAGTCTTAGGAATAGAAATGTTAAGTATCTTACTTGTATTATGGTCTTCTGTTTTTAGGAACCCATGACCAACACGGTGTCCTAAGAAAGATATTTCGCTAAAACCAATACATGCTTTCGATGGTTTCGCTGTCAGGTTATGCTCGCGTAAGATAGACAATAGTTCATTTATACCATTATAGTGATCGTTCCAAGTATCACTGAAAAGACAGATGTCATCAAGATACGCAATGACATCTGAGCGATGAGATAGGATTCGACGCATCATGCGTACAAATGTTGCAGGGGCGTTCATAAGACCGAAAGGCATGAAATTCCATTGGAATAGACCCCTAGGCGTCGAAAAAGCAGTAAACGGTTTGGCGTGTTCGGATAGTGGAACTTGCCAATATCCCTTAGACAAATCGAGTTTAGTAAAGAAGTGAGAATTCGATAGTCTCGTAAGTAGCTCTTCTAGTAAAGGCATAGGTTCAGCATCAAATTTAGTCACTTGATTCAATTTGCGATAATCCACGCAAAGACGTATGTTATTGTCTTTTTTTTTTCGTACTATAACCATCGGCGAAGAATATGCTGATGTGGATGGTTCAATAATTTTTAACTCTATCATCTCATCTAACTCTTTCTCTACCTGTGCTTGAAAATGTATCGGGATAGGATACGGTCTGACTCTTATAGGACTATGGTCAGTAAGAATAATGTCATGTTGAATGACATCAGTTTGACCAGGAATGTCAGTAAGGACATCCTGAAATTGTTCTAACATAGTAGAAACTTGTTTCTGCTCTCCTGGAGATAATTCTGGAGAAATTGCAACATCTTTCCATGATTCATTAGAGTGAAGAGGAATCATTGGAAAAGGTAAATTTACATCCGAGAAACTCGTTTCCTCATCCTGTATTACTGACAGAGATGAGTACTGTCCATGTTGGACTGGAAAATCGTCCGTTGCCTGGAAAACAGGTTGTAAATAATCAGGACGTTCATGGAATTCCGTGAGCATGTTGATGTGGAAGGTTTTACGCTTCCCGTCAATATCGACGATATAGTCAACATCGGAAACTTTTGATATTATATCGTACGGACCTTTCCAAGAAATGAGAAGTCTATTTTCCCTACAAGGTAGCAAGACAAATGCTTTGTCACCTGGACAAAGTTGTCGCAAACATCTCTTTTTATTGGCAAATTCCCTTGCCTTCTGTTTCGCAAATTCAGAAGAAGCAGTTGCCAATTTGCATGCTTCAATAATCTTGTGTCTAAGTGCGATGACATATTCATAAGAGGATTTTGTGTCATCGACAATATTATCAGCAGTTATAAGATCATGAAGTAAGGACATAGGACCTCGCGGTTTCGCGCCAAAGACAAGTTCAAAGGGAGAAAATCCTGTATGTTCGTTGGCGACCTCTCTATATGCAAAGAGAGCCGCGGGTAAAACCCTATCCCAATCCTGAGGATGATCTTCTGTTATCTTACCTAGTAGGTTTTTCAGAGTTCTATTCAAACGTTCCACCATCCCATTGGACATAGGATGATAAATACTACTCAGCGATCTCTCTATCTTCAGAGTCGACATTACTTGAGACATGGTATCCGATATGAGTTGGGTACCATGGTCGGATAATATTTCTGCTGGAAACCCCAGACGAGAAAATATTAACCAAAGAGCATCTGCGACATCAGCAGTAGTTATGCTCTTTAGAGGAACAGCCTCCGGCCAACGTGTGCACATATCAACACACGTCAAAATAAATTGGTGTCCTCTAGCAGACTTTATCTTAAATGGACCAATGATGTCTATCGCCATTTTTTGAAATGGCCGAATGGGAATGTCTGCAGCCTGAATAGGTGCATCATGGCGTGGACCTCTGGATTTAATCTCTTGACATACTTTACAAGATCGACAATAGATTCGTATGTCCTTATTCACAGCAGGCCAAAGAAAGATTGAAGAACTCTAGCTTTAGTACGGGAAAAACCCATATGTCCAGCACACTGCGAATCATGAGCGTGCTGTAAGATTTTAACTCTCATATTTTTAGGCACAAGGATTTGAGAATGAATGGACTTAGCGGAGTCTTGTACCATACGTACAAGTACGCCATTCTTCATCGTAATCCAAGATTTACGATTTGTATCCTTATTCGGATCACCTTTTGTTGCCAGAGTAAAGAATTTCTTTAGAGTAGGATCATCTTCCTGCTGTTTGATAAAGGAATCGTGGGAAATCTCCAAGGGATCATCTTGGATCTGCGCATCATTATCTTCAGAATGTGAAGATTGTGGCATATTAAGAGCTTGAGCCCTAGTGATTACTGCATTAGCAGATTGCATATTAACATTTTCCCAATTAGAAATTTGCTGTGGAGTGCATTCTTTCACTCCATGAATGCGACCGATGATAAGATCAGCGATCGGATTCGGCAAGAGACATGCTTGCACCTCTCCTGTAAAGAAAGGCGTAGCAATATTGATAATGGCAGTGGAGTACTTCTCCAATGTGCCACCAAATGTTACACATTTGACTATATTGCCTGTAGCTCGAGAAGGATTTACGAGTGATTGCCTCACTCCAATGGTAGTGCACCCCGAATCGAAAAGAATTGATACCGGAGTACCATCTATTAGGCCCCTATTAAAGACAAGAGCACCCCTTCCATTATGCGCAATTGACGCATGGAGAGCGGGAAGCGGGTGACCGCAGCTTAAAGTAGAAACTGTGGTTGGATCGAATAATGTTTTGCATTGCGAACACTCAGATGCTCTAGCAAAATCGAAAGCGGAATTTGCTACACTATTGGAGTCTTTTTTATCATTATTCTGATTATCCGTGTCGTGGAACTCCTGTTGTGCAGAGTTAGCCTGGTAATAAGATTTACCATGTCTTTTGTGTTGTGATCTACCTCGGTTATAATTGTCTCTATAATTATTATTGCCTCTGTTATAACCCCTATTTGGGTTTGAATCATAATATTCATGATCATAATCATCACGCTCATTATATTGAGTATCCCTGTAATATTGTTTCTGTTGTCTCCATGAAGCACTTGGGTAGTTCCTATAGCTACTCCCTTTTCGAGAATTTCTAACATTATGGGTACCTCTCGCGTGTCGAGGACTATCAGCCCGATTCCAGTTCTTCAAGAAGAACCCTGATTTGAGTGGTTATCTTGGTTTTGATACTTATTCCAATTAACCTTTTTATCAAATTTATTTTTAGCTCCTTGGAATTTGTGTGAGTAATTCTGATTATATTCTGTTGCCGAAGCAACTGGCATACTCTCTTTAATGTTAGAGTTACTAAGAATCATGTCAGGGTGTGCCGTGGCATACTGGTCACAATATTCTTCCATTTGCTTTATTGTACCAGGTTTACGCTCATGTAAGAACTCTAGGAATGATTTATTTACAGAAGACATGACCTTGTCTCTTAGCAATAAATCCGTAAGACCATCAAATGTTTTCTCTGTTTTGGATAATTCAATCCATCGTGAAAGTGTAATTCGTGCTTTTGAGATGAAATCTGAGAATTCTACACCTACCTCAGGTCTCATTGTTTTAAACAAAAGACGATAACCTTCCTCAGACAGCTGATATCTCTTTATCAAAGCTGCCCTAACAGCATCATAATTATCTTTGTCGGCCTCTTCAACAAAATATAACTTACTCAGAGACTCCCCTTTTAGATTTTCAGACAACTGATTCACATACTGTGATTTGTCAACATTATGAGATCGACAAGCCCGTTCAAATCTAGAAAGCCAAAATGTTATGTCATCACTGGTAGGGTTAAACGCTGGTACCTTGACCTTGTACACAAAGGGTTTACCATTACCACCAGATGCCTGATTAACATTACTCATACATGTCAATTTTAATTTCTCTAATTCAAACTCATGTTCTCTTATTGCTTTTCTCTCTTCAGCTTCTCTATCTAATCTTCTCTGTTCTGCAGCAGCTTCTAATTTTTTCTGTTCTGCAGCAGCAGCAACTTCTAATTTTTTCTGTTCTGCAGCAGCTTCTAATTTTTTCTGTTCTGCAGCAGCAGCAACTTCTAATTTTTTCTGTTCTGCAGCAGCAGCAACTTCTAATTTTTTTCTGTTCTGCAGCAGCTTCTAATTTTTTCTGTTCTGCATCAGCTTCTAATTTCTTCTGTTCTGCATCAAATCTCCTTTCCTCCACTTGCATCTGCAATTTCTTAAGTTCAGCAGCAGTATCAGCTTCTTTTTCTAATCTTTTTTCTTCAGCTAGAGCTTTCCTTTCTTCTGCAGCAGCTTTTTTTTCTTCTATTTGAAGTTTTCTCTCCTCAGCCGCAGCTTTTTTTTCCTCAGCAGCAGCTTTTCTTTCTTCAACAGCAGCAGCAATTTTTTTCTCTTCTGCAGCTAATGCTTTGTCATATTGAGCAACAGCCCATTGTTCTAAGTCTTTTCCAGTCTTATCAAGAGATTTTCCTTGTGCAATAAAATAATCTAATGTAGACATATTGTCTTCTTAAATCAGAAACCTGAAAAAGTAAATAAATTACCCTCTTTCACGTTAATGAGAGACAAGTCTATACCATAGACTTAGTCTTAGTCCAAACTTGTATGGTTTATAATAACCAATGATAACTTGAGTACCTATGGACAACAATAACTGTATCTCAAATACTGTGGGAGACAAGCCTTACAAAGGTCTTGTATATCTCAATGTAATCAAAGATCACTTGGGTACCTGTGGAAAATAATCATAAAGTACTGATCTGTACTATACTATCAGTGTATACCACTATAACTCCTATGTCATATGTCAACTAAAGACATTACAAAGGACAAACAAGAAAATACAATATGAACACATTTGCAGAGATCAAATTAAATTAAATAGGAGAAATGAAAAAAAATGATCACAGAAACCGTGATGATAACTGCCATAATATAACAAGACAAATAACGCCACAGTGTATAAACATAAGGGTGTAAAAAACTGAAATGAAAGGAAAGATGAGACCTACAATTATACAAACAAATCAAACAAAAATAAAGAACAGAAAAAATGTTACAAATACAAATATGAAACAGTCGTCACAACTAACCAAATATTTGCAAACTATGTTGCATGCAAATTTCAATTAAGAAATTGCTCCCTATCGAACGCCAGAACAAGACCAATATCACTCGGTATTTCCTGTTCTAGTCACCTCCCATCCAGGCCCGCAACATATAAACACCTACACATATAAACAAATAACATGTAAGCATAAATAGCATATAGCATACAATATAATTTATGTCATGAATGGAATGTGTTGCAGGTATGGTGTTGTAAAGCAGGCACAGTTTATTTTAATTCTAATAACTTGCCACTTTATTGAGTAATAGATTTAATTCTAAACTATTACACTGTCAATTTTTCTCTTTTGAGCATATGAAGATCCAACGATGAACTATGCACTTTATGTTCAACAACACTGTGATTCTTCTGTACGTTGAGAAATGTCAACAATACTGCTCCAGATATTTTCTACACTTGATACCACTGTCCTGTGTAATACTGTCTGTACAGCGAAAAACTGTCAACAAGCGCTGACCTAGATACAGCATCCTATCGGTAATACAGGTCAAGCTGACATCGACTGTATAGCTGTCCTACTGGTGTTGATGTGGTCAAACAAATGTTCTTTCAGCTGTAAACTGTGATTCTCAACACAAAACTGCGTAAGCTGGACCCAGGAATCTGGCTCGCCACTGTAAAGTTTCTTTTCTTCTTTCCACTCTGTAAAGTGTCAGTCGGTGTGCTCTGTAAGGAAGAGTGGTGTGTTGTTGAGATCAGGCATGCTCCAGTCTACCCAGCTGTAAATGGGTAACTCACCCTAGTCCTGAGTTAGGGAAGGCAAAGGCTCCAGGGGAAGCAGGCCCTAAACTTGGTCACTCCAACCGACGCAGGATGGTGTATGTATGGAGTAGAAGTGCAGAGTGTGATTACCGCGAATGGTGTACTGTTCGTGTGCTGACCAATATAACCACTCATACACTTGTGTCTACAAGGCACCAATGCAGACTGCTGGAATCTTTGTTTACTCAATTTATTCAGACGTACACACTGGGACATACGAGTACATCATGGTATGTTGACATATCAATTTGTAGGTATACATAGCAGATCTGAAGTCATGACACATTCAGAAATAATGGGCAGTACATCAAAAGTTCAATGTCATGATACATTATGGCCGCATCCCCCTATCTGACTAAACGCGTCAGTGAAGGCAGATCGGTAAATAACTAAGGTTACTTGACGTCCATAGTTTGTAGTATATATTATGAAACCACGAAAGAGGGGTTTCTAGCAAGATTGAGATCTCCCTGTCACTGTCCGATAATAGGATAAATAATCTGTTCTCTTGGCAGTGATCAAAACATATGATGACCGAAATCTAACATGGCTGCCTCCCTGAGTTGTCGTTCACTCATTCATAGGAAGGAGAATATAAGCCAGAGTTAATTTATAATGGGTATATAACTGATTTCATAAATGTTTCCATACAGCTCTACGGTGATCAGGTTAATTCACGTAGCCATAACCGCTGCAGGAAAGTCTGTCATCTTCGTCGATACAAAACACGACCCTAGCGATACGAAGCACAATGTTCCATCTAGGTCGAATCGACATGAGATCATCAAAATAGGGTCTGGCAATACATGGAGTCCGAATTATACATTGTACCGTACGTTAGGAGAGTCTCTAACATAGACTATAGTAGAGATACCATCTCCTTTAGAAGAAAACCACTTCATGAATCGTATTTCCTTAAGAATCTACCAGCCCTTTGAAAAATGCGTACCCGCCATTATCATGGTACATCGGAACTCATCACGACTTGTCAAGACAACTCATACTTCCGCTAGACCGGAATAATAAGAATCTAGTCCCGCCTACCCATCCAAAATATACAATATAGGACTGATTCTACTTGTACTAATAATATGTAATACATATGAATTCAGGCCATAAACATAATAAGCAAATTAATATATTTTCTGGCCCTAAAAAATAAGTACAAACGTAAGAGCAATCCATGCGCCGGATCAATATCAAGAACGATTACTCCTATAATCAAAAGTGTGAATCAAACATGGATTCTCTCGCTTTTACCATAGACAGCATTTTCACACACAAATGAATGAATGTCTATATTTTTCCCATATTAAATAGCCATATAGATTTTTGTAATATGTGCGTCAAAATATGCACGCAACAATCCCCTGTGTGTTTTAAAATATCAAATTTTAAAATTAAACTCGTGACCTCTTTCATATATGGCAGTAATACTTCCGATTGTATTGTACAAACTCACAAACACATCAGTGAACTTATTTCCTGACTAATACCTTCCGCCCATATTGTCTCCTCTGACAGGTTATCTGTAATATTGATAAAGAGATGGTCCAGCGGAAACGATTGCATATTATCACCTGTGTTTATGTGTGCATCTCCCAGACGGATTTCTTTCCATCAATTGGGCGAGACCACCTGTGTCAACAATGACTGTCTCTATCAAAGGTGGTTAGACGACTTAAGTGATAAAAGTATTATCCGCTGACCTGTCCAATTAGCCTTGTCATACTACGATTCACCGGGCGAAACGTAAACAAGTCTTGGGAGTGGTCAGAGCAAAAAAATGTAAGTGCATAAAATATGCCAAATAATAGGTCGATCGGTAGAGGAAAATGAAGAAATGAATTGATACTGCTGGAGAGAACGAGAGTTATGAAAAGTGCACAACTGAATTCATCACACCCACAAACACCCCGGTTATGCTATTCCCCCACAGTTAATCTTTAATTATGCAATACACCCACAACCACTCTTCTAACTGTCACAAACTGTTCTATATTACACTCACAAACACCGTTTATCTACACAGCAAACTGACAACCATACTTTAACATATAACTATCTCAGCAACACTTTTTAAATGCACAACTTCAACATGTTATCACATTTAAAAAAATATATTTTAACTATGGACCTTACCCTGGATATTTCTGGTTCAGATGCTATCAGATTAATAAATGTTGTCATTGCAGAGATCCCATCCAACATCCCTTCATCCATGTTAATGTCCAGAATCTGAGCACCATTCTCCACTTGGACTTTGGCCACCGCAAGAGCTTTCTAAAATTTGTAAATCAGACAATTTCTAATGGAAGTTTTTGGTTATTAAAATATAAGCTTATTATGAAAAAATACTCCACAAATGTAATGGTTCAGTGTATCTGCCTTGCCTCCTTTCCTTTATAATGTAGACTGTGGAAGAGAAAATATGTAATTTCCCTTTTATCTATTTTTAAAAAAAATGGACAGTGTGAAGATCTTTTGGATCTGGAAGCAGAAAAGTGATGAGAAAAGATAAAGAATAGATTTAAAAATAGGAAATGAGCATGCATGCAGAAGGGATCTCACTGGTTAGTAACAATGTAAAAACTTGACAATAGATGAAGGAGTTACATGATTTGAAAAGAGAAAAGCTGAAATCAGCAATACAACAATAAGACCAACTGACAAAGCAGGTCACAAATGACTTTACTGACTAAAATATATGAGGTTGGACAATAAACAGTGTAAAGTTAGACTTAAAGGACTAAGAAAGAAACAAGCTGTACAGAGATAGCCTAGTGCAGGGTTTCTTAACCTTTTTTTGTGCCATGTACCCCCCCCCCCCCCGACTGTCCCATTTTTCTTACCACTGTGTTGCAAGAATAAGGAATGCTTTGTAATGCTATCAGTGGGTTTTCTAAATGTGTGTACTATCTATCGCCAACATCTTCACATTTCCTGTTCCAATGGCACCTGTCTGGTTCTTGTCATCAGTTCCACATTGATGATCTTGTCATACCATTTCAATCCTTCTGTTCAATGTAAGCACCCACTTAGTGTGAATGCTGAAGCTTTTTTGGTTGCTGTTTTTGTTGTTCTCCACATTTCACAGGCATACAATAGAACTGACATGTCATGTACATATGTAAATGACTATTCTTTAGGGTAACTGATAAGTCACTCACTAATTACATTTGGAAATAAAAAGGACATTATAGGCCACTTGAAACAAATGGTAAAATAATGAGAAACAATTGCGATTTGACAAATAAGTTTTATTTTTAGTTCCCAGATACAAAGTAAAATCTGAAATGGCCATTAACTCTTTCTGTCACAAACTGTTTTTAGCTGAATCACTAAAATGGATACCAGTCTGTGGGGTTCAAGGGTTCGAAAGAGTTAACTGATGCTATAAGAGACAGCTAAAGTTCCTATCTGCTATGAAATTATGTACTGAATACACCTGATCTCATGCTGAGTAATGAGAGAGCTGACAGACTAGCATCAAGAGCACCCACAGTGAGGACACTGGAGATGGATAAGGGAGGAGATACTGAGAACAATTAATCATCGCCTGTTAGAGAATGACACTGCAATAGATGAATCATCAAGGTTAAGACTGTTGGAATTTGGCATCAAACGTAAGGCTAGCAGTGATGGACGTATGAGAGGATGCATCTTATATACAACCATCAAGCTACAGGAACAGTTAGCATTCACACTCCTCGACATATACTGAGGGAGACTGAGCACCTATGGGTTTGCCCGGAGTGCAGTGATGTCGATTCTGTTCAACAATAACAACGTGTTGTAAAATTAAAATGACACAGCGTTGAATGTAATAAAATGGCACAAATTGTCTTTATTGTGACGGTTGTTTCATGCAATTTGATAGGAGTCATGAAATAACATTTCAAAAATAAGAAGTGACTTTTCAATTATCCTGTAAATGTTTGTTCATAAAAAACACCTGTGAGAACAGTTACCTCAAACTCTCGATTCTTGATGAGTCTGCAAAACAATCTGGACCCTGCAACATTACATCTCTCTCCAATGTTGACAAAGTTGGTTTCAGGAGTGATGTAAAATGGTTCCAATCCTGAATGTATGATGATAATATATGATGTTACAATAGATGTACCAATGGTCGAGCTTTATCAAGACTTATGAATCACATAAAGGTATTAAGAATTAGAAAAATAGTTTTGCACAGATAGTATGGTTTTTTTTAAAATATAGGTTGTTGCTACTGTTTAACTTGGGCTGCTGAGCTTCTCGCTCTTTAGCAGCCAACACCAAGTTGAAGACTCTTTGGTATTATCTACACTGCAGATCCAGGCTTTTCCTGTGGCTTTTATGAAACATGCTGAGTTGAAGTCGTGAGCTCCAGTTTCTCCAGATTGGCTTGCATTTAAAGGATCATCACATCTGATCCCAAGCTAGGAGTAAGAAGCATGTGGCATACTGTGCATTCCCCGCCATCCAAGGGGGATCTCCAACTATGCAAAGCTAAAATACTGTGCTCTGGTTCTGGGCTCTCCCAAGGAATTGTCATGTCCTGAACAGAGCCGCTTCTCAGCTCCCCCTGCCTATCACTGGGTCCATAGTGAGATTCTGCTACATGCAGTTAACCAGATAAAAGCCAGTTATATCTGGGGCTCAAGTGACTTCTCCAAGCTTAGTGTGCAATGCTGGGTTCTCAACAAGTTTCACCATAGGGGGAATCCCTGGAAGTGTGTGGATGATTTCAAGAGTCACTGAGGGTGTAGTTAGCCACACAGACAGAGGTTAACTTCCACATATGAATATTGAAGCATTGTGCACAGCTGGTTGTCATATAAGGATGACTCCAGATATGTCCCCATGCATTTTAAATATATATGAAACTTAGACACTAAATGCCGAACTAGAGAAAAATACAAACTAAATGCTGAACTAGAGAAAAATACAAACTAAATGCCGAATTAGAGAAAAGTTCACACTAAATGCTGAACTACAGAAAAATACAAACAAATGAAAAGTAGATGACTCAGTAAAGGTCCTAAAAATATACATGGATTATGTATGGCCATCTGTCAATGCCAAATGCACTAACTACTATAGAAACCATTGCTGCAAGAATACAAGAATGCTCTGATGCAGGTTTTCTGCAAGGGGACCAGCTGCAACAGTGGTTCCATGCTCCATGAGAAGCAAACAAGAGAAATGATGATGATAAACCTCACAAGTTTGGATGATGATAAACCTCACAAGTGTGGATGATGATAAACCTCACAAGTTTGGATGATGATAAACCTCACAAGTTTGACAGTTTTGAGAAGGAAAAAAAAAGATGATAAAAGAATCACCTGCAAGGCAACAGTGGCCTAAATGAAGATCTGTAGGGGGAATCCTGGGCCTGAAGTGTCTGGCTACTTCTGCTATAGCTCTGAAAATACAAACATGTGATCAATCAAACATCATAGATTGTAAATACAACAGTTACCGCGGAAATAAAATATACATGTTTAGTTATATTGTAGTTTCACAATTTTAAAACTTCTTCTTCTTCTTGCGATCGCATCTTTGATGATTACACCGTCAGACGAGTTCTCATGATGAATTCGACTGTTGTTTGAAGTTCCTCTTTAACTCCATATAGCTTTGAATTTAGTGTTGAGTCATTGGGCCAGTATATCTTTCTTAACTGGTCATACAGAGGACAGTCCTGTAGAACATGCTCAGCAGTTTGTTCGTTTAATCCACATGTGCACAGTGGTGAAGCAGACAATCGTAACTTGTGCATGTGTTTATTCAGTTTGTTATGCCCTGTCCTGAGTCGAAAAATAGTTATCTGTCCCTGCCGGTCGAGAGTGTGATAGTCGTCTTTGGGTTGGTTCTGTTCTCTTCTTATAGTCTGGATAGCTCTCTTTTTCTCAAAGTATGTGACTTCATTATCTTCCTGTTCACATTCTCCTCCCTTTTTTGCAAGTCCATCTGCCCTTTCATTTCCGGGTACACCACAATGAGATGGTACCCACTGAAGTATGGTTCTCTTTTTGGCAGCTACCTTGTTTAGTTCATTTCTCAGACGCGGGAGTTTACCACCCCTGAGAGCCCGCAGGACAGACAGTGCATCTGTGAGGATGACTACCTGGTGGCAGTCAGAGTTGGTGTTATAAATCATATTTGCAGCTTGCTCTAGAGCTTGAACCTCAGCTGTATAGTTGGAACAGAATTTACCAGTGGGAATGTGCCTAGTCTCATAGTGGTTGTCAGGATATGAGATAAAGATACCGGCACCTCCATTCCTAACAGCATTAGTTGCTGATCCATCTGTATAGGCATGTATCCATGATTGATCGGGATAGCTTTCTTGGATCATACTCAATGTAGCAGTTCGTTTTTGCAGATCATTATACTCACATCCACTTGTGAGACCACTGACCGACGTATTAATTTGGAGGGCACTGCTGGCCTGCTCCCATGGTACAGGGTACAGGGTGGGCTTCAGTGGTGTTGTCCTCATAGATAGGTCCTCTTGATGCTGTCTTATAAGTCTTTTTCCCCGATGCACAAAGCTGCTACGCTTTAGACGTCCCAATGCCAGATCATCTAGTCTTGCCTTCATTGGGTGCGTTGGCACACTGTTGTACCTTTCCATCTGGATCATGGTCTTTGTGTCTCTTCTATGGGACAATGTCTGTAATCCAGCAACCCTCTGCATCTCTGTCATTGGTGTAGTTTTCATGGCTCCTGTAATGAGCCCGAGAGCTTGATTTTGCACCTTGTCCAAGGACTGCAGATGTGAGTTAGCAGCTGATGACCATGCTGCTGAGCTAAACTCTAAGTGTGGTCTTATTACTCCACTATAAATCTTCTTCAGATTTCGTTCACCTGCTCCCCAGCCGGCACCTGCCAACCCTCTGAGCACGCCTAGTCGTCCCCGGGCCCCTCCCTCTGCATTTTCAATATGCCCATTCCATGCAAGCCTTTGGTCAAACGTCACCCCAAGACAGGTGGGGCAGCCCTCTTCCCTGATAACGGTCGTCCCCAGGTGTATGTCAGCTGATTTGTCCCTGGGGGCGAGGGAGAACAGTGCCGTGGAGGTTTTGTCTGTGTTTATTGTGATAAGCCATTTCTCTGCCCATGACACTAGCATGTCTGCTGCCCGCTGCATTCTATAATTTGCTGTGGTGACATTTTCATCAGCGCACCAGAGTACTAGGTCATCTGCATATAAGGCAGCTTTCACTCCTGCAGGGAGATCTTTCACCAGGTCATTGATGTAAACAAGGAAGAGTGTAGGGGAAATTACTCCTCCTTGAGGTACCCCCTGATGGAGCAACACTTTTCTGCTCTGCAGACCGTCAAGAGTGACTCTAGTTCTCCTGTTATGCAAGTATGACTGGATCCATTTCATCATGTTGCCTTGGATTCCACCTCTCCCAAGTTTTGCAATGAGGCCATCTTTCCACACCCTGTCAAAGGCCTGCTTGAAGTCGACCCAGATCGTTAGGACCTTTTTCTTCTCCTGAAAGGCATCTTCTATTGCTTGAGACAAGTAAGTAACCTGGTCTTCTATACTGTAGCATTCTCTAAATCCAGCCTGTTCCGGCACCAGGATCTGCTCAGACTCTAAATACCATTTCAATCTGTGGTTGACTATTCGCTCCATAGTCTTCCCAACACAGCTTGTGAGACTGATTGGCCGGTAACTTGCAGCCTCGGTCTTACATTTCCCTTTCTTTAGTATGGGTATTGTGATGGCTTCTCTCCATACTTGGGGCACCGTTCCTTTCAACCAGCTGTGGTTGAATATCTCAAGCAGTTTTGTCTTTGCTGCTGAGCTCAGATTTACTAGCATTTCGTTGCTGATTTTGTCTGGGCCGGGTGACCTTTGAAACTCAAGCTTGGAAATAGCCTTCTGTAGTTCTCCTAGTGTGATGGGTTCCCTCATTGGGGCAGGAGTATCTGTCTGTCCCATGGTTGCCAGTATTTCTTTTCTTATCTCTCTCTGATGGTCTATGTTAATGGGTAAGTCGCTTTCTGAACCGCATCTTCCAGCAAACAAGTCTGCAGCTTGTTTTCCTCTGAAAAGTTTGCCACCTTCATCCAATGTGATAGTCTGCCTTGGTGAGGAACACTCTTCACTTAGAGACCCGACCAATCTCCAAAGTTTCCTGCCGTCTTTCTCAAGGTTCAGCGATGCCGTTTTAGTTCTCCAGCTTTTCCGTTTTTCTTCTAGCTTTGTTCTCTGAAACTCTGCCACAGCCCCTTTCCATTTGTTGTGAGTTTCAAGTGAAGGCTGAGACTCTGCGTTCTCTCTAGCCTTGTCCATAGCTTCCTGACGTTCTTGGAGTGTGCTGGACCAGTATGGTATGCAGCCACGCCGGCATCCCTTGGGAATGGCCTCCCTTGCAGCCCGTAGTATGCATCTGCTGAAGTCCCTTACCACTTCATTAATATCTCGGTTCTGTACCTTGAGGGTAGACAGCAGCGTGTTCACCTGATGCCTGAATAAACCCCAGTTGGCTTTTTTGTAGTTCCATCTTGTAATGGCTGGGCCTGTACTGAGAGTTGCACTCTGGACAGTAAGAAAGATTGGGCGATGGTCGCTTCCCCCTAGTTGATCTCCTACCTCTCTACTAATAGATCCAGCTATATCTGGTGTGGAGAAGGCAAGATCTGGTGTTGAAGTTGTGTGCCATCCTCTGGAGTAGAAGGTAGGAGTATCTGTGGCATTATTGACTAGGATTAGGGAGTGATCATCTTGCCAAGTTTCAACCTCTTCACCTCTGTGATCCAGATGGTTATAGCCCCAGCTCTGGGAGTGGCTATTAAAGTCTCCAACTGCTATAAAGTTGGTGGCTGGTACCTGTATAGAGCTGAGACTCAGAGGTTTGTTGTTCGGACAGTAATAGTTCAGGAGTTCTATTTCCATCTTGTCTACCTTTATCTGCAGCAGCCGATATTCCGCTCCATCCACGAAGGTTTTCCCCTCGTGTGCAGGAATGCCATTCCCTACAAGAGTAAGTACTCCTCCTTTTCGTCTATCTTTTCTGTCGGATCTGAAGCATTGATATCCCCTTATTTTAAAGGTTTGATCTGCTTTCAAGTGAGTCTCTTGGATACAGCAAACACTGACTTGCTTCTCATACAAGATGTTTTCCAGCTCTGTCTTTTTGCTGTATCCAGCCTGCTTGCTGTTCACTCCCTCTGCATTCCAGTGCATTATGACAAGTGGCACTCTGGGTTTCTCTTTTTCTGTTTTGTTTTGGTCAGTAGTTCTCCTCCGCCGTCTGCTGACTCCACAAGACGGTCTAGAGGGTCCTCCAGTAGCTGAGGGTGGGCTCTGTCGAGGCTCAGAGCCCGGCACTGCACCTGCCTGGTGGAGCTCCACAGGGCGAGCACCAGAACGAGATTTATTTGACGGTGTACTCTCCATAGAAAAAAAAAAAAAGCGAGTTGCATGATACTGTGGTTTCCGGTGCGCCTTCTGGCCCAGTATCTACGACTTTAGCACCTGCTCAACGGGAGAGTGGGCTCATCCCTAATCTGTTTATGTTCCCAGTAGTAGACTATTCGCAAGCAGCCTGGGGGTGTCACTGCTCTGCGCGGACCTTGTTTACCGAGGCGGCGTCCGAGCTCGTATGGTGAAAATATGGTTGCGTTATCTTCAAAATAGCCCTGTCTTTCCCGTGGCTTTTCTGCCATCCTGCAACTTTGAGTTAGGGAGTTCTGAGCTCCAGTCTCTTTCCCAGGCGTTTTATCCTGGCCTGGCACGCATACAGAGGACCCCACTTCTGGTTCTAAGTTAGCAGTTGGGGATAGGTGGGGTAGCACACTGTGCATTCCCCGTCATCCAGGGGGCTCTCCAACTATGCAGAGCTTGCACAATGCTGTGCTCTGGTTTTGGGCTCTCCCAAGGAATCCTCACGTCCTGCACAGAGCCACTTCCAGATACCCACCACCTGCCAACCCTCCATTGTAGAAATCTCCTGCATGCGGCCATCCAGTCAAGAGCCAGTATTAAGTCTGGTGCCCAAGTGATCCCCCCAAGCTCAGTGTGCAATGCTGGGTTCTCATCATGCTGCAACACAGGGGGGATTGTGATGCTCAGCCATCTCTCTCAATTCTGCACCGATAAGTGACATCGGGGACTTAACTGTGCCTCAGTGCTGGGAGGCCCCGTTTCCGGGTACACCACACACAGCCAATTGAGGCAACGGTCGCCGTGGGCGTGATAGACGACAAACAGTGAAGAATGAGGCAAGAAAGCATTTAACCCATGAAGTGGGGGTGGATTGGTGCAGACCAGAGCATGTACCACTCGCCGGTGGGTTCTGCATCTACACCTATAGGGTTCCACCCACTCCTCAGCCCATTTAGTCTGGCCCCTCACCCAGGACCTGTCCGGCTTGGGTGACCCTGCCAGGAGTAAAACTCCCGCCGGCATAGCTCCCGGGATCATTGGGGCGCTCAAGCTCTCCAACCACGGCAAGGTAGGCTTACATGTGGAGAGACAATTTTAAAACATTTTCAATTATTTTACATTCAGGACCTCCATGAAGCCAGACCACAATGAATTTTCTGTATTTTATTGTGTCTAAAAACTATACAAGAAAGGAAAAAGTCTGCAACCAGACAATACATCAATGCCTCGAAACCCACCATCTGCAGATCCGAGTGGAACAGTCCCAGTTATGGTTTGGCCATGCCTGCAGAATGGGAGAGGAATGAGAGAATGGTAAATATGGGAAACCAGGAGCCAGGGATCCAAACCTCCAGGACAACCCACAGTTTGCTAGGAGGGCATCAGTCGGTCTCTGAAGGTCTGAGGACTGGCCAAAAGGAAGAAAGCTAATAGGATAACATGGCACTCTCTACACCTCAAAATAGAAGAGGAACGACTAATTAAGTAAGTATAAAAACTATATTGGGGAAATGAAGATGGGGTGGGATGAGGACCATCGTGTATTCTATTATCTTGTGGTCCATCTTATGCTGGAAATAGACCAAAGTGTCTCCTGGCAACTGTCAAACATTATCTAGGATTACATTCTTCTTCTGTCACCACTGTACTAGAGGTTTTGTCTATGTCCCTATAAGTAACATGTAACGTTAATAACCAGGTTATTTGATAAACACATGTTCTGTATGGAAGGAAATGAGTTTTGTCGAAAGGTATTTTTTCTTTGATATAACAATCAGCTCGGTGGTCCATGGTTCGATGCCCAGTTGAGGTAGGATTGTTTAGACCGCAAATGGCACTGGGGTCGACCCAGCCTCATGAATTGGGTACCAGAACAACTCTGGGAAGGTTAAGGTGGCCGGCGTAATGCTGACCACATCACCCCTAGTGTGCAGATGGTCAAGAAAATACAGGCCTAACACCAAATTCCCAATATGCCTCAATAGGCGTGTAACAGGATCCTTTACCTTATAACAATCAGGTTAGAACATTACAATAAAAATCCTGAGTTTAGTTTTAAAGCTGAGTTTGTTCAATTTCCAGAAACTAAAGAGCACTGTAAAGGTTTGCTGTGTTATTTTTAACCTCACATGACATCTTCTGCACTGTCTTATCTCCAGTTAACTAGCTGTTCAGGCATGTACACTCTGTGACCTCTCTTTCTAGTTGATTATCTGCATTATCAATCATAAGGCAATTTAATATTTAAATCTCCTTTTAATCCCCCCCCCCCCCCAAAAAAAAAGAACATTTTATTGTTATCAAGTGTGTGTTGTTCTTAGGGGAAAAAGGGGAGGGGGAGAAAGAGAGAAAATAAAAAGGAGAAAAACAAAGAATAGGACTACTGTTCCGTCTGACATGTCATAAGAGTAGACATATACGAGGTTGTGCATGGGACTGGCAACATTATGATATAAAATAAACTACCACAGAAACCATCACCATAAGAGTATATGAACACCATGGTGTAGGCTCCCTGTATAGGGCTCAGCTGCACTCTTGTTTTTTCACTATAAATACTGCTCATATTTTATACGTGGTGACCTACTTTTGGACCTTGCAAAACCTCGAACTAACCTCTTCCGAAGTTGTGTTAGTTATGTGGTGACCTACTTTTGGACCTCGCAAAACCTCGAACTGACCTCTTCCGAAGTTGTGTTAGTTATGCAGGTGCTTTAGCATGGAATTCCCTAACCAAGTCTGTCAAAACTGATAATTACATCTCATTCAAAAGACATCTGCATTCACATGTCATGAAATCTTGTACACACATTTAACAACAATTCTGTTTCAGTTATTTCAGCGTTTCCATTGCAATATTTTAAATTTTAAATTGAATTTTTAATATTAAGTAGCTGTATTGCTTGACCTCTCTCTCTCTCTCTCTCTATGTGCGTGAATGACTATGAGTAAATGTACTTGTATATCCTCAGTATCTGACTGTGATGATAATATTAATTAATCCTGTCTGAAGTTGTTAATATTTTTATTTTAATTTGTAAAACTCTGAAAATTGTATTGCAGGGCAGAAATGTAAAAAGGCAATTATGCCTATTTCTTTACCCTGATGAAATAAAGATTTTGTTCGTTCGTTCTAAGTTCCATGCTACATAAGAAGCAAAAACAAAAGGGAAATGCGAATGATGGTGATGAATATCTTATTGCCTGACCACCCATGGCTCCGTGTACATCCTGGAGGTCTCTGATGAGATGAAGAAAGAATATGGATATTGCTACATCAGGCATGCTGTATAAGGTGACTAATTTGAGGTTGTGCATGAGGCTGGAACGTCACCATGTAAAACAAACTGCTACAGAAACTACCACCACATGAGCATGAGAATGGTTGGTGCAGCTTTCCTGCAAGGGAGACTAGCGACAATTGTGGTTCCATGCTCCAAAAAGAGCAAAAAGGAAAACAATGATGACCACCCATGGCTACATATAAAGTCAATCCTCGCTATTCGCGCGGTTAGGTTCCTTGAAAACCCAGTGAATACGGAAATCCACGAACACAGAACAATTGATCCTATGGGAAAGAGGGGGATTAGGTTCCTGCAGGACCCTGTTCACCATACACTTCTGCTACCAATCATCATAAACTCATCATTTCATGTACCTTTTTTGTAAAAAACAGCTTATTTATTATACTGTGAATTTTATAAACATATTTTATACACTGTTTTCTTTGTAATAGTGCAGTATGTACAAATCTTTTGGTGTGCCAATACTCACTCACTCACCCATTCACTCACACTGTCACTACTCATTTACACGCAAACACACACATTATTACAAAATCCCTGGAAAACAAACATTGAAAACTTTTACACAGAACACTCAAAATTAAGGAATAAAGAAAATTGCATTAACATATGAAAACATGTAAAGAAAACACATCTCAGAATGAAGTTTATTTAACACACGCACTTTATCACTGAGGCTCATCACAGCCTTCTTGCGCTTAGACACACTCGCCAACACACTTGAACTACTCTTGGATGCTATTATTAATTACAAAAATAATCAAAAACAGCATAAAACTGCAAAAAACAAGGATGAAATGATGCTCGACAAAGACGTGTAAACACAACAAAAGCTTCGAGAACAAGGAGGCAGCCTCTCCTTGCTGGGCCCCATGTGTGACGCTGCACGGCAGAAATCTTGAAATTTTTTGCCTACCGCCCATGGCCGCAAATGGCAAAAATAGGTTACACTTTATCTTGCGCGAATGAGCGAATCCGCTAACACGGACCACACGAATAGCGAGGATTGACTGTGCTAGTTTATCAGTACTGGTAACACTCACTTGATATGAGCAGGTGTAGTCCCACAGCATCCTCCTATTATGTTGACAAGACCATCTTTCATGAATTCCTGCAGGGGTATAATAACTAATTAAAAATTCTTGAAATGGTTAATGACATTCTGAAATGCTAATATCATAATACATGTTTGTTGAAGTTTTTTTGGTAAAAAGTTTTTTACGGGATGGGATAACCAACCAGCCCCATGCCCAACCCTCCTTGGTCGCTTTTTACGACATGCCTTGTAGGGGATCATAATGCATGAGCTTCTGAAAAGGTTATTCTGCTGACTTTTCAAAGGATTTACGTTACAGCTTGCAAGCCTCCCAAAGGACTAATACTTTAGTGCAATAGTAGCTTTTACAAGGGTCATATTAAAATTTACGAACTTCTGAACGTAATTTTAATCCCAGACCTAAGGGTCTTTTATATTTGGACATGCGCCCTAATATAACCGACTAGGTTGAACGGGACGCGCCTCGCCAAAACGAGGCAAAAGTTTTACATAAAAAAAAAAAAAAACGAACTTCTGAAGGGTCAATGCTACAACCTGATATGATATATTTATATACATATATATACTCGTATATATTATAATATTATATATACATTATAATGACCCTGTGTGTGTGTGCATGCGTGATCGCACGCACGTACGTACATATGTACGTATATTTATATATATATACATACATACACACAGGGTCATTATAAAGTCAATAAATAAACAAACAACACACAAAGGTATGTTATCAGGCACTATAAAGTTATTATAAGTCCTTGTGCAGCTTCAAGTTTTAAGAACTTCTGTAGGTGATAAAATTAATCTGTAAAAAGGGTCAGAAAGTTAACTTCCATGTCCATTTAAAATTTATTCCATGACTAATTTCAGACACATTCTTGTTCAAGTCACTTAGTAATGAGGTCACTAATTTTTGGCACTACATTGTTAATGCTTGAGATGTCACACTTGCCCATCTCTGTTCCTACTGCAAACTAGCATATTCCCCAAAGCTACTTTTCTAATTAAGGAACTATTTTACCTCATATGGTCACAAAATGCAGAATGTATTCTTTAAGCAAATAAAGAATAGAAGACCTAACGAGTGTTAAAGAAAAAAATATGGATAAATAGCACTTAAAGGAACATGAAAGAGCTGAGCTGTAAATCAGAAAGAGGAAAGCAAGAATAGTGAAAAGTGGGAAAGAATCATGTTTGAAAAAAAAAATACACAAAAAAGTGATGTTGCTGATAACTTACTCTGACTTGAGAGGCTGTCATGTCTGGGGTCTCATCATAGTCTCCAAAAGTATTTGGCAGCCCTGCCATTGTCAAAAATATAATATAAGTATTTTGAAGATGCACTTAAACTATCCCATTATTTAAAAAAAAGGGGAAAAAAAAAAGGTTAGAAGTGCTTTAATTTAATTTACGTCCAATTTCACTACTTATGGAAGATGGGGCTACCATTGTTGTTGACCTTGCAAGAAGTCTGTTTTAAAGCACTTCATACAACTCCTGGAGCAATACATTTGACATGATGATGTTAGTTCTGTTAACAATCTCGTATTAGTTGCAACTCACAACATGCCAGTTGGGAGCTAAGCCCAACTCTTCTTCATTTTTTCAGAAAGCCCTGGGCAGACGTGTCTAAAACAGTATACATCTGAAACTGCCAGTATTTGAAGATACACATACCATGCAGGCAAGTGCCAGTATCTTGGCGCATGTTTGTCTTATTTACTATTTCATGTTTCTGCTACCATTTAAAAAGAGAAAAAAAAAATGGTTTCTATTGTAGACTTGTATAGCTTCAGTTTTGGTTTCAGATAATTGATCTTGGATAGTTAAGTCTATTTTAATCTGTTTGCCCTATAACTTCTCTCCCTTAGTTCCTCTGTAAGAATTACATCCTCTTGCTAATAATATGCTTCTGAAGTAGTTGAAGTCAATTTCATGGTTTTTAATCAAAGGTCAATCCCAACAAGGCATGTGTGATGTGGTACTCTTTGAACTAATCCACAGTGAAAGCAGACCTTTCAGACATCACTTTCAATGGGCAGAACATTGAAAGGCAAGACAAGCAGAAGTATCTGGGAGTAACATTTAATCGTGGGCTATCGCTCAACTATCACGTCGAGCTGATCATGCAGAAGTGCGCGCGAGGACTGTCAGCCTTAAAAACAATGGCTGCTGCGCGCTTGGAACAGAGACTACTGTTTCTCCTGTATCATCAGCTCGTGATTTCAGTAATTGAGTATGGGCTAGGAATACTTACGCTGTCAGTGTCACAATGGAACGCATTCAAAATGAAGGGATGCGACTAGTTTTGGGCTGTACGCATATACCCCCATTGTGACAATGAGATACATGCTCGGATTGCTGTCAATTAGATCCAGAAATGCGATGGCCCAGGCTAAAGCCTATATATGAGTAACCACCGACAAGACAGCCCTACATGAGAACGTAGCTGACATCAAAGGAACAAGAATAAACAGAGGGATGACATGGATGGCACAGGCAGAGGCTACGATTGGTTAGGTGACCAGGGTTGAAAATATACCCAAATGGGAAGAGTGGAGTAAGTCAGGGGAGAACTGGATAAACTACCAGCAGGTCATCATTGGCCTTGGCAGAGAACGCAGAGCTTGGGGCAATGAAAAAGCAGAGCTGGAGATTAATCAGCTGATAAGTGATCATGCTGGGGATGATGACGCCATTGTGTACACTTATGGGTCTGCAGTGCGTGGTGAGAAGTCAGGATGGGGCTTCTCTGCGAGAATAAAGGGCGGAGTCGTTGTTGAACAGCGTGGACGCATGAGAATGGAGGTCGAGGCAGTTACTTCAGCACTAAGCTGGCTGTCTGAAACTCCATCAACCAGGGTAGTTATAATGTCAGATTCTCAGGCCATGCTTCGGAAAGTTCACAACAGATGGCTGTGGCAGGAATGGAAAACATCAATAGAATCCTCAAGTCTTCAAGAACTGGTGTGGATCTACTGTCCTGGTCATGCAGGGGTATGTGGCAATGAGAGAGCTGACAGACTGGCCTCGAGAACACCCATAGTGGGGACACTGGATATGGATAAAGGAGAGAAACTAAGGGCAATTAATGATCACCTGCTAGATTATGACACTGCAATGGATGAATCAACAAGGCTGAGACTGCTGGAGTTTGGCATCAAACGTAGGACTAGCAGAGATGGATGTGAGAGAGGATGCATCCATCATATGTACAACCAGCATGCTACAGGTACAATTAGCATTCATACTCTTCGACATTTGCTGAGGGAGAATGAGCACCTATGGGTTTGCCCGGAGTGCAGTGAAGTAAATTCTGATTAACAATAACAACCAGGGTTTTTAACCCTGGCCTGTATATTTTTGTCATTATTGACACAAAAGGTATTAAGACTTCATTTTGTTTCACCTTACAGTGATAATCATTGTATACTGTGTAGTTTATTTGAGATACCACATGCTAATATCTTGTGTCTACTTTCTCATGATTGTTAAAAAATCTAGTATTCGTCTTCTTTCTTGTTCACCCTCAGATTACCACATTAATGACTATGATTTTAATGATTTTTTTTCAGGATTTTGTGACTGCCCATTCTTTCCTAAAACAAGTTTGATCCTTATTTGCCATAACCTTCAACTTAACATCTACAGTATAAATCTAATACTAAATTGGTAGCTACAACTGAAGAATCTTCTAACCAGCATTGGGGTAGCACAGTACATCAGCTTCTGTGTTTTTGCTGACAGATTCAATAAAGGGTCTCATCTGTGAAGCACCCAAGGCACAGTTAAGTCCCAGGCACATGGGCTGAGAGTGGGACACACTGATTATGAAGGCCTCTGTGGTCTGACCAGACAAAGTCCGTCCACTTTTGTCAACAATCGTGCCTGACACCTGAAACCAAATTAAAGTTTTTAAGGCAGTTAAAAGTACATGCTTTCCAGCAAAATAAAATCTAGACCTTCTGATTTCTTCCTTCTTCTTCTTCGTTCCTTTCCTGCCGTCTTCTGATGTGCCAGCTTAAACAAAAAACAAATGAAGTTTTAATGTAGCTTATCTCATCTGTATACCACCAAGTTGAAGCAAATCGATCATCAGCTCCCCAAGGAGCATAGGCCATCAAAAAACTCATTTTATGTCCCATGCCATCAGCCACAGGGTTCTTTCCATGTTTTCTTCCATTTGTCCCCAGTTCTCTTCAGTCTCCATCTCTTATCCTGGGGACTCCAGATGTTACCAAAAGGACTCTTCAGTGTGCATCCTATCCATCTTTAAGTATCTTCTTCCCATCACACTGGTGATCTTGTCGTAACATGTCAACCCATCTACTCTATGCAAGCACGTCTGCAACTTCTTGGTTGTTGTTTTTCCTGCGTCAGAGCCATACAACAGGACTGACTTGACATTTGAGTTGGATTTTTTCATCTCTATATATTCCCAATGCAATGAAAGATCCTCTTGTCTTTTGTATTCTTATTTTGATATCACTATCTCTTCTTCCAGCTTTGTCTATATTGCTGCCAAGATTAAATGAATGATTCTAAATCTTTATTATCATTTCCTGAATTTATTTTTCAGTATCTTTGCCTTTCCTCTATTTGAAGTAAAACTTTAAAAAAAAAAAGTCAGATTAATAAGGTACCTACAAATTCTACTTATTACCACAGACTACAGGAGTCACTTCGTTGAGGATGACAGGATCCATTACTGTTGCAACAGGAGAATGACTGCTCCCTATCAACAATGTCAAAAAGGGAAATAACATCCTCAGGGTTGTGATTGGCGCTTGCAATATCATCACATAAAATAAACTGATAGAGAAACTACTACTGACTGAAGGCCAAAAGTTCTTCAGTGAGGCACCCTACAATTGAGCTAAACTGCATAGGTGGCGTTATGCATTTAAGAGGCATGAATAAAAAAGATAGGAAGATATCTAACCACAGAAACACAAACCAGCATCTAACAGTGTGACTTACAAAAACTGGGACCCGCATGTAGCCTGACTCAAATACATTTTCAATGGCAAACAGAGCAGCCTTTGCATTTGCTGTGTCAAAGATGGTCTCCACCAGCAAGACATCAACCCCTCCATCAAGCAATCCTCTGGCTTGTTCTGCATAGGCATCAACAAGCTGGTCAAAGTCTGGAGCATTTGAAAAGAAAAGTAATAACAAATATAAATAAACGGTTACAACTACTTTACACTTTGATTTTTTTTTTTTTAAATTGTCTAAGTTAACAATGCTTTTTTATTTTATTTTCAGATGTTTAAAATAATGAAACTTTAGCTACTCTGCTATTAAATACTATAGTTTATGTGTGTAAAAAGTATCTACATATGTTCAAAACACATCTGAAAGCATGGATCTATTTTGAAATGTTAATTCAACAATGAATATTAAGTCTAAATTTATAAGAATTAGATATTTTAGACATACGGTCTTCGATCACATGCAACTAGTCTCCAGATTTTTCTATTTTAATAACTTTTCTTGCCATTGAAAGCCTTTCCAAGACGTGTTTTTTGTTATATCTAAAACTGTCAACACATTTCCAATTTTGTCAAATCACTTCAAGGTAACATAACAAAAAAAACGTACTAATAAGTATGAAGTATGTCATCATTCTCGTATTGCACATAGTATTCACATGTTCTTGCAGCAATGTGTTTTACTAATGAGATTGCAAGTCCTAGGCACGACCTTATATTTTCCACCATGCACGACATGCATGGGGAAGAAGTAGTTATATCCTTTCTTCATCTCATAAAAGATCTCTGGGAGCTACAGATGGACATGAACCATGAAGTTCATAACTTCTGCTGTTTTTTTTTTTTTTTTTTAAGCCTATGATTTAGTCTCCCTGTGTTAATATTCTCTATCAATTAACCAGTGAAAAAAAAAATTCAACTCTAATTTACAACACTAATTTTAAATGACTTTATAGTTATTTTGTTTGTTTGTTTGTTGGGTAACAAAATAAAAATCAGTGTCAGAAATTTTAAACAAATTAAATACTTGTAGACAATGCTGTCAAACTACTCACTGATATTTCTTAGCTCAGGCTGTTCCACAGAAGGTGATATGGACAGAGTTCTGTTGGTGGGTCCCATAGCTCCAGCAACATAGCGGCGTATACCTTTGAACAGACAACAATTTTATCACCTTCTGCTGCACTCTGAATGCAGCTATAGACATAACGTTCATGTTGCTCTGTTATAATTAGTAACCACAAGTCGGCAAAGTTATTAAGATATCAACACGTACAATATGCCACCCGTTCATGTTGTTCTCAAAGTTTTTTGGCTTAAAGTTTCTACAGGATGGAGCAGCCAGCCCTATGTCCAACCCTCTTTAGTTGCATCCTATGACCTGCATGACAGAGTTATATCCTTTGCTCCCATTCAGGCCTAGTAATGCAATGTTTATAACATTACAAGGTAGTCCTTGTTCTGGAATCACCGGGGCAGAGGGAGACCATAAAAATCACACGGAGAAGGGATGACAGGAGAGGGACATGAAAGGGATAAAGAAGATATGGAAAAATGTTGAACAGAAGGCACAGAACAGGAAGGCTTGGGATAACTTAGTTGAAGGTCCATGCAGCAAAAGGAGCTGAAAGGTATGATGATGATGATTATGTCTATTTTTTTTAAAAGCCATTTAAAAAAAAAAGGTGTATTTTTTGTGTTTTTGAAGAAGAAAAAGTATCTTGTTCCACTTCTGATGGGTTATAATTAGGATATAGTGTCGCTAATTCAAGATAATAACATTCCAGTATCTCAATATGGCACCATTTCGTCCCTCCTGGAATTTGTTCCACATTTCCTTCAATTTTACCTGCTAAAACATTTCTAGACCACTCATGCATTTTCTCCTTCCCAGGTATTTCATTTATTTCCGAAATATAATTTTGACAAGCATTTTTTTTTTCCCTTTCATGAAACGCTAAATACGTTTTTGAAGTAATAATATTCTGATATTCAGTTCATAAATATATTTTTTACCCATTTACACAGGACTCCACAGAAAGAAGAAAGGTATTGCCAGGCTTCCCAACAATCGCAAACACTCTATACAGCACCACCAAACAGCCACTGAACACGTGCAAATTCTTCAACTTGGCATTGGCTGCCCTAGCTAATCAACACCAACAGCCCATTGACACCCTCTGTATCTCCTCAATCAATTTATGACTCAAACAAAAAAAGTGGAAGAGAACTGGAGACAGACATGAAAAGGATAAAGACATGGATGGATGGCACAGGACAAGAAGGCTTAAAGTGTGTTTGTTGAAGACCTGTGCTGCACACACACAACTGACAAATGATAATAATGACTAGAGAAAGTCATCTCTACCTGTTTGATGAGTGACTTCTTCACAAGCCTGTCGTGCAATCTCTGCTGATTCCTTATTTAGCCTGTACACCTGGCAACAGGAAGACAACAAATTTAATATTCATTTTGTCTTCTCCTGTCCAAGATGCCATTTTTTTCATTTAGATAAACAGAATCAAGATGATGTTATAGATCCAGCGGCGCTTGGGCCCTTGCCCTTCGGCCTAATGCCATGTAGTGATATCTGATAGTTTTAGCAAGTTGTTTTGTTTCTCCGTACAAGGTGTTTTACTTATCTGGCCTTGGAGGAAGTAGCATTTTCTTAACATCATCAAGTACTGAGCACTCAAAGAGGTGGTGCAAAAGAATCAAGATATATGAATAAACGACAAATTAAAATGTGAGTACGCATAAAGTAGCAATTAATAACATGACATATAGGCGCAGTAATTTAGTATCAATTTATAACAATAACGTTATATCATGTTGATACGTCTTTTCCTTTTTGTTCCTTATGGAGAATGGAGCTACCACTGGTTCCTTCTCTGGAAGCCTGCATCAAAGTATTGTATGTGCTCTTGCAACAGTAGTTTCTGTAACAATTTGTTTTACGTGATTAGGTTGCTAGTCCCACGTACCTATTATTCACCTCTTGTGACATACTTGAGGGAGTAGTAGGTCTATTTTTTCTTTGCCTCCTCTGAGACCCCCATGAACTACATGGGGGCCATGTTAAAACTAACATCAATTAAGTACATTAAAAGACGGAGCAAGCAAAGCATCTTGACTTACAATATGCTCCATGCCATAGTCAGATTGAGCTATGGAGGTTCCACTGAATGTGTTGGTCTCCACAAAGTCTGCCCCAGCTTCCAGGTATGCCTAGGCAATATAAACCAAAGATAACACACAACTAGTCAAGACTTCAAAATATTTAGATGGTATCTCACTCTGTTGTGTCCAGTGCTTGAAAAGGATGACTTGGTCTCTCCTAGACAGCTGATGATAGGCATCATTTTTTATATGGTCTGGGTGTTCTCTGTCCCTTTTATAGTCATTTTTACTTTTTCATAAGTTGCCCCTATACCATTTTGTTGTAGCGCTCCTTTCTTATCAAGTTTGTTGTGTCTCCTTTTGCTGGAATGTTGCAAGGGGCTGATACCCACTGGACTGTGCATTTGACCAGGCTTTCAAGTGAGTTATCAGATCTTTCAACCCCTTAGCATGGTGGCTCTGTAAAGATTACCATCTATTTTTCTGCGTGTACTGTGCACTCAGTAAGAGTTTCCGCTGCCTGTTTAAAGGCTTCTGCTTCAGCATTGAAGCTATTGCAGTATTTGCCAGTGGCGATTGCCATAGAGTCGATTCTATTCTTTGACTTAAAATTAAGTGGTTTCTCCTCATTAATAATGGTACAGATCAACTGCTACCTACTGAGACCCCCCCCCCCCCCCCCCCAAAAAAAAAAAAGAAAAAAGTAACGCACAGATTTATGGCAATTGTGGTCTGTGTGTACGTACAGCCTATTAAACTTTCCCAACAGTGTTTAAATGACCCATGCAATCTCCTTAGTATAAGAACACGAAGATTGGAGTAAGAAATGAGAAACGACGGGGTACTGCCATTTGCGAGAGGCACTAGATAGGCCCCTACCTCTATTTATAATCACGTGGAATATAGTCAAACAATATTTAACACGAACACGTTAATATACAGTGGCTGGGAATGTGAAGGTCTGATGCTGTTCTTACAATGCATGTGACTTTAGAGAGATGAAAGTCAATTAAATATCTGTTAAAGTCCGTTATATAACTAGAACCACCAGGCCTTTACACCTCTCCACTTTAATATTATTCTTGTTCATAGTTTCTTCTTGATTTTGTTTGTTTGTTTGTTTATTATTTATTTAACGTATAGGCCTAAGCACAATTGTGATTGTCCCTATTTACATTGATTTGACAAAATGTGATGCCACTTTCTCGTGTCGGCAGTTGTTCATATTATTTGGAATTGAAAACAATATATATCCTAATTATAACCCATCAGAGGTTGAACGGGATATTTTTTTTTCATTAAATTAAAAAAAAAAATATAGTGGGCCTATAGTTCAATGCGCACTAAGTCTAGTTAAGTAGGTCAAACATGTGTTGTTATGAGTGGAAACTAGGTCACTATTACGCGCAGTCAAAAGATTAGTGTAACACTAACAGTGCATTGAATTAATGTAGAGTCGAAATAGTACCTGAGTGTGGGGGTTCCTCTTGACTTTCCAACGTTGGCGCCATGATAAGTTTGTATGTAATTTAATTACGTAAATCAGTAACATACAATCAGTACCATCAACCAAACGCAACGGTGTGAATACCAAACAGCGCGAAAATTGCCTCCAACCTTCATTTATAGACTTTTAGAGCCTCACTACGCATGAACGGAAGCATTTCAGTCAACTTCCTGTATTCGTGGAACTCTTTCGGAATAAACAGTTGATCGAAGTAATGTAGATTTTGATTAACTTTTTCTCACAGTTAATCTTTAAGTAACACTCAAGGATTGGTCTGTGCCGTAAAATAAAATTAGATAATTACATGTTAGAAGATTTGTTGCTTCGAAAGATAACATTTGGTTCGTTCTGCAATAGGAAGGCCTTAGGCCTAAATATATTTATGATAGTTGGCAAGCAGTCATGTGTAATCAATCTACTGTAGACTATCTACTGTCAAGTGTCTACTGTAAGAGAAGTAGGCCTAAACTGTATAACAACCACTTGTTGTGTGTAGTCCACTAAATCATTCTATTAATAATTTCTTAATTTGGTCATCGAACTCGGCAGTCGCTATAGGCCTAGACAGTAGTCAGTAGCTGGTCTCGAGGGTTCAGTTCATAGGGCGGGGAGTTTTGTTTTTTCTCTTGTTTATGATTGTCTTCAGCGTTACTGACCCTTAAAGTCTTCACTGGATCTACAAGCAGCTTTCCAGTTCTCTCAGTCCTTCATTTTCTGTCTCACATACATGGTACCCAGCTGCTTCTCATGTATGTGATACCCAGCTATTTCTCAGATATATCATCCCCAGCTGCTTATGAGATGTATGATCCCCAGCTGTTTGCTCAGATGTATAGTCTGTACCATTTACTCAGGTGTATGATCTTCACCATTTACTCAGACGTATGATCTCCACCTGTTTCTCAGATGTATGATACCAAGTTGTTTGCTCAGATGTATCATCCCCAGCTGTTTGCTCAAATATATCATCCCCAGCTGTTTGCTCTGATGTATGGTACCAAACTGTTTTCTCATATAGGCCCTGTTAGATACCCAGCTGCTTTTTCAGATGTGTGATCCTCATCTGTTTTTTCATATAAATGATCCCCAGCTGTTTTTTTTTAAATATAAATGATCCCCAGCTGTTTTTTTTTAAATATAAATGATCCCCAGATGTGTTTTCATGTAAATCATCTCCATCTGTTTCTCATTTATCTGATTCACTACTGTTTCTGGTCCATTCCTTTGCTGTATATACATCTTCTTGGATTGGCTTTAATGCCCTGAATTTATAAACATACAGCTTCCTTGTTTTTCTGTTTGTCTTCACTCGTTCATTACATCCCAACCATCTTAGTCATCTCTCTCATTATGTAGACTGATGGTGGTGATCTGTATTGTTGGTATGTTTCCTTATTTGTTGTTATTCTTCATTTATTGGTATTAAAAGAATTACATTCTTTTATTTACCACAGATGTTTCAGAGTATTGTATTTTTAGAATTGTGCATTAATTACTCCTGTTAATCTTTGGTGGGTTAAAAGAAAATAAGTGATGAGGCTTTCTGGGTGAAATGACAAGGAAAACTGCCAATGCTACTGCCAGAAGGCGTTCATCAGGAACAAACAGACAATAATAGAAGAGAAAGAAAGCGAGAACTACAGTATGAACAAAATGCCCACTAAAATAAATAATTCTGTTATGCTTAAATCTTTTGAGCCATACAGTACTTTGTCACATGTGTTTAAATAATTTTAATATAGTAATCGCAAAACACATTTTGTTTGTAATCCTACTAGAAAAGAACATCGATAGAAGTTTAACTCTGTCATTAGCAGTTAACGTAGATGCATGCAGATATAAATAATGAATGGTAGTTTTTATGCTAGTAAATAATTAACAGTAGTTTTACTGCAGGCTTAGGATCAAAATTCACTGGTTAAAATAAAACTATGATTAAGCCATATGTTCTTGCGAAAGATCCGTATATAGAAGTGGTTGATATGAATCTTTCTGGTCATATTTGCTTTTTTCAGGTTTGTGTCAAGGATTATTGACAAACTAACACAGTCTGGGTTATGCCCAGGCTTAGACCTTATCAATGATAGCCCGTAGGCGAAGAACCAACTCGGGCTCTGACAGTCAGCAGCAGCAACAACATACACCACCCAGTGGTCAGCAACAATACCAGCAACAGCATTACAACAGCGGCCTTAGACAACAGTCACCTCCATTAGTAACAGCATCGTCACGCCCACAACAGTCTTTCACTGACCCAGATATGACGTGCCGTGACCGATCTGCTGAGTTTATGTCAGTTGTTAAATCACTACAGTCTAGACAGGTAAAAGTTCTTGTTTGATAGTTTTCTATTACATTCTGTTAGTGAACACACTATTAATTAATTACTTACTTAGTCGTTCCTTATCTACCATGGGGTGTAGAGGTTTGCCAGAGAGAGCACCATACTATCCATTTGGCTGTCTTTCTCCTGGCCTTGTTCCAATCTAGTCCTTGGTCCTTCAGAGATTGTCTAATGTTGTCCTCCCAGTGGACTCTGAGTCATCCTGGAGGTCTGGATCCATGGCTCTTAGTTTCTCATACTGATGGTGGTAGTCGATCTTCTCCCACTCTGCAGACATGGCCAAAGCATCATAGTTGGGACTGTTCTACTTGGGTCTCTAGGGGCTGGGTTTTGAGCCCTTGCCATATCATCTGACATGTCCCTTCATGTTACTTCAACCACTTTCCTCAGATGCCTCATTTCTGAGGTTTGGTGCTGGCTTTTGTGGTTTGTAGTCATTGCCCATGACTCGCATCCATAAGTCTAGACTGGAAGAAAGGTGGGGCGGTATGCAGCCATCTTTGTCTTCTTGCCAACTTCTTTTTTGCTGAGGAATCCTCAGTTTGTGGCCTAAAAAAGTCTCCCATCTGCTGCTCTTGGGTAGCCAACTCTTCTTTGATGCCTCCCTTTCAGTCTATGACTGCTCTAAGGTATTTGAAGTAGTTGACCTGCTCCAGGACATGTTCTCCCAGCATAATCTGAAGTCTTCTTCCCTCTCATGATATCACCATGGTTTTTGTTTTGGAGCTGCTGATGTCCATCCCTCTCTTCTCTCCATACTTGCAGGTTAGATTGAAGATGTGCCTCTGATGTAGCAATCAGGACAACATCATCGGCAAATGCCAGCTCTGAAATACAAACCTGTCTCATCTTCCAGTACCCCACTGAATACTTTCTTGTCTTTTCCTAACATGCTTTGATGACATCGTCCATGAGGAGGCTGAAAAGATAAGGTGACAGAATGTCACCCTGTTTTACATCAGTGGTGGTACTGAACTCTTCTGACTTATGGTTTGCTGTCCTCACATAATTTCTGCAACTCTTGTAGAAGCTCTGTATAGCATGGATCAGAGGTGTTGGAATATTTTTCTTGGCCAAGCAGTCCCAAAGTTAATATTAAATACTTACTGTTGAAATTAAGAATGTATTAATTTGAAAACACTTTTAGATTTGTTTTATTGCAGGGCACAAATGTGAAAAGACATTAAATGACTGGTTTTTTTTTTTTTTTGGTTGTCTTTTTTTTTTAAACCCTGATGAAATAAAGATTTATTTCATTCTTTCTAGGTAAATTAAAAATTGTACTCATATATGTTTATGAGATTAGTTTTGCCTGTATTGAGTAGAATTTGTTATTGATTGTCTTATTTGGTATCATTATCTATGCTGTCCTGGTTTATCCCTTTTTTCTTTATGTACCTATCTCAATGGAATGTTGTTTATTGTGTGCATCTGATTCTTTGAAGTGTTCTGTTTTCAGAATGTTGTAGTTGTGCTAAATGGTAGTCTGCCATTTTCTAAGTCGTGAGAAACATAAGTACTTTGTTACATATGACAATTTAGCGAAGCATGAAACGCAATATGTCACTAATGTGAATAGGTTATATACAAATAAATACTGTATTGATAATAACAGTTGATTTGAAAGTAAAAAGTATATTGATGAATGATGTTAATATATTTTGTAAAAGTAAAATCTATATTTATTTGAGTAGATGATGAAGTAAATACCCTGTAGATAAATAATTTAAGAAAAATTATGTTTTCTGTTAGGGTAATGGAGTTGTACAGAATCACAAAAATAGAGCTCTTCATGTACGCAGTGAGTTCACACAGATTGCCAAGTAAGTATAAATTATGATAATTTTATGTGAAAAGACAGATTTGACTGGGTAAAATAAATTCCTACAAGGTGTTTATCATATATTTCTTGTAACAAGGTTTCTGCCTTTGTAAATACGTAACAAATGCAGCATATAACATATATATACCTGGCTCTTTAATAGTTGGCAGTGGATATTCAGCATGACTATAATTATCTTTTTGTCATATGGCTGTTATAAAGTGATGAAATCTCACAGTATTTGAAGCACGCCAATGTTTGGAGATATTGCTGTGAAATCTTTTATAGAGCCTTCATAATGATCAGAACATATTAACGTTGAAAAATTTAGCAATAAGTTATGCATATTATTTTAGACCGCAAACGGCTCTGGGGTCGACCCAGCCTCATGAGTTTGGTACCAGAGCAACTCTGGGAAGGTTAAAGGCGGCCACCGTGATGCTAACCACATCACTCCTAGTGTGCTGTATGGTCAAGGAAATATGGGCCTAACATCAAATTACCAGAATGCCTCAATGGTCATGTAATAGGATCCTTTACCTGCTTTGTGCACATTGGAAGACAGAATGCTGAGCTTTCATAGAAACTCTGCTCTGAATCAATGCTTGCAGATGCTATTAAATGTATCTAATGTAATTTTTCTCTTATGTAATCTGTGCCACGGAACAGCAAAGCATCTAAATTTTAATAAAATATGAATGTCTCAGAACTGATATTTGTAACTATATTTGAGGTATTTCACATTTTTCTCTGAATCGGATACGTTGACAAATTACTATGTTTGCCAGAAAGTGCCATACATGTTATCAGGGGCTTGCATGTGATTTTATGAAAGTTGTTTTGTTTAAAAGACCAGGACAGGGCACATATAATATTTGTTCTCCTGTTTAGTTGGCCTTGCCCATAGCAGGAACATTGCACTCAAGCACTTCTTGTGCTCTTGCAGTGGTGGTTTGGGCAACATTTTTTTAGCATGAAGATGTTACAAGCCTCACACATGGCCTTACATTGGTTGCCTTTAATATATTTGAGGGAGCAGTGATTTGTTCTTTCTTCATCTCCTCAGTGACTTCTAGAAACCGCAAGGGGTTATTACATTTTCAGTCTTAACCTTTCAGCTCCCCCTGAAGCCCAGGTCCTCAACAAAAGCACACAAAGCTGTTCTGTCCTGTGCCAGCTGTTCTAAATCTTTCCATGTTTTCATTATCCCTTCATGTCTGTCTTCATTCTCTTTCCCCTGTATTTTTGGGCTCCATCTATTTCTGTAATGTATGTACACGTCAAGTGCCAAATCTGTAGATTTTAGAAGGAAAAACGCGAATCAGCAACTCAGATTCCTTTGGCTTTCTTTGAGTTGCATCATGTACCACCTTCCCAAAAGACCTTCTGTCTAGGATGGCTGAGTTGAAGTATTTTCTTTAGCTAACTTACTACTTTATAGATGAATCAACAAGGCCATGATTGTTGGAATTAGGCATCAAACTAGCAGGAATGGACTTATAAGAGGATGGATCTGTCATGTGTACAACCAGCATGCTACGGGAACAATTAGTATTCATAACCTTCAACATTTGCTGATGGAGGCTAAGCACCTCTGGGTTTGCTCAGAGTGCAGTGATGTCGATTCTGATTAACAATAACAATAACTTCTTTACAGTATACTCAGACCCATGCCATAAAATAAACAAGAAAATAGTCTTAAATTTTAAAGTTTAATTACATTTCATGTTTCAGGCGTATTGGTAAAGACCTTGCAAACACATTTGCCAAGTTGGAAAAGCTTACAGTATGTAAGTAGTATGAACTGTATCATGTTTAAAATGAATTTGACAAGATTGTTGTAAATAAAACAGGCACACATAATCGAGTACTATGTCACAAATGGCCAGGCAGTGATGTTAATAAAATCATGTAATGTAGGTGCATAAAGTGTCTACAAAGGGTGTAAAGCATTTATGTGGTTTCAACAGAGAATGTAAAGTGTGTATATGAATGTTTTACAAAAGATATAAAGCATATATGTGAATGCATAAAACATGTAAAGCATTTACACCATATTAGTGTAAGAATGGTTTCAAAACATATAAATCTAAAAGAGCATAAAGCATGTGAATTTACCAGGGATGTAAAGCATTTTTACAAATTTATAGTGGGTATAAAGCCTTGGTATACATTTTATAAAATATTTAAGCATCAGATATTTAGTCAGTAAGTGGGAAAACACTTTTGTAACTTAATCTCATCAATTAATCTTTGTTTACCCATCTTTGTTGTCAGTGGCAAAAAGGAAAGCATTGTTTGATGACAAGCCAGTGGAAATCCAGGAGCTGACCTACATCATCAAGCAAGACATTAACAGTCTTAATGAGCAGATAGCACAGTTACAACAGGTTGGCTTTTTGGTTTTGTTTCCCTGGTGTTATCAGCCTGTTTTGTAAAACGCATAAATGGATATGTTGCAGACACTTGTAAGAAATAAACAAGTATATGTCTGTATCCTTTTATCCGAAAACCAAAATATTACGAAAATCAAAAGCTTCTTTAGCCGTGCTGGTGTAGTGGTTACCAACCTGCGATGGCGACCGGGTGACCCAGGATCAAACCCGGGCGAGGACATTTGAAGATTTTCCGTCAACCGGGATTTGGACTGGATTAACTCGAGCTCTGGTGAGACCATTTGAAGGAGTGTCATTGGCCAGGGACTGGCGGCTCCTGAGCCGACCCAGCTCTAATGGGTACCTCCGAAATCGGCGAGTATCTGCCTGAATGGCGAGGGGCATTTGTCTCTGTACAAGAAAAATAGGGATACTCACGCAAAAATCAGTCTCAGGTTAGACATACTAACCTGAGATTTCGCCTCGAGTAATAGCGGGCGTACGCAAAAAAAGAAAAAGCTTCTTTGGGCGATTTTCAAACACATTTTGGGCTCCTTTTGGAATGTGATTTAGGTGACATCTGAAAACGATGAAAAATCTGGTTTCCAAAACACGATCTTTACCCTGAGAATTTTGGATAAAAGAATTACAGAAAACTAGAATGCAGCCATATTTATTTCACTGTTTTATCATAGTTTTCTATTATACAGGGTGTCCATAAAGTCTCTTTACAATTTAACAAATTTATTACAAAGGCAATTGATGAGATATCTTAATCAGATTTGTTCTATATACTCAGTGGTTATCAAAGTTTTTAATCACATACGTTTATCGTATTTCAGGTACCCTGTTGGTGAAAGAGGTACTGTTTAATGAACCCCTAAAAAAATGGCTACTCCTCAAGAGAATGCACAATGTGTATCATGATCCCACACCACACATTCACCTTTGGACTATCTCAATGAAGTTCCCTAGTCACATGGGGGTGTTTTGATCCCCATATTCTCACATTATGTGTGTTCAGTTTCCCTGAAAAATGAAAGGTTGCCTCATCACTAAAACAAACTCGGGTGAGGAACGTTTCATCCTCAGAAATTCGTTCCAGCATGTTAACTGCAAACTCTTTTCGTCTTGGTTTATCATTTGGCTCGAGTGCCTGTAAGAGTTGCACTTTGTAAGCATAGAATCGCAAGTTCTTGTGTAGGACTTTGTGCACTGTTGAACGTGATAGCTCTAACTGTCTGGCAGCAGTACGGATGGACTTTGTGGGAGAATGATAAAAGGCTTGTCTTACACGCTCGATGTTTTCCTCAGATGTTCTTGGTCTTCCGCTCCTCCCTTTATCCAACACTGTCCCTGTCTCCATAAATTTCTTGTGCCATGCACGAATTGACGGTGGATCTCTTCCATACTTAGTTCTGTAGTTTCGCTGAGTCTGCCTATCCGATTTTGTTTCAATAAACCATGATACACATTGTGCCTTCTCTTGAGGAGTAGCCATTTTTTAGGGGTTCATTAAACAGTACCTCTTTCATCAACAGGGTACCTGAATGTAGTGAAATTGACAGAGATACAACGGTGAAATACCTCCAAAGATAACATGTAAGGATAAAAACATAATGCGTAGGCTGCTGTAGTACATGATCGCCTAGACCGCGGGTCATCATCCTCCATAAAAATTGACTTGCTAGACAGGAGGGGAACGGAGGATCAAAAAGGAAAAATATGACTGGAAAGATTGCGTGAGACTAGAAAGGCTAAGGAGACGCAATTGGGGGGGGGGAAACGGAGAAAAGTCACGTTTCCCAAGTTGACATAAAAAGTAAGCAACTCGACAGAAGGGACCATAGATATGTTACGCCACAGTCATTTATTGGACGCTTTTGCGCGATACCAAGCCCTTGATTTGAATTCAGCGGCTAAACGCAGATGTTAGGAATATTACAAAAATTAAAAAGTACTTTTTTCTTAATATTAATGTTAGGAATATAAAAATTAGCTGGCCGGATGGCCTATTCTGAGCAGTGAACTAATATGTTCTTAATTTTACAGACGGATAGATAATATTGAAGATAATGACAAAAGACAGTGTTGTTCACATCATCGACAGACTGTATTGAATCTAAAAGTGTCGCTAATTGCACAAAAAAACACGACCTTGGGACGCAGGTGTTCAAATTTACTTAGTATGGAGGAGAGGGTTTTTGGGTGGTAGCTGTGTCTAAATATAACTTTTAACGACAAAATTTTGGAGGGGAGAGAAAGGTTGGTTCAAAAATCAAGTACATTTTGTAGAAACACAAGTAGAGACGGACAGACTAACAGATAAACATCCATACTTGACTGAAGCATGACTGAAATGACTTTAGTGTAGGAAATTTGAAATTCAAATAAACCTAGGCAGTGATTGGCCACAGACAAGCATATTGTCGGCGCTTGGACGCGGATTAGGGGTCATTTCTCAATAGTTGTTCAGTGATAGACACAGATTTTAAAGTGTGGTGATTTCCATATGAAAGAAAGTGTAAGAAGTTTAGGGACGCCATACTATAGCCAGCAGCTCAGCTGAGTTTTGCTAGCAATTCTGTGTTATTTATTCATAATCTGGTAAGATTGAAATTATTTCCTTATATATTTTGAATATTGTTTCATGTTCGAGTGATTTGATACTGCCATATCGAAATCTAGCCTTACAAACAAGTAGGGATTTGCTCTAGACCCCCCGCCCAAGTCAGGGTCTAGGGACCAACAATGTACATAAACTCCAGCAAGAGTTAGGCAAGACAGATCAAGTGTTGAGAATAATGAAACATACTACCTATCCTCTTTTAGGGCAGAAAACTAATAAATATTTTTCAGAATCTATAGTCTGGGAGGATCTATCTGATGTAAACCCACCATGGTAAATGTGCTGTTTGGTCAGAGAGATCTGACCTGTCTGTATGATGTGGTTGTTGTGTCAGTGTTGTGTCCAGACGTGGGTAGAGAATAGATTTTGACACATGGCCCATACTTTGATTGCAGAGCTGTGAGTTTTTGTTGTCAACCAAGCAGTGTCTATTCAGTTGGTGACTTTACTCGAGTGTATCTGTGCAGTATTTGTGACAGAGACCACCATTATTGCCCGCCAGCACGGAGAGGTGGGACCATCAGATTTCAGCACCAGAGCTACAACTACAAGATGAGTGAGCCTCTGGTCTGCTGGACATTCACCAACACCGTTTAGTTACTAATACCCCCATAAAAATTCCCACCATTTTCTGGACACTGTGTAGTCAATATAGACAGGTGTGATGAGGCCACCCCAACAGCACAAACATTAACCATCCTCCCAAGTAGATGACTACTAGAACATTTTAATAAAACTAACTAGTATACTACATATATATGTACACTATTGCATTTATGATATAATATTCCATGCATTTCTTTCATAATCTCTAAATCCTTTTAAGTTCTGGTCAACCTAAAAAATTGATCCAGAACAAAATAAATGTAATTCTATCAAAAAAATTTTACACACGTGAGTTAGTTCAGTGTATTTTAACATTTATTAATATTATTAGTCTTGTTAAATATCTGTGGGTATATCTATAACCTATTACACCACACTACATATCATAACCCTAGACACTTTACGTAGCCACATTCATTAAAAAAAATTAAGTGTGAGGTCGTAGTGGTAGCAAGAAAGGCCTTCTGACAATTCACAACTACATTTTATCTCAGGAGCCTTCACAGCTGGCCTCATACAATTACATTTAGTAATATCACCATCATACAATACCATCAAACACCACTACATAAATTGGGGTCTTGTCCAGGGATAATTAGCCCAACAGTAATATTAGGATCTCCTGGTGGGAGAAATAAAAGTAGGGAAATAAATTGTAAAATTTCCTTTAAAATTAAAAGTGTCCCTGCAGATAAAAGTTGGTGAATCTTCACAGCCAGTAATACTTAATTAGTTAACTGGTTAGTTAGAATTAGTTAGACTATAGTCATAAGAAGTACTTAGTGTATTTACTGGTTAGAGATTTATCTTGTATATTATTATATTGTCTAAAAAGTATGGCGGAGCTGGCAAAATTTAGATCAGCTGCTGTGCTCACCGCGAAGGAGATGGGAATGGATGGTCAAATTTTAATTCAATACGTAACGGCTGAATGTGATAAATATATTGAACGGGAAGAAAGGAGGTTAGCTGAAGAGAAGAGGTTAGAGGCTGATAGAGAAATTAAGAGGTTGCAGATTGAGGCTGACAAAGAGGCAAAGGCATTGGAGGCCGAAGAAAAACGACAGCAAAGGGAGGCAGAAGAAAAAAAGGCCGAAAGGGAAGCAGAAGATAGAAGGTTGCAAAGGGAGCACGAATTACGACTAAGGGAGCTGGAATTACAAGGCCAGGCTCCTGAAAATGGTGCCAGCCCTTTTGCCTCAGATGCTACGCCTAGTCTGGGAGCCTCAAACTCCGCTATGGGGTTTCATTTAGACCATTTTGTTGAAAAAGACGATGACATAGAGGGGTACCTAGGACGTTTTGAGTTATTAGCTACTACATATGGGTTAGAGAGAGAGAGGTGGAGCTTAAAGCTATCACAGGGATTGAGAGGTACTTCTTATGAAGTATTTGCCAAAATGAACAGGGAAGACCAAGACAATTATGACATGTTAAAGCAGGCTTTGTTATTAAGGTACGAGAAGAATGGTGAATTTTATCGTAAGAAATTTAGAAATGCCAAACTGTTGTCTGGGGAGACATACCACCAATTCTCTGCTAGACTAGAAACCTATTTGGAGAAATGGACGGCTCTGGGGAAGACCCAAGATCTTAAAGAAATGATCATGATTGAGCAATTGAGAGAGTCCATGGCTCCAGACATGAGAAAATTTCTCATGGAACAAGGTGCAGAGAAGTTGGGGGAAATTTTAAATGTTGCTGAGAGGTATCAGGCAGCCCAGGCAGAGGTAAGTGGTGCTAAGAAGAAGCACATAGACAATTTTAAAGCTCCACAGCAATTTAATAAATTTGATAATAGAGAGCAGGGAAATAAAGGTAGGACAAACTTTGAGCGGCCAAGAAATGACTATCGCGACAGAAACTCACAGTTCAATGACCAAAAGTTCAATGAAAGAAAACCGTTGAACCAAGGAAAAAGATGGTGTAAATGGTGCAAGAAGGATAACCATAACACCGAATTTTGTAGAAGGAAACCTTCAAACATTGCTGCAATGAAGTCGGGGACGCAAAGATTAAAGGTTAATCCTAAGGAGCAACAGGAACCTTATCACCCCCCAGTTTGTGAGGATGTTATTTGTAATGGGGTCACCATAAGGTGCCTTTATGATACAGGTTTGGATTATGATTCAGTTGTGAAGTCTAGCCTAGTGGACCCAAGTCAGTATACCACAGAAACAGTGGAAATACAAGGGGCGACTAAGGACATACCACTCAGGACACTTCCCATCGCAAGGATAACGGTGAAAACTCGCTATGTGGAAGGAGAAATCAGAGCAGCAGTGATAGATGAACCAATCTACCCTCTGATATTGGGGTGTAGATACGTCTTCTTGGGGAATCCCGAGAAACATGTGATCATGGCGACAGTGCAGACCAGGTCACAGAAGAAGGAGGAAGAAGGTGAACCTATAAATGCTCATCCAGAGGAGATGAGGAAGGCGCAGGCTGAGGATAGGACACTCAAGCCCTGTTTTAAAAAATTGCCCAAATGCCACACACCTCCGAGCAAGGGGGAATATTTCATGAAGAACAAACTCTTATACAGGAAGGCCGGAACTGGAACAAATGGTCACAACCAGCTGGTTCTTCCCACTTCATATAGAGATAAAGTGATGGAACTCGGGCATGCGATTCCCTTCAGTGGTCACATGGGGATCAGCGCCACAGGACAGCGTATAGCTTGTCATTACTTCTGGCCAGGGATAACGGAGGATATAAAAAGATATGTCAAATCCTGCCCAGAATGTCAAAGGGTAGCTCCAAAGCACTGGACTGCTCCAGCAACTCTAGGGGAAATGCCCATAGTGGGAACACCTTTTGAGAGGGTTGCAGTGGATATTGTAGGACCTCTCACTCGGACCAAGAGGAGGAACAGTTACATCCTTACTCTGGTGGACACTTGTTCTATGTGGGGAGAGGCGGTAGCCCTGCCATCAATTGATTCAAAACATGTAGCAGAGGCACTACTTACCATATTTACCCGATTAGGATTCCCGCATCAAATCTTGACGGATAATGGTTCTCAGTTCAAGGGGAAACTAACGGAAGAAGTTTTTAAGCTGTTTCAAGCCAGGCACTTTCATTGTAGTCCGTACCATCCACAAGGGAACGGCCAGGTAGAGAGGTTCAACGGGACTCTCATTTCTATCCTGAGAAAGCTGGCACACGAAAAACCGGATCTGTGGGATCAATTCCTGCCCGCCGCATTGTTTGCGTACCGGGAGGTACCACATAGTTCAACCGGGATGGCTCCCGCAACTCTGCTATTTGGGAGGCCAATAAAAGGTCCATTAGAAGCTTTATTAAGGACCTGGACAGATGAGAAGGCGGAAGAGACCGTTACCTCATCGTATCAATACGTGAACGAACTGACCACTCGTTTGAAAGCTGGATGGAAACTGGCAAATGATAATTTGAAGCAAGCCAGGAAGAAACATGCAGCATATTTTAATAGGAAGGCAAAGGACAGGGAACTGGCAGTCGGAGAGAAGGTGCTGCTTCTACTACCCGGAAGCCAGAATAAATTACAAATTGGTTGGCAAGGTCCATATACGGTTCTAGAGAAGGTGTCTAGAACAAACTATAAAATTGACAAAAAGGGGAAGGAAAAAGTTTATCATGTAAACCTGTTAAAGAAGTATCTGGACAGACCACTCCAGGAAAGCACCCCCTTATTGACCTTGGCTATTGCAACCCAGATGCAAAAAGAACCACTCACCTCACATGAATACCCATTACATCCTTGTGAAACAGCAGCACAGGTAAAAGTCAGTAAGCACCTGACTAAAAACCAGAGGGAGAGAGTTCAACAAGTTCTGGAGGAACATACAGATGTATTAACAGATAAACCAGGCCATACAAATTTGCTACAGTATGACATGAAACTGGTAGACTCAAACCCAATCTGTATGAGAGCCTATTCTATTCCGTTCGCGAAGGAGAAGGCATTGAAGGAAGAAATAGAGTATTTGTTGAAGGAGGGGATTATTTCGCACAGTGAATCATCTTTTAGTTCTAGTGTCGTTTTGTTGAGAAAACCGTCTGGGGAACACAGATTGTGCATAGATTACAGGAAACTGAATGCTGTCACAGAAGGACAAGTGGATCCATTACCAGACACAAAACAGTTATTTGCCAGACTGAACAAGGCAAAATACTTTTCAAAGGTGGATCTTAGTAAAGGCTATTACCAGATCCCAGTGAAGCCTGAAGTGAGACCTTATTTGGCTTTTAGCACTTCGGATGGACATTATGAATTCAATATGCTACCATTCGGACTGAAAAATGCTCCGAGTGTGTTTTCAAGGATGATGCGCAAATTGTTGGATCCCCTGAATAACCCATGTATCACAAATTTCATGGATGATATTCTCGTCGCCACCGAGACATTTGAAGAACACATTGAAGCTCTGGAGATGTTGTTTGATAGACTTCGGGAGGCGAATTTGACTGCTAGGCCAACAAAATGTTGTATTGGATGCAAAGAGTTGGAATTCTTGGGACACACTGTATATCAGGGTAATATGACCCCTGATCCTAGGAACTTGGAAAAACTGCAGAGAGCACCTAGGCCACAAACAAAAAAGGACGTGCGATCATTCGTGTCGTTATGCGGATTTTATCAGAAATACATCAAAAATTTTAACGCTATTTGTGCTCCTCTGACTGATCTGACTCGCAAGGGACTTCCAGATAAAATTATTTGGACTGCACAATGTGAACTAGCGTTCCAAGAGTTAAAGGAAAAACTCACTAGCAAGCCTATTCTCAAACTGCCTGATTTGACACAGGACTTTGTCTTAAGAACCGATGCAAGTAATGTAGGACTCGGAGGGGCTTTGTTGCAAAGATCATCTTCACCTGATGGGGAACTGAAACCAGTCGCTTATGCAAGCCGCAAATTGAATAGGGCGGAACAAGGATACTCCACAAGCGAAAAAGAATGTTTAGCATTAATCTGGGCAATAAAGAAGTTTCAAATCTATCTGTATGGTAGGACTTTTGTGGTGGAGATGGACCATCAGCCTCTCGTGTTCTTGTCTCAGGCTAAGCATGAAAACGCAAGATTGTTGAGGTGGTCTTTGTTGCTTCAACCTTATCAGTTTAGTATCCAATATATCCCAGGCAAATTGAATGTCGGTGCAGATTTCCTCAGTCGGCACCCCTGTGATCAAAATTAGAGTAGTGGCAGACGTGAGGAGTAATTTTACCTATGTGTATCGCTGGTTTTGGAACTTGCCATAGGCATGTTTTCAAGTGGGGAGATGTGTAGTGAAATTGACAGAGATACAACGGTAAAATACCTCCAAAGATAACATGTAAGGATAAAAACATAATGCGTAGGCTGCTGTAGTACATGATCGCCTAGACCGCGGGTCATCATCCTCCATAAAAATTGACTTGCTAGACAGGAGGGGAACGGAGGATCAAAAAGGAAAAATATGACTGGAAAGATTGCGTGAGACTAGAAAGGCTAAGGAGACGCAATTGGGGGGGGGGGGGGGGGGGGGGGAGAAAAGTCACGTTTCCCAAGTTGACATAAAAAGTAAGCAACTCGACAGAAGGGACCATAGATATGTTACGCCACAGTCATTTATTGGACGCTTTTGCGCGATACCAAGCCCTTGATTTGAATTCAGCGGCTAAACGCAGATGTTAGGAATATTACAAAAATTAAAAAGTACTTTTTTCTTAATATTAATGTTAGGAATATAAAAATTAGCTGGCCGGATGGCCTATTCTGAGCAGTGAACTAATATGTTCTTAATTTTACAGACGGATAGATAATATTGAAGATAATGACAAAAGACAGTGTTGTTCACATCATCGACAGACTGTATTGAATCTAAAAGTGTCGCTAATTGCACAAAAAAACACGACCTTGGGACGCAGGTGTTCAAATTTACTTAGTATGGAGGAGAGGATTTTTGGGTGGTAGCTGTGTCTAAATATAACTTTTAACGACAAAATTTTGGAGGGGAGAGAAAGGTTGGTTCAAAAATCAAGTACATTTTGTAGAAACACAAGTAGAGACGGACAGACTAACAGATAAACATCCATACTTGACTGAAGCATGACTGAAATGACTTTAGTGTAGGAAATTTGAAATTCAAATAAACCTAGGCAGTGATTGGCCACAGACAAGCATATTGTCGGCGCTTGGACGCGGATTAGGGGTCATTTCTCAATAGTTGTTCAGTGATAGACACAGATTTTAAAGTGTGGTGATTTCCATATGAAAGAAAGTGTAAGAAGTTTAGGGACGCCATACTATAGCCAGCAGCTCAGCTGAGTTTTGCTAGCAATTCTGTGTTATTTATTCATAATCTGGTAAGATTGAAATTATTTCCTTATATATTTTGAATATTGTTTCATGTTCGAGTGATTTGATACTGCCATATCGAAATCTAGCCTTACAAACAAGTAGGGATTTGCTCTAGACCCCCCGCCCAAGTCAGGGTCTAGGGACCAACAATGTACATAAACTCCAGCAAGAGTTAGGCAAGACAGATCAAGTGTTGAGAATAATGAAACATACTACCTATCCTCTTTTAGGGCAGAAAACTAATAAATATTTTTCAGAATCTATAGTCTGGGAGGATCTATCTGATGTAAACCCACCATGGTAAATGTGCTGTTTGGTCAGAGAGATCTGACCTGTCTGTATGATGTGGTTGTTGTGTCAGTGTTGTGTCCAGACGTGGGTAGAGAATAGATTTTGACACATGGCCCATACTTTGATTGCAGAGCTGTGAGTTTTTGTTGTCAACCAAGCAGTGTCTATTCAGTTGGTGACTTTACTCGAGTGTATCTGTGCAGTATTTGTGACAGAGACCACCATTATTGCCCGCCAGCACGGAGAGGTGGGACCATCAGATTTCAGCACCAGAGCTACAACTACAAGATGAGTGAGCCTCTGGTCTGCTGGACATTCACCAACACCGTTTAGTTACTAATACCCCCATAAAAATTCCCACCATTTTCTGGACACTGTGTAGTCAATATAGACAGGTGTGATGAGGCCACCCCAACAGCACAAACATTAACCATCCTCCCAAGTAGATGACTACTAGAACATTTTAATAAAACTAACTAGTATACTACATATATATGTACACTATTGCATTTATGATATAATATTCCATGCATTTCTTTCATAATCTCTAAATCCTTTTAAGTTCTGGTCAACCTAAAAAATTGATCCAGAACAAAATAAATGTAATTCTATCAAAAAAATTTTACACACGTGAGTTAGTTCAGTGTATTTTAACATTTATTAATATTATTAGTCTTGTTAAATATCTGTGGGTATATCTATAACCTATTACACCACACTACATATCATAACCCTAGACACTTTACGTAGCCACATTCATTAAAAAAAATTAAGTGTGAGGTCGTAGTGGTAGCAAGAAAGGCCTTCTGACAATTCACAACTACATTTTATCTCAGGAGCCTTCACAGCTGGCCTCATACAATTACATTTAGTAATATCACCATCATACAATACCATCAAACACCACTACACTGAAATACGATAAAGGTATGTGATTAAAAACTTTGATAACCACTGAGTACCTAGAACAAATCTGATTAAGATATCTCATCAATTGCATTTGTAATAAATTTGTTAAATGGTAAAGAGACTTTATGGACACCCTGTACTTGTCCCTTTTAATTTATTTTAATAATGGTCGCTTCTGTCGGCTTTTCTTTGTTATTTCCTCAATATCATTCTCATCTTTTATGTGGAGTCTGTAGCTTCTGATCTTTTTTTAAAATTATTTCCCATTCTGAGAGTCTGTATCTTTTGTTTTCTTTGTGATGACGCACTCCCAGAGTCTATCTTTTGTTTTCTTTGTGATGTCGCATTCTGAGAGTCTGTATCTTTTGTTTTCTTTGTGATGTCGCATTCCCAGAGTCTGTATCTTTTGTTTTCTTTGTGATGTCGCACTCTGAGAATCTATCTTTTGTTTTCTTTGTGATATCCCATTCTGAGAGTCTGTATCTTTTGTTTTCTTTGTGATGTCGCATTCCCAGAGTCTACCTTTTGTTTTCTTTGTGATGTCGCATTCTGAGAGTCTGTATCTTTTGTTTTCTTTGTGATGTCGCATTCTGAGAGTCTGTATCTTTTGTTTTCTTTGTGATGTCACATTCTGAGAGTCTGTATCTTTTGTGATCTCTTTATAATGTCCCATCCTGATATCCCATACCGTGACGTTTTTATTTTCTAGCTGCTATTCTCATAATGGATCTACAAGACAAAAGTAGCAGATGTTGAGGTAATTGATGGGAAAAAAATAGAGAGTGAGAAACTTGAAAGATATTCAAATATGGAAGATGTAGCAGTGCTCTGTGCTTCAGAGGGAGCTAGGCAAAGGGAAGAGGATGAAGATTGTGATTGCTATTTTATTCATCCACCTTCAACACGGTGACTTCTTGGACTCGCTGGCTTAATTTATTTGACCAGGGGTTTTCTTCTACACTTTGCATGTTTCCTTCAAGATATTTTCTAACTATTTGAGCTGTATAGACTTTAGGAAGCCTGTTCTTTATAGGGAACTGTACTAATGGCATGCATAATATTAATTGTTCTTAATGTGGTTGTGTGTGTGATGGACAAATATATTCTCTATTTTAATTTGTTTGTGTAAATACTGTAATTGCATGCAATTACTTTTGCTTTATTGGTCCACTTTTGTTATAAAAGTATTGTGGAATGTGTCGCATTGGCTGCTGTGAGCCTGCTTTGTTGTAGGATGTCTAATAATATTGTCTTTCCATTTGCCTCTCTGTCTTCCCTGTTCGCTGAAATAAGGTCTTCCCCTGTTGTAGGTGCATAATGGTTATTCGTTGTGCTCCATTCTTATGAGATGGCCACTTTATTTTCTGCCCTTCTATATATATTCAGTGCATGGTCCTACAATATTTCTAATGTCATCATTTCTCATTCTGTCTCCCTGGTAACATTACTGGCTTTTCTCAAGTATCTCATCTCACAGGATGGGATTTTTCTCTTGTGTGCTGTTTTCAAACCCACAAAAGCCAGATCCAAACCTCAGAAATGAGGTATCTGAGGAAGGTGGTTGAAGTAACAAGAAGAGACATGGTACGCAACCAGACGATACGTCAAGGCCTTAAATCCCACCCCCTGCAGACCCAAGTAGAACAGTCCCAACTAAGATGGTTTGGCCATGTCTGCAGAATGGGAGAAGACCGGCTACCATGACAAGCATGGGAAACAAAGAGCCAAGGATCCAGACCCCCAGGACGACCCAGAGTCCACTGGGAGGACAACATTAGACAATCTTTGAAGGACCGAGGACTAGAATGGAACCAGGCCAGGAGGAAGACAGCCGATAGGATAGTCTGGCGCTCTCTCTTCCAAACCTCTACACCTCACGGTAGAAGGAGAACGACCAAGTAGTAGTAAGTAGTGCTGTTTTCAGGGACCATGTTTGACTCTGGTAGCAAAGAATATTTTTTTGCTTTTACTTTCCATAAATGGCTTGTTATTTGTGATTTAGAGTAACAATGTGAAAATGATTATTTATAACGATTATAAATTATGGTAAGGTGTCTTGCAGCTTTTCTGGCACTTAATTCCTAATGAGTAGTCATTGTGTAATGTTATTTATTGACTTGTGTAAATATGCTACACTTACGTAACTGATTTATGTTAATTTCCAGTTGGCCAAATCTCAGAAAGCAAATAATGGTAGGCACATGCAGACACATTCCAACACAGTTGTTGTTACTTTGCAGGTAAGTCTTATTCAGTTAACATAGTTGTGTTCTGTGTACTTACCTAGTTGTGTTCTGTGTACTTACCTAGTTTTGTTCTGTGTACTTACGTAGTTTTGTTCTGTGTACTTACATAGTTTTGTTCTGTGTACTTACATAGTTTTGTTCTGTGTACTTACATAGTTTTGTTCTGTGTACTTACATAGTTTTGTTCTGTGTACTTACATAGTTTTGTTCTGTGTACTTACATAGTTTTGTTCTCTGTACTTACATAGTTTTGTTCTGTGTACTTACATAGTTTTGTTCTCTGTACTTACATAGTTTTGTTCTGTGTAATTACATAGTTTTGTTCTGTGTACTTACATAGTTTTGTTCTCTGTACTTACATAGTTTTGTTCTGTGTACTTACATAGTTTTGTTCTGTGTACTTACCTAGTTGTGTTCTGTGTGCTTACATAGTTTTGTTCTGTATACTTACATAGTTTTGTTCTGTGTACTTACATAGTTTTGTTCTGTGTACTTACATAGTTTTGTTCTGTGTACTTACATAGTTGTGTTCTGTGTACTTACATAGTTTTGTTCTGTGTACTTACATAGTTGTGTTCTGTGTACTTACATAGTTGTGTTCTGTGTACTTACATAGTTTTGTTCTGTGTACTTATATAGTTTTGTTCTGTGTACTTACATAGTTTTGTTCTGTGTACTTACATAGTTGTGTTCTGTGTACTTACATAGTATGGTTATGAAGTCCTGGGACCATACAGTGAAAGTTTTGAGGCCTATATTATATTTTTATCTTTATCTTTACTGGGCCTTTGTTAAATATTTATTCATTCATTTCTCTTTCCATCTCTTATGAAGCCATCACTGCAGCTAGTTCCTTGCAGGAAGCCTGCACTAAAGCATTCATGTTTCTCTTGTAGCAGTTTCTTTTACATGATGAGGTTGACAGCCTCATGTTAGTTATTTCTTACAACATGCCTGAGGGAGAAGTACCTTTATTCCTCTCTGTGTTTTCTCAGAAGCTTCCAGAAACCACACAGGACATTAAGAAATATTTTGTCCTCATTTTTCCCTGTAGACAAAACACGCATAATAGTGACACATTGGTTTATTTGGGATGAGTCATTTATGTAGTGAACAAAAGGTTATATACAAACCAGCAAAAAAAAAACTGTGCCAGTTATATAAATTGTATGGTTTATTGGTGTAGTTAGAATATAGTTTTTCGTTTGTGCTGTTAATTAGCATAGGTTACAAGCTTAAATGGCTTCATAAGTGAATTTAAATTTCTTTGAGTAGTGAAACGTACAGAAAATCATCATCATCAGTTGCCATCTCCACAACGAAGGTTGGCTGTAATGGATCTCCAACGTCTTCTCTCTCTTGTCTTGGTGGTGCACTCTGATAGACTCTTTCCTGTCCATCTTTTGATGTTATCTTTCCACTTATAGCGCTGTCTTCCCCTTGCACATTTGCCTTCAACTCTCCCTTCTGTTATGGTCTTCTGAAAGGTGTTATGCCTTTTTATGTGGCCAAAGTATTTTAGCTGCCGAACTTTGACCTCCCTCATTAGTTCTCTTTTCATACCTAGATTTTCTAGGACCTCCTTATTTGTTTTCATCTCTTTCCATGAGATACGCCCCATTCTTCTATATATCCACATTTCAAGAGCCTCAATTCTTTCTTCCAAATGCTTATTCATCGTCCATGTTTCTGCACCATACAGAAATGCAGAATATATATAACACTTTATGATTCTCAGTTTTAATTTGTGAGATAACTGTTTGGATGTCAGTATATGTTTCATGTTGTTGAATGTAGCTTTGGCCATTCCTATTCTCTTCTTGATTTCTGTTTCACATCTGCCATCTTCTGTTATTATATGACCAAGATATACGTAGCTCTTGACTTGTTCCAGGATTTTCCCATTTACACTTATCTTTAATGTGGGTTTATCGTCTGTTTTGCTAATTATCATAGTTTTTGTTTTCTCAATATTAATGTCGAGTCCATATTCATGACTTATACTGTTCACTTGCTTCACTAGTTCTTGTAACTCCTGTTTGCTTTCAGCTAACAACACGGTATCATCTGCATATCTAAGGTTGTTTATTGACCTTCCACTGATGTTCAGTCCTGGTATTTCCTGTATCTGTTTGAAAATTTTTTCGGTGTATAAATTAAATAGGCAGGGGGACAGCACACAACCTTGTCTGACACCTCTTTTTATGTCTATGTATGGTGAATAATTCCTTCCCGATCTTACTGTGGCAGTTTGCTCCCAATAAAGGTTACTGAGTATTCTTATATCTTTGCCATCAATACCTATGTCTTCGAGGCATTCAATAATTTTCTCATGATGGACTCTGTCAAAAGCCTTCTTATAGTCAATGAAGCACATATACATACTTTTTTGGACCTCTATATTTTTCTGCTAATATTCTTAGGCAAAATATTGCCTCTCTTGTTCCACTGTTCCGTCTAAAACCAAACTGTTCTTCTTGGATTTCGCTGTCTACTTTACTTTTTATTCTTTCCTGTATGATTTTGAGCAGTATCTTAATTGCATGACTCATCAGGCTGATTGTTCTGAAGTCTGAACATTCTGTTGCATTTGGTTTTTTGGGCAATGTTATGAAAACTGATGTCTTCATGTCGTGTGGTATATATCCTGTATTGTATATATCTTTGCATATTTCTGTGATTGTATCTATACCAAAGCTCTCCAGAGCTTCCATCATTTCAATTTTTACAGAAAATACAGCCAAAAAAATGTTTTGCCAAAAAAAAAAAAAAAAAAAGCAACACCAACAACAGTAACCTTGGGTTCAGTTTTCTCAGGCAGAACCTCACTTGAGTCAACCAATCATGCAGCTTAATGCCACATCCTGATATGCCGCGAGTTTTTTCAAGTTTGCAAAAGTCACTGCACCGTGTACTTAATAGTTGTGTACCATGTTAGCAAAGAGTATGCTAACAACAGTCATTCAGTGTTTTAAAAAATGTGACAGTTGGTAATGTACCACCACAGCATACATATGGACTCATGTACAATACATTATTTAAATAAATGCTTGCTTTTGATTTTAGTTTTTTTGTTTTTTTTAACTCCTGCAAAATCTTTTCTATTCTTAACTTTCAGTCCAAGCTGGCCTCCATGTCAAATGACTTCAGACAGGTGCTAGAGGTCAGGACTGAGGTAATCCATTTGTCTGGTTTACACATTGATTTTTGTAGTTTGAGTGCATATAATATTTTGCCAGGACTGAATTGTGTCCATTTAGTAGTAGGTCATGAAGTTCACTTTTGAACACAAGAAAGCCGTGCTGAAGAGTTATGGCATACATTTAGCGTATGTAACATTGTGAACAAAATTATTTACCGTAAAATCTCACGTATAATACGCACAATTTTTACTCATTTTTGCCCGCTAAAACTCGGGTGCGTATTATACGCGAGTACTAAACAATACGTCATTTTCGTTTTCGAAAGAAACCTACATTGGAAAGTCTGTCAAGTTTTTGTCACAATTTAACTGAAAATGGCGCGAAATTGAATGTGCCCTGTGTTTTCTTATGTGTCAGATTGTCGCAAAACGCATTTCGCACTCTTGGTCTTCAATCCATTTTGATATTAAGCTTGGTTGTGAAGTTTATCGTTTTATTATTTTGAGCCCTAAAAATGAATTCGAGAAAATGTTATACTGCAGCAGAAAAGCTCTTAGTGGTAAAATATGCAGAATCTAACGGCAATCTGGCAGCAAGTCGACATTTTTCCATTAACGAGTGTAACATTCGATTATGGCGAAAAAACAAAGAGGTGCTGCAAGTGTTGCCTAGTAAGAAAAAGGCGAATCATGGGTCACCACCAGATCTTCCAGACCTTCTTCTTCTTCGATCCTTAACCACCGACCGTCAAAGCAGTCAGTGGCCATCACGCCTAGTGGCTTTTGTAGGGCAACAACAAATTGATTCCACTTTGCTCGATCGGTGACCATCCTTCGTACAGTGCCCCAACTCTGGTTCATTATTTGCATCTCAGCCTCCAAGTCCTCCGCCAGGTTGTTTTTGGTCGGCCTCTCTTTCGTTTTCCTTCAGGGGTCCAAAGCATAGCTGTTCTTGTGATGGCATCGGGGTCTCTTCTGAGGACATGGCCAACCCAACTCCAGCGTCTGCCAGCTATGATGGTGTGCATGTCCTCTTGCTTGCTCTGAGTAAGCAGATCTTGGTTGGTGATCTTCCAGACCTAGAAAAAACATTATTGGAGTGGGTAGTGGATAGAAGGCAACATGGCATCAGTGTTTCATGCATTGAAATATGACTTAAAGCTCTGGAACTTACAAAATCTCGTACAGGCACAACAACATTTAAAGCATCATATGGATGGGCAGTTCGTTTTATGAAGTGACATGGTCTTTCAGTTCGTCGAAGAACTACTATCGCGCAGCATCTTCCAGACAACCACGAAAAAAAGCTTCTGGAGTTCCAAAAGTTCGTAATCAAATTGAGAAAAGAACATATCTATGACCTTGCACAGATTGGAAACGCCGATCAAACGCCTCTGACTTTTGATATGCCCTACGACAGGACCGTAGACACAAAAGGCATAAAAACTGTGTCTATACGTACAACTGGACACAAGAAGTCTCACTTCACCGTTATGTTAGCGTGCACTGCAGATGGAGGAAAGTTGCCGCCTTTCATAATTTTTAAGAGAAAGACTACCAAAAGGAGAACAATTTCCGAAAAGTGTGCACATCTGTGTTCATGCTAAAGGATGGATGGATGAAGCACTAACTATTGACTGGTTAAAATGTGTTTGGGCAACATGTCCAGGTGGTCTCCGAAAACAATCTTCCATGTTGGTACTCGACTCGTTTCGGTGTCATCGGAAGCCTTCTATCCAGAAGGAAATGAAGAAAATAAAATCTGATCTGGTTATAATTCTAGGCGGCATGACCCATTTGTTGCAGCCTTTAGATGTCGCTGTTAATAAGCCGATGAAAGATGCTATCCGTCGTAAATGGAATGCATGGTTAAGCGACGGTAATCACACATATACTGCTGGTGGCTGTATGCGTCAACCGACTCTCACAGATGTCGCAGAGTGGGTACTTGCTGCTTGGAAGGAATTAGATACGACTATAAATCAAACAAGGCTTTCTCAAATGTTGTATTTCGAATAAAATTGACGGCAGCGAGGACGACGTTTTGTGGGAGAAAGAACAGGTGTCATCGGATGAAGATGATGGCGATATTTATTATGATGGCACCAATAGTGGCATTGACTCGACAACACTAGATGAGCTTCTTTCTAGTGAGAGTGATGACGAGGGAGTCCAAAGTACCTAAAATGTAGGTGTTGCGTACATATTTCTGTATGTTATTTTCATAAAATAAAATCTTGAAAAATTATGGTGTGTATTATACACGAATTTCCATTTTACTAGAAAATTTTGGGCTAAATCAAGCATGCGTATTATTTATGAGTGCGTATTATATGCGAGATTTTACGGTATAGCATTCTAGAGAAATGTAAAACAGTACATTAAAGAGCATATTACTACTTAGTCGTTCCTCTTCTACCCTGGGGTGTAGAGGTTTGCAAGAGAGAACACCATACTGTCATATCGGCGGTCTTCTCCTGGCCTGGTTCCAATCTAGTCATCTGTCCTTCAGGGACTGTCTAATGTTGCCCTCCCAGCAAACTCTGGGTCGTCCTGGAGGTCTGGGTCCCTGGCTCTTGGTTTTCCATATTTGTTGTGGCTGCCGATCCCCTTCCACTCTGCACACGTGGGCAAACCATCGCAGCTGGGACTGCCCCACTTGGGTCTGCAGGGGCTGGATTTTGAGGCCTTGCCACATCACCTGGCTGCAGACCATGTCTCTTCTTGTTACTTGAACCACCTTCCTCAGATACCTCATTTCTGAGGTTTGGAGCTGGCTTTTGTGGGTTGTAGTCATTGCACATGACTCGTATCCATATGTCATGCATAGATGGAGCAGTATACAGCCATCTTCTTCCTCTTGCCAATCTCTCTTTTGCTGAGGAATCTTGATTTATTGCCCGAAAATCTCCCTGCTGCCGCCCTTTCGGTAGCCAATTCTTCTTTGATGCCTCCCTTCCGATCTATTACATATATTAACGTGATGTCACAAGAATGTAACATGTGAAGGAATGTAATTAAATATTAATGATTAGCCTGGACGGACAAAATGTGTGAGTTATTATTTGGGAAATGATATGTGTGAACAAAGTAGCCCATAAACCACACACACAAAAAAAGACATAGTGAGAAAAGAAGAGAGCAGGACCATCATTGGAATAAAACCACTCAAAGAAAACGTTCAGAAACAAAGAAGTATAGTTTTTGTGGGTCGCTAAGGAGACAAACAAAGAAGTATAGTTTTTGTGGGTCGCTAAGGAGACAAACAAAGTATAGTTTTTGTGGGTTGCTAAGGAGACAAACAAAGAATAGAACCACTACTTACTCAGACAATTTGGTAAGAGGCAAATAAAATGAGGTTGTTTATGAGACTGGCAACCTCATCATGTCCAACTAATTGCTACAACCGTTGCTGCAAGAGCACATGAATGCTATGTTGAAGGCTTCCTGCTGAGTGACTGACTGCATTAGAGGCTCCATGCTCTGTTGGGCGCAAAAAAGGCAAATGATAATGATGATGAAAGAATAAATTTGGTTTGGATGCCTTGTGAGGATGAATCCTGATCAGCTAGCAGCACAAGCTTACAGCATTAACTTGGATGAGTCTGAGAATTGAGCACAGCCTAGGAGAAGATGGATCATGGCATGTTAGGCATCTTAAAAGAAACACAGCATGACAGTGCACCATGTCACAGTACTTATGCACTATAAATGAATTGAATGATGATAAATAACCCTATCAGCAGTGCTTCATGGCATAAGCAGTAGGTTAGTGGGTTAAACAAGTGCACACTATAGATGTTTCTTAGTGAGGTGTGAATCCTGACTGTCTGGTGTGGCAGATGATTTTGCATGATCTTACACTTGTGAGCTACAGCTTGTATGTAAATCTGGACTTGCTATCTTGTATCTGGTGCAGAACTTAAAACATCAGAAGTCAAGGCGGGAACAGTTTTCATCTTCATCGGTCACATCGACTCTGCCTCCATCAGCGTACCAAGGCCACATGAGTGAGTAGCCATTTTGTAACCACCTATAAAAAATGATTTTTTTAATGCAATTGCCTGGTTTCCATTGATAGTGTTATAGAAGCAACATTGTCTTGATGCGTTTACAGGTGCATTGTAAAAAATACATGAGTAAATATGAGAATTTTTTAGTTTGGTATTTTGTTGGCTTTTTCTATATTGTATCAATAGGATGTGTTTATAGACAGGCAAAGGTAGTTCCATAAGAGAAACTGTCGTAGGGGAGTGAAGTGTTTGAGACTTCACCATACTAGGTCCTGCTTTATGAGATGGGTGACCAGAGTTCCCTTTATCACTGCATTCGGCTTTCCTAACTCATTTACATCTGGGCATACTGGAGCCTGATGCTACCAGCATTCAATCCAGAAACCCATAAGATGATAGCGCTTTAACCGCTTAGCTAGTCAGGTGCACAACTACCATAAGGGTGTGAAGTGTTAGAGACGTCACCGTACGAGGTCTGCATATGAGGTGCTGTGACCAGTTCCATTCCTCGCTGCCTTTATCTTCCCTAGCTCCCAAGCAGAGTCAGGTATCTATTTTCAGCTAGGTAGACTTGAGCATGATGCTACCAGATGTTGGGAGCTGCTTTGCGGTGTTTTAAAACTTCATTTCAGTTTGTTTTGGTTTCAACACTGCATAGCACTTCCATTAAATACATGGCTCAGTGAGCGTGATGACGTAATTATGTTGCGAGGCATGACATATACTAGCCGAAAAAGTCGCGAGAGGAAGCGTTTCCTGATATACATGGCATTGTCCACCAGATCATGTGGTTTTGACGGGAGCCGCGCTAGCGTAGTGGTTACAACACCGCTCTGGCGACCGGGTGATTCAGGATCAAACCCGGGCGACGGCATTTGAGGATTTTTCGTCGACCGGGAATTGGACTGGATTAACTCGAGACCTGGCGAGAACATTTGAAGAAGTGTCGTCAACCAGGGATTGGCGGCTCCTGAGCCGACCCAGCTCTAATGGGTACCTCCGAAATCGGCGAGTATCTGCCTGAATGGCGAGGGACACATGTCTCTGTACAAGAAAAGGGATACTCACGTAAAATCAATGTCAGGTTAGACATTAACAATAACCTGAGTTTCGCCTCGAGTATTAGCGGGCGTACGGAAAAAAAAAAAAAAAAATGTGGTTTTGACCACTTCTCACAGTGTGGCAGTCCACCAAAGGTATAATAGCTGTAGTGGGCTATGCCACACACACTTAAAATACTTTGGAGGACATCTAACAATTCCTTTAAAAAAACAGAACTGGACTCGAACCAGGCCAAAAGGAAGACAGCTGATAAGATAGTATGGTGTTCTCTCTGGCTAACCTCTTCACCCCAGCGTAGAAGAGGAACTTCTTTGTAAAATAAGTTAGTTGGTTAGTTGGTTAGTTGATTAGTTGGTTAGTTGGTTAGTAAGTTGAGTAAGTAAGTAAGGCAGGAGCACATGAATGCTTTGATGTAAGCTTCTTGTAAGGGGACCAGCTACAGTGGTGACTTCATAAGGAGCAACAGAGGGACAGAATGGTGATGATGAATGATATGTAAACAAATTGTTTTGTCTATGCTACCCCGTGTAGGTCCCTGGGGATCTTGGAAGAAACAAAGAAAGAATAGGTCACTGCACCCTCCGGCATGTCTACAAGGCAACTACTACGAGGTTGTGTATGGTCTGGCAATCTCCTCGTGTAAAACAAATTGCTCCAGAAACCACAGCTGCAAGAGCATGTAAAGGCTTTGATGCAGGCTTCCTGCAAAGGGACCAGCTACGTTGTTGGATCCACGCTCTGTAAGGAGTTCAAAGGGGATGGATGGATGTTGTCATAGCATTCTTTTTCTTTGGTCCTTGGCCGCTGACTGACAAAGCAATCAATGACCGTCATTCTAGGTGGTGGCTTGTAAAGCAGCAATAAAGTTTCCTTGCTTTGCTCGGTCAGTAGCTATCCTTCGTGTGGTGCCCCAGCTCTGGTTCATGCTATGCATTTCTGCCTCCACAGTTCTCCGCTAGGTAGCTTTTGGCCGGCCTCATTTTCGCTTTCCTTCTGGAGTCCATAGCAAAGCAGTTCTGGTGATGATATCAGGGTCTTTTCTCAGGATGTGGCCAACCCAATTCCAGCGTCTACATGCTATGATGATGCGCATGTCTTCTTGGTGGCTCCGAGTTAGCAGTTCTTGGTTGGTGATGGTGTTCGGCTAGAAAATTTGAAAAGTGTTCCTTAGGCAGGTTGTGTGGAAAGTGGACAGTTTGGACATTTCCTTTTCTGTTACTCTTCAGAATTCTGCACTGTACAGAGGTACAGAAATTGCGTAGCTCTCGTATATTTTTAATCTAGTGTTTGTACAGTAATGAGAAGATTTCCAGATGTCATTTAGATTAGCGAAGGCTATTCTGGCTTTATTTATTTGGTTACTGATGTCTGTGCTTGTTCCGCCATCTGGTGTTACATTGCTTCCTACGTATGTAAATGTGTTTTTATTTTCTAGCTTTAGGTCCCTTATTGTTACAGGTGCTGGATTTCTTACCTTGAGTTTCATGAATTCTGTCTTCTTGATATTATCTCTTTCAGTACCAAACAAAAAGTAGGGTTGGCCCAAACAAAAATGGCCACCATGGTGTGTTTTTATTGTAGTCGTTTGGAATTAATTTAAAAAAATGTTCATAAGCATAAATACCTTTGTTGTTGTATATGAAAATGAAGGTAAATGGATTTACATTACTCTTGTGCAGGAAGTGTAAAAGCTTTCATTGAAAAAAATATTAGTTATCCAAGGTAAAATGGAGGCTTAAAGAATAAGGCGATGAAAAATTAGACCAAAAGTATTCACTAAAATTCATCTAGAATTGTTCCTCAGGAGAATATATAAAGGATCTATTTTATCTATTTGAATAATCAAAATATCACAAACAAGATGTATTCTAACAAAGCAAAATCAATTTTTAGTCAATAAACACTCAGGAAATTATTAATTTCACAGATTACAACAACAGGTCACATGCTTGTAAAAACATGAGATTTCAGTTTATACATCAGGAAGAGGGGATTGAAAATATTATTTACACATGAATGCTGTGGTTGTTATATATGACAATGATTGTTAGTAAATGCATCTTGTGCATAATATAAAATTATGTCAACAACAATTATTACTTGTGCAAGGTAAAATGGAGGCTGAATAAGAAGATGAAGTAGAAGGTAAAAAAAGTAATTAAAAAATTATATATTCTTACCTTGTTCTGGAGCTGCTAACCTTGTCATCATCAGTTATATCCATGGGAAAACACAGAATGTCATAAGCAAATATATCCACACAATGTATAAACATTATTTCATCATAAGATCCTAGGAAAATAATTAATTTACCAGAAAGAGAAAAAAAGGTCACTAGCATGTAAAAATTGGATATTTCAAAACATATCAGAAAAGGGGAAAAAGAATATATTATTTACAAAGCTTATTCATATTTAGGCAGACCCTATATATAGTTTTGCTTATTATAAGCTACAAAGCAATTGTACAATGGTGGGGTGTGCTCGTGCATCCTATACACACAAAGGTTGATCTGCGATGCCTTACATTTGCACTACAATGTCCTTTCCATCATATTCCACTAGATGTCTGGCTCCAATCATCCGTTCCACTTCATTTCCTTTCATGGAGTGTTTAGAATTTTTGGGTGGACAATCTATTACAACGTCTGGTGTCAGCTGAGCAGCTTCTTTGGACAGATCCTCAATAAAACTTTGTTTAAAATCTTGAAGTGTGAGCTTTACTTTTTTTGTCGCACCTTCCTGACACAAATTATATAGAATGTGGGCATTTACCTGTGTCATTTCAATCATCCAGTGGTAAATCTTCTTCCACCACTTTCTTGTTTTATGGTTGTGCATACTGTAGTAACCAACCATTTGATCCATCCAGTTACAGCCATTCATACTCATATTGTAGTCATCAGCTACCTTTGGCTTCATAACTTTGTTTAGACCCTTGCCCTTCTCAACCGTTGCAACGGCTGATTTAGTGGAAACAACTATGCAGGGCTTTTTTGCCTTTTTATCTTTCCAAGCAACACATAATGTTGTATTTTCTGAGTCTAAAAACCATTTCATCTTTTGATGGCCAAGCTTCAGATTTGTTATTTCAGGAGGGAAGCCAGTGCGGTTGACATTCAAGGTTCCTGTATAATTATAACTATTCGCAAGCAGATATTCATGAGCCTTGGATGAATAAAATCTATCAGCAAAAATGTGATGTCCTGATCTCAATGGCTTCAAAAGAGTGCCGAACACTTTCACGGCATGAGCAGAACTGGGATCTAGACTAGGATGATAGGCCGTGGTTTTTCCTAAATAAATGTTCAAATTGAAAACATAGCCTGTTGCCAAATCACACAGTCCAAATGTTTTGATATGATATTTATGGGGCTTGCTTGCATTGAACTGTTTGTGCCTAAATCTACCTTTCCATCCTATAACCATCTCATCAATACAAACCTCTTCAAATGGGTAGAAAGCATTCTGGAATTTTGTCAACAGCATCTCAACAAATGGCTCAATTTTAGCTGCATCCTGATCTTCTGGTTCACAAACATGCAACATGCTGTGATAAATAGTTTGGAAATGGTTTCTCAAAAACATCTCGTGGTACCAAGGTGTATAAAAATTTCCTGCGGTGCACCAGCAGTCCTTGATTTTAGGTCTTCGATCCAGTCCCATTGCAATCATTACAGCTGTAAACTTGAGCCATTCATAATAAGTGAGTGGTGTCCATGAAGCAAATAAAGAATACTATCTAGGTGGGTTGTTTGTTTCAACAACGTTTGCAGCATAGGCATTATTAAAGTGCTAACAATAGCATCATCCTTGTAAAATTTTTAAAAATCAAGAGGTGTTTGCAAACTATACAGAGCTGGATTTATGTTCTGTCTTGTCTGGCGGAAAGTAAAATTTGCTTTAGTTTCTACAGTCGCCACTGAATGCCAAACCGCAGTGTTGATGTTGCTAATAAAATGAACATTACTATCCCTCCTGATTCTTTTTCTTTTTGGCTGAGACATATTACTTGACTTTATTACAGTCTGATTACATGCTCCTGTCTCCATAACTTCATTATCGAAATCAGGTTCCTGCTGAAAATCTGAGTCGTTTTCGCTGTCCTGTGAATAAATACTACAATCTGAATTATTATAGCTATCTAGAATTTCTTCAAATAACTTTCTAGCTTGATCTGAAGTTAATCTACGAGGTCTGCCAGAAGCAGTAGGCATGGCCATTTGATCTTATAAAATTTGCGCTTAAAAAAATCTTAAATTAATATCAAACCACAAAAACACGTTCTCTCTAAACACACACGGTATTTACTAGAAGCAGTCTTCCTGTCGGAAATGACATTTTGGGTTGTTAAAATTGGAAATCAGCTCTAGAAAAGGAGCAAAAGGTATGGACCGAAATATTGTTGATCAGGCCAAGATGGCTGAACCCAAGAGCCGATTTAAGGTTGATTGGGACTTATAGAGTTAATGCTTAGTCCCACCTGTTGGCTATGTTTATTCAGTCTGTCTGTTTTTTCTTGGATGTTGTCATAGTGTAGTTATCCAATATTTGTTTTGCCTCTATAGATGGGTCTGTACTCCTACAAGATGAAGCTAGTCATGCAGGAAATGGTGATGTAACCATTGATATGGCTGGTGCTGGTAGAGGGCAGTTACAGAATCAGATGCAGATCATTGATGAGCAGGTACTGTATCGTCTTTGTTTCTGTTGTTTTGTTGATACAGATTTTCATGGCAGCATCACCATCGACGTCTATTTTTATTTTATTTATTATTTACCTTAGCTCTTATTTGTTTGTCTCCTGTGATCATATTGTGAGCATTGTCTCAGTAAGGTGTATCACATATTTTTGTTACCCCACTATCATTTCTGTGTGCCATTGCTTGTTATAACAATACATTGTGTATTATAAAAATGCATTGCATGTTATAACGATTCATTGTGTGTGATAACAGTACTTTTTCTGTTGTAACATTACATTGTGCATTATAAAAATACACACAGTGTTATAAGAAGACATTGCCTGAAATACATTTCATTGTCACTTTGTTTGAAGTGGGACAGTTAATAGATATAACAAATTAGGCCCAAATTTGTATGTTAGAAACAATTTATTCTTTTGAAAAAAACAGAAGTGGATGTATTGTAAAATTACTTTTCAGCACTGGGAATTAGAACTTTTTGGAGGGTGTTGTAATGAGATTCTGCAAGAATGATCTCTTAGAAAAAAAAGGCTATTGCCCTTGTTATCAATAGCAACAATCCCAGAATTAATTACTTTGATAAATGAACCACATCAGAAATGAAGAGCAAATCAGAAACAATTGTAAAGTTTGCATCAAATGTGATTTGAATGAGAGTCAAATAAAAGGACATCTGAGAGATCTGCGAATGATGCTGCAAGGTTACTGTATATTTATGGATCATTCAAAGACCTTAGGAGACCCAGTAGCTAAAACTGAAAGAAATGTTTGGTGGTTGTTCCCATTTGAAAAAGCTAGTCCAGGTTGGCTATAGAACTTTAAGTTACTACATGACATCACCTATTGTTGTAGTGGGTGGCATTTGTGATCATTTCCTCCCAGAACCCCCTGTCTGTGGTATTTCCTGTATGTCCCGTTGGTGACATCCTCTTTTGCTGTGCCATCAGTCAATCTCATATTTTCTGTCTTTTTATTCCTCACTCATGCTGCGCTAAATGACATTAAACACTCATGTTTGAATAAAGTATTTTGTATTTACTATTTTATTTTCGTTGATGAAGGTAGTTCAGTGTTTAGTTATTTGAACAGCCATAGATTTGAACTGCCAGATTTTGTGAATAATTGGTGCTGTAATATATTTGTTTTTGTAGATATATGAACTCTGTTTTCTTGTTTTGTGTGTATTTATTTATTTTTGTGTGTGGCCAGGATGCCTATATTCAGAGCAGGGCAGAGACTATGCAGAACATCGAGTCCACCATTGTAGAGTTGGGAACAATTTTCCAGCAGCTAGCTCATATGGTTAAAGAGCAGGAGGAGATTGTAGGAAGGTAACTATTTTTGTCTTGTACATAATTTTGGTCTGTGTGAAAACAAAACTGCATTTAGTGGATATTCAGAGATTAGATTTGAATGAATAAAAGTTGTAACAAGCAAAAAAGTACCTGGAGGCCACAGAAGTGGTTTTACACAAGAAAATCCCTGGAGGCCACAGAGAAGTGGTTTTACACAAGAAAGTACCTTGAGGCCACAGAGAAGTGGTTTTACACAAGAAAATCCCTGGAGGCCACAGAAGTGGTTTTACACAAGAAAATCCCTGGAGGCCACAGAGAAGTGTTTTTACACAAGAAATGATACTAGGGAAAAGATCAATGAGAATGCCCTAAAAGAAGCCCATACATAAAGGAAACTGATCACTCATATTGGAGGGAAGCAATCCATTATATTTCTGGCATATTATGAGAGGAGGAAAGCGGGAATATATTGTAATAACGTGAAAGAATGAAGGAAAAAGAGATAATAGAGGACAGCAAAGAGAATGTACTAAGACAACTTAGTATTATGGCATGGAAAGAAGTCAACAAGAGAATTAGTAAACAGTACTGGGAGCAGGAAGCTGTGGGTACTTGAAGAAGAAGAATAAAATTCCACTTTTTATTTGTTAAGAACCATAGAACAGCTAATCCAGTTGGCTACCATACTGGGAACTTATGACAGAGCACATGACATACTGTTGCAGTCACCACTTGTTTACATGATGAGGCACAACCTTCCCTTGTTCATGCCTACTGAAAGTAGAAAATACAGAAATTATAATCTGGAGGGTAATAAGAGTGGAGGAAGAAAGACATAACCAGCTAAGGAGAATTCTTTGCCTTTCATTTCCTTGGAGAGGTTACATCTGACTGGTTTCTAGGACCAGGTACATGAAAGGTAAAGAATACGACAACTGTACAGCCTTGTCACAAGAGGCAGGTACGAAGCAGACAGGATCAGTTACCCCATTCTGCAGAGAATAGCTACAAAAAAGTGAAAGCAGAATGGAAATAACTGAAATACAAACGCAAATAGAGCACAAAAGAGAAAGGGGTACTGATCCTTCTAGTTAACATCTAGAACACAGATAACAACTTGGTAATAGAGACATACTAGTAGAGATTATTCTTGGTTATAGGTTTTTGCCATCAGACATTAATGTGATCCTGGATAATCAAGAGTTTACTGTATTATGATGTTTCAGTGCTTAAGGGGATGCACTACAGTGAAAACTAACTGTTGTTCTAATAACATTTTCAAACTTTTTATGTTCTCAATAGACACAGTATATGTCCATGAACCAAATTCTACAGTTTATTTTGTTTAAAAAACCATGGTAACCAAAAAAAACATCCGCCATATTGAATTTTTCACCAATTTGAAGAGCAAAAATCATGTTTCCCATTGACCAAACTTTATCAAATTGCACACACACATGTTGTGACTAACAATTAAAACAATTGATCACATGCTTATTTTTTTATAAGTTTAAAATTCTATTTTTAATGATTTAAAAAAAAAAAAAATATATTTGTATGAAAATTTTTTTTTTTTTTAATATTTAAAAAAAATATCAAAGCAAATTACCAAAATATCAAAAAAAGCATGTGATCATTTAAATTTATATAGGTATAGTACTTGCATGCCAAATTTGAGACTGATCTGTTAGATAGGGTGTTAGTTTTTAAATTTTTTAAAAATAAAATGTTAATTTTAGTAAAAATGCTTTTTACTCACGAAGTGCCTTGTCTTGTCCAATATACTCCATTCTGGGGGGCCAAATGTCACTAAAATTCTCCAGCACTGTATGCTGCACCTCCTTCAGCTTCCTGCAGCTCCTCCTCTCACCTTTGTCTTGCCTCTTGCCTAATTTTTCTTCTTTTTACAAGTTTGTCAGCCTCATATTTCTGGCTGTTGGCCAGACGTTTCCTTAATCGCACCTGTCCAAGGCGTTTTGAGTTTGTTCCAGATGCTTGGCCATACAGCATTTTTATTTCTGCACTGGCTGATGAACCAAAGTTGAACTCTCCAATGGCCACAAGGACACCGAATTTGACTTTTTTTTAATGACACACATTTCCGCTTGCTGCAACGACTTCATATAACATTGTGGATGCTTTCATTTGCATTTTGAGTTGCGCCTAGCTCACACCGCTTGAGCAGATGCTGATCAGTAAGACGCTCATAAATAGGGGCTAAGTGCTTATGGAGCAGGTTGTAGTCTAGCGGAGTATGAACTTGGGTCTCGTGGGGTCTGGCAGCTTTTCCTTTGGCCATGGATGATAGAAACACCAGGAGTTTTTGCCTAGTGGACAAAAATTATGTTGGGGTTTGTCATTTGTCGAATACCCATGGTAGAGAGAAGCCATGATGGCTTGTTTCATCTCTGGGGCTGTACTATGCTGGCGGATGGCTCTGGTGTAGTAAATACACAGTTTTCATATGGCATTTTGGGTCAGACGACCATGACCATTTCCCCCAAGGGTGACTTTTTTTTGTTTCCTGCAGTCAGTAATGAGTGTCCTCAGTGCAGTGCCTAATCACTTTGCAACATGGTTGACGCACTCTTCTGTGGTTATGTCAACTTCTGGACCATACAGTTTGATGTCGCAGAGTCTGTTGTAGGCCTTCGAATCGCCATCCGATAGCAAAACAGTATAGCGTAGCTTGTGATTTGCCACTGAACGAAGCCAGAAAACCTCACAGGCTTTTACTTCCATCATTCCGGCTGACCCTTACAGCAGCAGTCCTTCTGATGCTCTGCTTTCCATTGTTCAAATTTGTCAAGCTGATTTTTCAGTTGCCACTGTCCAGTATTCTCGCAGGTGTAACAGAAGGAAGACATAATGTGCGTATCGATGACCATGCCATTCAAGATATCGATAACACTGCCAACACCTATCAGTGACTTATGACCTCTAGTTAGCCATGTTGCATCAAAGCTGACAGCGATGCCAATGACTTCTTTTTTATTAATGGTACGATGCTGACTCTTAGCATGTTCAGCTCGGACGATGCTGACAGCACGTTGAAATACTGTAGAGTTGTGCATGGCATCCAAATGATCAAACATTTGATCTGCATATTTCTGTACGTAGGTTTAGTACAGACAGTGTTATGAGAAGCACCATTCTTGCTTGCGTTCAAGTTCATTTTTATATCAGATCGACTTGGGCTAGCAGTGAAAGGCACTATTGGATCAGCGATTTGAACTATAGGCCTATCGGTTACTGGTATGCAGACATACGTTGATGATAAGCCTACATCAGGTTGGTTATCATTCACCGCTGATTCGGTCGTAACATTGCTGGAAATTACACACTTTCGACGTGCTTTGCTTTCTTACCTTTTCTTCCCATTTTGAAGTAATAGAACACAATTTAATGAGATTTAGACTGTAATCAAACCCAGGTACGATCTCATTATAGTAATGGGAGACCTAAATGCGAAAGTGGGAGCACACAATAATTATAACGAAAGAGTAATGGGGAAATGAGGCAGTGGAACAGCAAATGAGAATGGGGACAAATTAATAAGCTTCTGCAGTATTAACAGCCTGGTCATTGAGGAACACTTTTTCCGCACAAGGAAGTGCACAAGTTAACATGGGAATCACCAAATGGACGAGACAGAAACCAGATAGATCACATAATGATCAATGGCAGATGGAGACATGCACTACAAGACGTGAAAGTAAGAAGAGGCGCAGATGTGGGAAGTGATCATCACCTAGTAGTAGCAAGACTGAAAGTGAAACTCAGAGCTGCTGGACCAGTTGCAGTCAAACAGAAAAGATACAACATCACGAAACTGAAGGATCACCTCACCAGAAAAGCTTTCGTGGTTTGACATAAAGAGAAGATATGAGATTATCAAAAGCCAGGAAAGAACAGAGACCGATGATGTTGACCAGAGATTCAACACCATCTCAACAATATACAAGGAAAGCAGCAAGTCATGCTTGGGATTCCAGGAAAGAAAGAGCCAAGACTGGATAACACCAGATACGCTAAACACCATAACACTGAGAAAGGAAATGAAAAGAAAGAAAACAGAAGCGAAGTCCCCCAGGTTAAAGCAACTATATAGCGAACAGTACAGTCAGCTGTACAAGGAAGTTAAACGCGAAACCCGAGCCAACAAAAGGAATTTCCTAGACGATCTTGCAAGACAGGCAGAAGAGGCAGCACTGAGAAATGAACAAAGCACAGTATACAAAATAACTAAATTCATCAGCGGAAAACGAGGTGCAAACAATATTACATTAGTAAGAGATAAGCAAGGAAATCTCATCACGATAGCAGAGAGACAGGAAACAAGATGGGCAGAGCACTTCAGAGAAACTCTGAACAAGGAACCACCAGAGACACAATTGAATGTTCCTGAGGCTGAAAACGATCTAGATGTAAATACAGACATTCCACGAAAAGAAGAAATCATCACAGCAATCAAAGGGTTAAAGAACGGAAAAGCTCCTGGCCATGATAACTTAAATGCAGAGCTATTTAAGACAGACCCTGAGCTAGCAGCAGAACTATTAGAACCACTATTTGCACAAGTCTGGAAAACAGGGACAACACCATCAGAGTGGAACAAAGGAATAATTGTCAAATTGCCCAAGAAGGGAGATCTTGCAGACTGCAATAATTGGAGAGGAATCACTCTTCTCTCAGTTCCCAGCAAAATACTAGGCAGGATAATTATACAGAGAATTTCAAAAGCAGTAGACCACAAACTGAGGAAAGAACAAGCAGGATTTAGAAAGAACAGAAGATGTGTAGATCATATATTTACCTTCAGGAACATTATAGAGCAGTGCTCAGAATGGCAAAGACAGCTGTACATTAATTTCGTTGATTTTGAAAAGACTTTTGATAGTATACATAGGGAAAGTTTATGGAAAATACTGAGGGCTTATGGAATTCCAAGCTGCATAGTGTCAATCATAAAAAGCCTTTATGCCAACTTTACGTGTAGCATTGGGCAGAGCAACCTAACCTTTGAAGTGAAGACAGGAGTACGACAGGGATGCCCCCTTATCAACCACTCTATTTTTAACAGTCATAGACTAGGTGATGCGCCAGACAACAGAGGGCAATCTAAGAGGAATAAGATGGACTACGTTTTCTACATTGGAAGATCTGGAATATGCAGATGACATTGCACTGCTAGCACATTCACATCAACACATCCAGGAAAAAACGGATAGACTTAATAAGTATAGCCAGCAGGTGGGCTTGAACATCAACCTAAAGAAGACAGAGGTCATGACGCTTAATGTGAGCAACCCTGAGCCCATATCAGTAAGGAATCTGCAACTGGAACAGACAGATGCCTTCACATACCTAGGATGCATAGTAACACCAGACGGCGGAGCAAGCAAAGACATCAACAACAGAATGAACAAAGCAAGAACAGCCTTATTTAGTCTAAACAACATCTGGAAGTCCTCTCAGTACAGCACAAGCACAAAATTAAGATTATATCAGAGCTGTGTGCTTTCTGTGCTTCTCTATGGCGCGGAGAGCTGGAGAGTTAGAGAGAAGGAAATGTCGAAATTGTCCTCTTTTCACACAACATGCCTAAGAAAAAATTCTCCGAATATTTTAGCCGAATACCATCACCAACCAAGATCTGCTTACTTGGAGCAAGCAAGAGGACATGCACACCGTCATTGCTGGCAGACGCTGGAGCTGGGTTGGCCATGTCCTCAGAAGAGACCCTGATGCCATCACAAGAACAGCTATGCTATGGACCTTGAAAGAGAGTCCGACCAAAAACAACTTGGCGGAGGACTGTGTAGACTGAGATGCAAAGAATGAACCAGAGTTGGTGCACTGTACGAAGGATGGCCGCCGACTGAGCAAAGTGGAATCAATTTGTTGTTGCCCTACAAGACGCCACCAGGCATAATGGCTACTGACTGCTTTGACGGTCGGCGGCTAAGGATCAAAGAAAGAAGAAGAAGACTAATCAAGAGAAACACGTCGTACTACGTACCACATTCAATGAAACAAAGTTATTGGTTTACGGATGAAAGTACCTGTCATTATGTTCCAGATTTGCGCAGAGAAAGCTGAGCATTGTTATGACCAATCAGAAAGATAAACACCAATGCCTCATGAATGGGCCTTGACTGAGAGAATGGGTTCACTGCATGACCTCTTTTTATAAGGAGTAGCGTAAAACGATGGAAAATTTTGAATGCCAAATCAATGAGAGCTATGTGAAATGAAGGTTTCGAATTTGCTATAATCTGGAATATAAAAAAAGCCCCTTTTCGGCGATACCAAATACTTCGCGATGCGCTCAGCGTAACTAAGGTATTATTGAGAGAGAAATAGTGCATTTTCTGCACAAATTTGCAAACATAGCTTGGGGGTAGTGCTGAAAATATGCTTTTTGACATATCAAATGCATTTTTTATGTCATAAAACCTTGCTCAATCGATTCCTCAAAGATTATTTGATAAAATAAGCTCAAAAGTAAAAAAATCGATATTTTGTACCTCAAACCAGATTGTCACTGCCGTGCATGCCCTTAATGCAAGAAGCTTTTGGCCTTCTTCTGTAATTTTTGTTTTTCATGTATTAAGGAAATTCCCAGTCTAGTTCTTTGTAGTCTCTGAAAGGAGGGACTGTTGCAACCTCAGGCATGTACTAGTAGACTAATTTGAGGTGCATGGTGGGGCTGACAACCTCATCGTGTAAGACAAACTGCTACAGAAACCACAGCTGCATGATCATGTGACTGCGTGGTGCAGGTTTCTTGAAAGTGGACCAGCCGCAGTGATGGCTCTATGCTCCATAAGGAGCACAAAGGAATAAAAAATGATGATGATTAAGAAAATATTCTTTTTTTTTTTACTTTTTGAATACAAATCTTTTTTATCATTTTTTAGATGGCAAAAATTTCTTATGTTTAACATTTTTCCAGGATTGATAATAATGTAGACGAGGCCAGTCAGAACATAGAAGCTGCACATTCTGAAATCCTGAAGTATTTTCAATCGGTGACGTCCAATCGTTGGCTCATGATCAAGATATTTGGTGTGCTCATGGTTTTCTTCATTATATTCGTGATCTTTATGGCTTAATGACTTCCATATTCTGATAGTAGGGGTCTTAGTACATGACTTACAGGAACAGTGCAAATGTTTAGAGCGGGACAAGTGACAAGTAGTTTCCTTAAGGTGTCACCAAGTAAAAAATGTATTCAAAACTGTGAGATGGAATTTGAAGGTTGTGATTATCTCCCTGCTTGGTACAGGTCTATATCCTTTGATCTGAAAACTGAAATATTCTGATAATCAAAAGTTTCTTTGAGCTGTTTAGGGCTACTTTTCTTTCACAACTTGGCAGATTTCTTACTATTTTTGGCGACTTTGGGCTATTTTTTGGACAGCAGACGATTTGGGCTACTTTTCGAATGCAGTTTGGGCGACATCTGAAAACTGAAAAAATTTGGTTTCTGAAACAAACCTGGCCCTGAGGTTTTGGATGGAAGGATAGAGACCTGTACATGATATATTTCCAAGATGATCACCCATTCTTTTATATATCTTATTTTGTCATCTTATTTTGGTTATATTTCTATAAATGGGCCTTCTTGTTTATTCTTAGCTTTTAGTGGATGATATTTCTATCAAACCTGATATGGATGAAATAAATTGATACATTTGAAGTGCTGATATGACTAAGTGAAATTAAAGATATGTGGTTTTGTATGTGTGTGAGAGAGAGTAACTGGACCGAACATTTTTTAACGTGCTTGCACATAACACTCACTTGTTTATAACGTGGCATACAGTTTAATATGGAGTAACCTATTCACTACTTTTTTTTAATTACGTTTCTTAATAAATTCAATCTCGGATTCAAAAGGAATGGTGCTTTTATTTTGCCCTGCATGTTATCTTAAAAGAATTTATTATTTTTTTTTATTAATCTTCAGCAGAGTTATTTGAAGTATCATTTCTGCATTTTACCCCCCTCCATGTAACATGGGACCACCACTGTGATTGCCCCTCAAGAAACCTGTGTCTTGCGGTGGTGGTGATAGGTTGCTGGCCCCATGCAGGTGGTGGTGATAAGGTTGCTGGCCCCATGCTGGTGGTGGTGATAAGGTTGCTAGCCCATGCACAGCCCTCTTTAGTAGCCTTTTACACACTGTTTGATAGGGGCAGAGGCACCGTAATGTTTGATCCCCAGTATTAGATCAAGGACCAAAGATTGGTAGAGGGGCAGTGACTCTGATGTTTGATGCCCAGTATCAGGCCCTGGGCCCAAGATACATGGACAGCGTCAAGTGTAATGTGTCATATCAATCATTGATTCACTTTGTTTTGTGACACTTTTTTCTGCTGTTGTTTTGTTTTGGGATGTGTTTGCTGAGGGTTTTACAGTGATAGGTAATGTTCTAGCTGTTGACACTTCACATTTACTTTATTCATTATGTAAAAAGGGATCATCATTTGCCTTACACGTTTATCTTTGTCATCTCATGTACATACTCTTTTTGTGATGTGCTTATTTGTAAACAAGCTGTCAAATTATTAGTCTCTTGTTGAGACATCATTTTGCTCTGCTGGGAAGCATGAGTTTTTGTTGTCATTTTAAATTGTTAAACTGATTACATTATTAGGATGAAAGACTGGACCACCTGCAGAGCAGGGAAGGGACGCTGTTTTCAGTGTTACGTTATCTGACATAGGAGCACGCAGTGTACCATTGTACAGATATCTGCTTCAAGCACTGTCTGGATATGAAACTGCCCAATATTGAATCATTAGCCTATATAACTGAAGTATGCTCATGTGTGGTTGAAAGGTGCATGCTGCAAGGAAATTACGCAAATAATTATTTGGTTGAATCACAATCGAGGGGGATATACATGAAATATTTCCCCAGTGGCTATCGATGCATCGACTGGATTCAAGTGTGCATGTCCTTATATATGGATCCAGATATGCCATAATAAGCTGTCAGTTACTGTTTTATTATTTGTATTTTTAAGTGTAATGGCCTCACATCATTTTTGTGGAAAAGTTGGAAACAAGGTTAGGTTTAAAGCTAAATTTATGGACTGTTTTTCTTTACTTAAATTCTAAGAGGTTGGAAGATTTAATAGGTAGACAACTTAGAGATGACCAAGCAGGTTTTAGACAAAACAGATCTTGTACAGACCAGATAGCCACATTGTGAATTATTGTTGAACAAAGTCTGGAATGGAACTCGCCTTGTTATATTGGATTTGTGGAATACAAAAAGGCATTTGGCAATGTAGACAGAGAGTCACTTTGGAAATTAATGAGGCATTATGAAGTCCCTCTGAAGATCATTAATTTAATCAAGAAATCATATGAAGACATGACATGCAGAGTTCTTCATGAAACACAACTTACAGAGTTCTTCATGAAACATCAACTTACAGAGTTCTTCATGAAACATCACCTTACAGAACAGATTGGGATAAGAACTGGAGTGCATCAGGAATGCCTTTTATCACCATTTCTTTTCCTATTGGCTAAAGATTGGGTTATGAAAACATCGACTTCAGCCAACAGAAATAGAATCCAGTGGACTCTTACTTAACAGCTTGATGATCTAGATTTTGCAGATGACCTGGCCATTCAGTCCCTCCACTGTAATCAGATGCAAGATAAAATAAAAATACTTGATGAGAGGTCACAGCAAGGTGGTCTGAAAATACACAAGAAGATAATGAAAATAAATATGTGAAATGATAAGAAGATTGTACTTGAAGAAACACAACTACATTACGTGGAGGGGATGAAGATGACAGGGAAAGACCTTGAGCTGATGGCACAGGAAGAGTTGATATAAGTTTGTTGAAAGCATGTGCTCTATGGGTAGCTGAATCATGATGATGATGAATTCTAAGCCCTACCCTAAATCCTAATGCTGAACCGGTTACTGTAACCATGTGTCCAGCTTTTTTTTTTTTTGTGGGGAAATAATAAATGGCTACAAATCTCAAAAGAATAATGGCTCACCCTCCTCATTATCTTCTATCAGTTTTTATAATCATCATGCTGCATTATTACAAGTTTGCAACCAAAAATGAATGCGGATACGCAAAAACACGACCAGCTAAACTCATCTGATAATCACAACATGTAGCATGAGTCATAATTGGAGATGAAAAAGACCTCGCATGTGCAAAACTGATGTCAGCTATGTATCACTTATTGATAACCATTTGGGAGAATTTTAAAGTGTGTCCCCTTTGACTGTGATTCAGCCTAGATACTTTTTTTTAAAATTGAAAAGTTACCTAGTTATTAAAAAAAAATAAAAGGTTACTTTATTCATAGCTGCAAATACAGCCTAAGATGTCAGTTACCTATCACATTCTGAAGGTTGGTTTCTAGAATATTTAGAGGGCATCCCATATAACAAGTTGCATGTCGGCAGTGATTTGAGAAAGGTCAATTTTAGAGCACATTTAAGAGCCCACATTTAAGAGCCCACATTTAAGAGTCATGGTTATAAATTTGTGTGAGTGAGGCTTTCTTATCCTGATGCATTCTTCATGTCAGTGAATAATGTCAGCTTGAGAAAACTCATAAAAATATTGCACTTGATTTAACTTGTGTCACACTCAGTCAATACCCTTTAGCCTTCAACAAACATGTCAAGTCCTCCTGTGCCATCAGCTCAAGTTGTTTCCAAGTTTTCCTCATCATTTTTACTTCTGTGTCCAGTTCTCTTCTCTGTGTGTTTATGGTCTACCTCTGTCCCTATTTCCTTGGGGATTCTGAAAAAGGACTGCCTTGTAATGCTATCAACAGGTTTCCTGAATGTGTGTCCTATCCATCGCCAGCATCTTCTTCTCATCTGTTGCTCCACTGAAACTTGTCTGCTTCTTGTCATCAGTTCCACATTAGTGACTTTGTCATATCATTTCAATCCTTGTATTCTTTTTGTCACATTGGTGAGTGAATATTATCCACTTCTGTCACCTTCTTTGTCCATTTGCCTGAACTATCTTTATTTCAGTGAAGCTTTTCATTAATTAGACAACCGGCAACCATTCTGTGACAGGTTGCAAAATTCATTCATTACCCGTCAGCTCCACAAGGAGCAAAGGCCATCAACAAACTTATGACAAGTCTTACTGTCCTGTGCCATCAGCTCAAGGTCTTTCTATGTCTTCCTCATGTCTGTCTCCAGTTCTCTTCTCCATGAGTTCTTTGGTCTCCATCTATCTCTCTCTTACCATGGGGATTCCAGAACACAGTTGCAAAACATATTTAAAATTTCATTTAAAGCAGATACTATCAGCTTTTACTGTCTACATCCTCAAATAAGTTACATATTGTTTTAAATGTCTTGATGACGTGTACGTTAGTTGCTAGGGTCTCTGTGTGCTTTAATTTTTGGAACCACGTGAAAAACATTTCATATTGCACAATTTCTACAGTTAAAGTTTAATATTTCCAAAACAACTCAGATGTTTAAAATACACTGCTCTTGTTTATACACGTGTGTCAGTTAGTTTTGGAGGACATTGATATCAATATCAGGAAACAGAAAGCAAGAGGGGTTTTCATTGCATTGGGAAGTATATGGAAATCAAAAGAAGTCAAGTTCAACATGAAAATAAGAATCTTCAACTCACATGTCGGGTCAGAACAACATTAGAAAAACAAAAAACAACAGCCGTGAAGCTACAGACTTTCATTAGTGGATGCTTGCATAGACTAGAAGGATTACAGTCATATGCCAAGATCACCAAAGTAGAACTTCCTGTCTACAACTTTCTGTCTACAGTACTATTGATCAATTCTGTTGTTGTTGACATCTTTCCATGCCATGATGTCAAACTGTCCAGAATCTTCTCTCTTTGTCGTCCTCTATCTGTCTTTTCTTCAATCTTTCCTGTCGTCACTATGTACTCAAGCTTTCTTCTTCTCATAAGATGCCCCAAAAAAAGTGGATTGCTTCCTTTTAACCTGAGGAATAAGCTTCCTTTGTGCATTGGCTTCTTTCAAGTCATTCTCATTACTCATTTTAGCTGTTCTTGGTATTTTTAACATTCTTCTGTAAAACCACATGTAGCGTTTTTCCTACTTGTTTACTAATTGTCCTTGACTCACTTCTGTATATCAGGATTGGTTCTATATAACAATGAAGAACTCTCTTACCTCCATTCACAAAGAGTTGTTGCTTAAAATACTTGTCATCTTATAGAATGGGTACCAGAGCAACTCTGGGAAGGTTAAGGCAGCCGGCGTGATGCCGACCACATCACCCCTAGTGTGCCGACGATCAAGATAAATTGGGCCTAACACCATATTCCCAATATGCCTCAATGGGCGTGTAACGGGTTCCTTTACCTTTACCTTTTATAGAATGCTGCTTTTGTCTGGGCTATTCTACTCTTCACTTCTGAGATCCATCTTCCATCAGATGTTATTAACATGCCCAGATATTTGAACTTATGGACTTGTTTTACAGCTGCTTCATTTATTTAAATTATTTGAGGATGGGGTAACAAAAAAAGTCAGCCCTACAAACATAAACTAATGCAGCTAGATTCTAGTCCATGATAATTTATGAGATTTTTTTTTTTTTACATTACAGAATTAAGCAACATTACATTTATTTGTGTAAGTATATTGTGTATGGTTGCATGTGGGCCTTATGTGTTTGTTGTATGAACACAACCCTGTAATGTGAGAGTGGCAGTGCAAGAACAGCAGGAGTTGCAGACAGAAATGGCATCTATTTAACTAATTTTTTTTTTTTAATTTGAACTAGCCAGGTGTAAAAAAAAAAAAAAGCAAACAGAACATGTACTCCAGGATTATGGCATGATGAGATATGGCAGGCTCACAACATGGCAGCTTCTTTCCCTCCAATATGTTTAAAAATGTCAGTAAGTTTTAAAATTCAACTAACAGATTTCATGTTTACATGGGCAGTAAAAGTAAACAGTTCCTGCATCACTAAACATTGGATCAACTTCCTGTTTTATGCATGTAGTGTATGAACATGTCAGCTGTGCCATCTGCCTTCTCTATCATATAGTTTCTTTGAGCAGATGAGATCAAGCCCACTGAAAGTCACAGAAGAATTGTGGTGTAGAAGTATAATAAGTGTATGGGACAGAGAAGATATGCGCAGAACACAGAAATAAATAAATAAAAAGTTCTCTTGCTGCACAACAGTTCTCACTATCACACTGCAGCTGGAGCAATGGAAATTTCAGAATCTAAGATTGAACCTTTTCCATACCCACACTACAGCAAGGGCCTTGCACCAAACAGTTTTCTTGTCACTGATCCACTTAAAGGTTTGAAATGATGAAGAGGTAAAATAAGTGGTATATAATAGGCTTCGGCTGACTGCTTTGACAATTGGCAGCTAAGGATCAAAGAAGAAGAGACTTCACGGATGCCTGAAAACGTTCTATTACTTCAGGGGGGATCAGTTACCTTGTGGGTTATTTTTAAAAATGTCAGGAAAACAAGGGAGACTAAACTGAAAAATAATGCCAAATAAGAAATTATTGCCTGCACTTTTTAATTTACCCTGGTATATTTAAGAAGCTTTTTTGATGACCAGTGCTGTATTAATAACGGATAAGATTTCTGTTTTAAAGCCAGATGTTTACTTTTGAGTGGATTGATTTGGGTGATTAAAAATATACTTTTTTTAGTTGCTCTTCTGCTAATAATCTGTCCTTTACTACAAGTAAAGCATATATCTTAACTGTTTTGCCTTTTTGATGAGCATTTAGCTGGAACCACTGTTCTTTTTTAAAATATTCAGTGAAAGCACTAATAGTTCATGTAGCACATCGTGACTAATTTGAGGTTGTGCATGGGGCTGGCAACCTCATTATGTTAAAAAAATGGTTCCAGAACAGCACGTTTATTTTGTAGGTCCATAGGTTCTATGTTTGCATCAGTTGCACAGGCAGCTGTTGGCATGGTTCTCATACCCCCATATATGAACCTTAGAGTTTTAGACTTTGTCCAATTCTGCTCGGGTGGTTTTGCTCATTGCTGACTGCAGTGGTAGGTTATTATCCATGACTGATCAGACATATCCCAGGAACAGCTATCTCAGACTTCCTTTTCCTGCTCCCCAGCTGGTGCTTGCTAGATGTATTTCTATGGTAAAGTAGCTAGTGCATGTTGTAACTTGTTTGTCATATTCCTTAAGTTTGAACACTGCTCAATTTAAATAAATGGACATCTGTTACTTGTCTTTGCTCTACCAGACAATCAAATGCTCATTTCCTTTCCCCAGTGTATTATTATTTATTATTATTACTTTCCCTTTCTGCTCCTTAAGGAGCATGCAGCCACTACTGCAGGTTCCCTTGCAGGAAACCTGTATCACAGCATGTGTGTGCTCTTGCAATGGTGGTCTCTGTAGCAATGTTTTTACGTGATGAGGTTGCTTCTGTAAACTGTAGACTGTTCTTAACTTTACCAGACCATTGTTGTCCTCTCAAAATTGTCATAATGTCAAATGTACATTATGAGAATTAAAAATAGTACTGTGTGAGTCTGTATTAACCTCTACACCTCACGGTAGAAGGGGAACGACTAAGTAAGAGTCTGTATTAGAAATGGCTTGACTAGAAAAGCTGTACCTTGACTTTGAAAATAAACTTTAACCTTTGTAAAAGTATAGTAACTATTACCCCCTGTAGTGCCTGAGGGTCTCTAAAGAGACAAAGGAAGAGTTGGACTACTGCACCCTGAGGCGTGTCATACATGGCAACTAATATGAGCTTCTGTATGGACCTTGCAACCTCATCATGTCAAACAAATTGCCACTGATACCACCAATACAAGATCATGTAAATGCTTGCTGCAGACTTCCTGCAGGTAGACCAGCATCAATTTATACAGACCTAAGGGTCTTTTATGTTTGGACATGCGTCCTAATATAACCGACTAGTTTGAACGGTATGCGCCTCGCCAATACAAGGCAAAAAAATTTTTTTTTTTTTTTAAAGTGAGCCAGCTGCAGTACTAGCCCATGCATCCCAAGAAGTGCAAAGGAAAATGATTATGATGATGAAAATAATCATAAAATTTGGTGTGTATTATGAGAATTAAAAGAAAATGCTTGTGTGCGTCTCTGTTGGAAATGGCATGACAATAGGAAAGCTACATCTGAACTTTAGTAAACTTTGAATTTTGTAACAGTTTAGTAACTGTAAACCAAGGCGGTAAAGGATCCTGTTACACGCCCATTGCGCCTTAACTTGCTCACTGTTGCTCTGGTACCCAACTATGAACCTAGTGTCTGGGATAATAAATTACTTACACTTTAATTAGTATGTGCAGTTATAGAAATCGAGTTGTTGTCTTGTATAGATTATTTTGCGGTTTTGACTTGTAAAAATTCAAACATTGATTTGTTATGTAATTACTGATGTATGTATATTTATTACGGTACATTGTAAATACTTGTGAATCATTTGAAAGACATTAAAGATAACAGTTATATGGTATTCACACAAGAAGGAATTAATGTCACTTTTTTCACTCCCATAATCTTTGTGAATATATTATATCACAAATAAGTCACAATGGGCGCAGGGCCATTACAATCATTGGAGACATAACAAATCCCGAGTATTCTACAATCATTCGGAATATCTACAGCCACAAAATAGGATACTTCATAAATCCACTGCACAACTCTGGCCCTCTACTTGCGCACTACTATAGACATCCACCCTTTTCTCTACGCTCTTCGATGTCTACTGTCTACTCTCTACTGACTCAACTCTCTACTGACCCAACACACATCTCTCTCTGACTGACCCCTTTCATTCGTATTCACCAAATAAGTGAAAACCTTCCACTCTCCACTGAGCTTCATTCACGCATAACTATAGCTAGCAGCTTGTCTTAATCTCTGCTCACAACATTGCTTGTAACTAAAATATTACAAGGCAAGCATACCCAACTCACAACAACTCAAATGACTAATTAAACTCCCGCTGGAGCATGGGGACATTCATACATACATAACACTTTCAAAACACTCTGACATCCACGCCTTTCCCTACGTGAAAAACAGGGGTTTTTCACCCAGGAGATAGTGATGGGAGTCATTTACATCTCCAAAACCAAAATACATCATCAAAGTAAACAATGCTTCCATCCAAAATACATCAACCCAAAATAATAGAATACTAATTATTCTAGCAACAATCACATTCAATATCTCTAAAATTAAACAAAATTCATTTCCACAGCAGAGACATGCATGCAAAATCTACACACTTCATGTCAAGTCATCCAAATACACACAAAAAACTACATGCAAGAATGCTCAATCAAAATCAAAATCCGCTTGTCTGGTATCTTATCCTCCTACTAACATCAAACTGTTGTAGGGTTAATGTTCATCTGGTCAACCAACTGCATGGTGACTTGGCAGACTACAGAAAACTAGTGGCAACCACCTATGACCAATGCCGAAGCATCTGCCCTGAGAAAGAAAATTTTGTCTAAATCAGAAAGCATCAAAAGTTGACTACTTCGCAAAAATATTCTCAAATTTTGTCTTAGTCACCTTGATACTTATTTGTACAAATCACTCTATTAGGCCTTCCCTTCTCAGTTAGTGATGTTAGTTTTCGGGCTCTGTAATTTCAATATTATACTATCAGAGGCCCCTTCTGGCATCATATTCATCTCAGCCTTGGTCATACTCTTCAGGGTAGCTGCTCCATTTAGGCTGACGATACCTACTGCTACTACCACAGCTACAACAACAGCTATCACTACCATAACTCCATCTACAACGTGCTCTACTGTACAGAGGGTAACTCTCTCTTCTGTCTTCCCAGCGGCAATCTCCTCTGAAACTACATCTGTATACTTCTCCAGCTCTTTGTTCACTATAGCTTGGTCTGTAGGAACTATATCCCTGCTTCTTCCTTGTCCTCTGTTTCTAAATCTAATACGACGTTCACTTTGAAAACTACCACAGTAACAATTACTACTTGTGAGGCTTGCTCTAAAGTGTCTGAAATCTCTTCATTGGTTTCTCTTCTGCACTGTTTCTCATGTGACATACGAGCACCACAACCCACTCTGCAATACTTCTCAATCAGCTTTCCGTGCTCTTCTTTCATCCGGTCTATCTCAGGATATGTGACAGATCCATAACATTCACCTTCTTCTGGCAAAGTAAAGTTCACCTTCGTTTCATTTACTGCACTTTCCAGAATATTCATCTTACGTTCACCCCATTCCTTTGCTGATTTAATATGCCTCCCAATGTCAGTTTCTGGTTGACCAAACTGTTTTGGAAGCGATACATCCTCTTGTTACGGTGAAATTAAATTTAATACTGAAGTATCAACAACCAGGACATTACCAGATAACATGCTATCCACAGGAATTACCCTAGGTTGACGCTGCAGTAAAATGTCATCTGCTTTTCCCTGCAATCTTGTAGTTCCTCCATAAGTACCATCTCTATGTTTCTGCTTCCATAGTTTGATATCCTCATCAGTACACTCTTTGATACCACGGACATTTCCAATTGTCAGGTCGGCGACCGGATCTTCAAGAACAAAAGCTTTCACTTTGCCACACAAGAATGGTGTATCAATATTTATCAATGCTAGAGGATAGACTTCAACTCTACCCCCAAAAGTAATACATCGAGCAGTTTGACCCAACAAACAAGACTTATCTATACATGATCTACACATGCCAACTGTTGTACCACCTGTATCTCTTAACACCGATACGACCTTATGTCCTACGTACCCTGGATGTAAGACTAGATTACTATCTGTATGAATTGCCGATAAACACAGAAGTGGGTGGCCACAAATCAGAATTGGTGTCTCATCTTTATGAAAAAGTGGTCTGCACTCTTCACAACTCTTGCTGTTGAATGTGTCTAAGACTACCGCCGAATTTGCGCGTTGAAACTTCCTATTAGGACAGTCAAATTGAAGGTGGCCAATACCATTACATACAAAGCATATGTACTCCTCACACTGGCTCTTCTGCAGACTACCCTTAGTACTAGTCTGAGGCTCAGCCACAGACTGAGGTTCAGACTTGTCACACAACTTCGCTCCATGGCATGGTGACCCACATTTAAAATAACCAGGTCTTCTACTACCTAACTGTCATATTCTGCTGTTTCCTGGGGGATGTGCGGAATTCTGTCTCTGTCCACCTCTTACTTACTGCCTTCCTATCATAGGGTCTCCCCACCATGAGAACTTTGTCTCCAATAAGGTCGTGTTTCATAACTCCGCCTGGCCGCACATGTCGTAAAAGTTTCTGGCACCGCTGATTTATGAACCGGTCTGCCTGGATGTGCTGTCATGTACTGCTGCCCTGTGACATTGACAAAATATTTTCCGGTTTTTTCCTGAAAAAAGCCAACAAATCGGAGCTAAATGAAGACATTACCTTATCACGCAAGATCAAATCACATAGGCCATCAAAATCTTTAACAATATTCGATAGGTTAATCCACCTGTTCAACAACATCTTGATATCTGCAATGAACTCTGCAAAATCTTGCTCACTACTTGGCATTGCACTGTGGAACTTTAACCGATAACCCTGCTCATTTAATCTGTACTTGCATAACAAAGTTTCCTTCACTATGTCATAATTTAATCTATCTTCCACAGTTAATTGGAAAACTGTTTTTAACGCTGACCCTGTTAAATAATCTGTCAACAGTGACCCCCACAGTTCTTTATTAATCTTTAAGGCAGTTGCCTTCATTTGAAACCTCTCCAAAAAACAAGTCCATGAAATCTATGGATTCTTTGAAAATTGGGAGTTTCAACTTGTACATACTCCCATACTCTTTTCTTTTGATGATGAGTCTGCACCCGACTTCTCTAACTCGAGTCTTCTGAAGGATACCTCTTTGTCCACTTCTATCTTTCTCATTTCTTTATGTGCTTCTATCTCTTTCATTTCTTTCTTTGCTTCTATCTCTTTCATTTCTTTCTGTGCTTGTATCTCTAATCTCTTAGTTTCTTCCTCTGCTTCTACTTTTTTAGTTTCTTCCTCTGCTTCTGCTTTCTTTCTCTCTCGCTCCTCATGTCGTTCTTGTCTCTCCTGCACCTCTTTAAATTGAGCCTGTGCAAACGCTAAGAGATCTTCTCTGGACTTTCCTATCCTCTCACCAACGAGGATAAAATCCATAAGTGTTGACATGATTATGAATATATCTGACTTATATGCACCTCAAATACTCTAACCAAAATGTCAAAATAGCTCAAACTTCAAAATAATATCTTAAATAACCACTAAGATGACACCTTACTCACTGTACTAAATGTCTATCCCAATTAAATTATTAGCCCTACTCAAACAAACAATAATACAAGTTATGATGATAAACACTACAATAAAATTCAACAAACAACAACCTGGTAGATCAGTAACAAGAAAAAGGAAAGATATGCGACAGAAGTAATATCGAAATATACAGTACCAGACCTCTGTAACGCACGAAAACAGAAGATTAAAAAAATTAACTTATTTACAGAATAGTGTAAGAAAAAAATGACTGAAGAATGCACCATGCCAAAGAGAGAATGACATACACAACCAAACACAAACTGCACGTAAATAACTAATGCAAAAATGCACACTTTATTCGTGAAGGGCAATACAACTGATCCTGCCCACAGGATAGGACCCCTTCTAAGAATAAATAGCACAAAATCCTACAGATGAAATCAAAACACAAATAAATAACATCGTCACACCCAACAACAACACTGAAACAATGAATGCCGAGGGAACCCTATTGAGCAACCTGGACAAATAAATGAAATATGGCCTTAAAATGATGAACCAAAACAAACTAAGGTTACGTAGCTTTTTCTGGTGTACTGGAATGACAGGCTATGGCAATAAACTGATCTGATCTGTTGTCTCCAAGTATGGGTAGAGCAGATATAAGCAATGTCTAAAGCAGACAGGAATGGCACAGCTATAGGTAGAGCAGATATACACAAAGTATGATAATTAATTCTAACTGCAATCTAACCTAAACCTACATCACATATAAAGTCATATAAAGAGTGAAAACTAACGACAGTAGAACAGCAAAACTGAAGGTGAACTAGAAAATAAGTGATAATACTGAAAGTAGAAAGTAGCAGAACTAAACAGAAAAAGCTAAATGTGAAAACAGATGTACTCAGTATATGAGAAGAAATACTGATTTCTTAAGAAATACACTGTAAACACCATGTAAAACACAAATTACCCTCTAACTAGAAACTTAGTGCAGCACATCACTAGAACATTAGTATACTAGAGCACGAAAGAATGTTATGTAACTACCTTATTTATCAGATACCTGATTAATACCCAGACTGTCCACCTAGGCCTACTTGTAATCACCTTAAATGAGCAACAAAAAAGTAATATCTAAACAAGGCTATATCCCAAGGAATTATGATGAACACTAAAAGTTCACAGATTAAATACATATACTTAAATTCCAAGCGTCTAGATCTGTTTATAATGTCCTCAGCAAGTCCCAAGGCGATGAAAGTATGAGCACGACACACAACACAACACAGCACACACAGCTCAGATTCTGTAGCATCACCGACTACACAGAGCGAAAAACAGGGCTCGTGTTTTCCACCTCACACTGTGTCGAGTAGAACACTGCCACAAGGTTCCCTCCGATAGCTTCACAGATTTCCACAGATCTTCTAGCCACAACAGACTCCTCTAGACAGCCTCCTCTAGGTACAGCATAGGTTCCCCTGGTCACAACACACCGTTTCACAGCAGCCACAAGCAATCGATGTAAACAGACCTGTAAGACCGCATTCCTAGCATCCCGAGTATTCTACAATCACTCGGATATCTACAGCCACAAAATAGGATACTTCATAAATCCACTGCACAACTCTGGTCCTCTACTCGCGCACTACTATAGACATCCACCCTTCTCTTCTCTACGCTCTTCGATGTCTACTGTCTACTCTCTACTGACTCAACTCTATACTGACCCAACACATCTCTCTCTGACTGACCCCTTTCATTCGTATTCACCAAACACGTGAAAACCTTTCACACTCCAATGAGCTTCATTCACGCATAACTATAGCTAGCAGCTTGTCTTAATCTCTGCTCACAACATTGCTTGTAACTAAAATATTACAAGGCAAGCATACCCAACTCACAACAACTCAAATGACATTAAACTCCCGCTGGAGCATGGGAACATTCATACACGCATAACACCCTCAAAACACTCTGTGACAATTGGTATGTTTTATGGGGGTAGATTGGCGTGTTTTATGTGGCTAGATTGGCATGTTTTATGTGGGTGGATTGGCATGTTTTATGTGGGTGGATTGGCATGTTTAATGTGGGTGGGTTGGCATGTTTTATGTGGGTAGATTGGCGTGTTTTATGTGAGAAGGTTGGCATGTTTTATGTGGGTAGGTTGGCATATTTTATGTGAGTAGCTTGGCATGTTTTATGTGGGTAGGGTGGCATGTTTTATGTGGGTAGATTACTAACCTCATTGAAGCCTCACTTTGATTGTCTCTTATGACGTCTTCAATGTGGGTAAGGTGGCATGTTATATGTGGGTAGGTTACTAACCTCATTGAAGCTTCACTTTGATTGTCTCATGACATTTTATATGTGGGTAGGCTGCTAACCTTATGTAAGCCTCACTTGAGTCGTCTCATATGGCATGCCTTGGCGAAGCTGTCATCCTGTTGTATATGTTTATCTTGAGAGGTTCCCCAGGGGCCTTTTGGCTCAGAACATCAGATTTCAGCAAGCTTTTTTATTTGAGGTTTCATTGCTTAGCTTTTTGGCAGTCCCCGGCCTACCTGCAAGGCAGAATGTTGTTTGAAATCAATTTCCATCTCCTAGATGAGTTACCACCCAACGCTCAAGCTCCTAATCTGGCCAGAGCGTTTTGGTTGTAGAACACCTCAAACCTGCCCTCACCCCGTTTCTTGTTAGTGTTTAGCTCAAACAAGCTAGCCATTAAAAGACCAGAAGATGGGTTGCTGCTGTCAGAGGCAATATGTTGTGTGCACCTCTGAAGCATTTAAGCAGAGTTGAGAGCTCATGCACAACTCCACTCCCGGCTGTGACAGCCCATTCATTTAGATTGGAACAAGTGAATTTCTAGCAGTTTGCACATTAAAACCTTAAAATCAAGTAATTTTTCTGTCGCAACTCAAATTTCGGCTCGAGCTTCCCTCAGTAGATTACAACGCTAACATTCATTAAACCATCTCAGTAGATTACAATGCTAACATTCATTAAACCAGCAAGCACGTAATCGTCAGGCCAATTGAGCGAATACTGGTTCGTCTCAGTTTGCGAGAAAACGGCTTGCGTTAAACTCTGATAGCATGTCACGTAGGTCTTTATGTCATTAAATTACCTACATCTTCTTCCTTTTCTCTCACCCTAATCCTTTCATTTATATTCTTTCCATACTTGTTTTTCCTGTATTTTTCGCATCACTCGGTTGCGAAAAATATTTTCTTCAGTATTTTTAAACTTTACCTGTTTCTTCCTCAAAACTGAGAATCGCGCTAGGACGATATTACGTAGATGTCAGGGCTGCAGGGCGTCAGAAGGCGTGATAAGTCGGTTCGCTGAACATAGGACGTAGACAACCGTCTACATTCTCACCGAGCGCGCGAGCTTCTTCTCGGCATAAGTCCCGGTGAGGTGTGATACTTTACATCTGCACCGGTCAGTATTCAGACATTTGTCTGAAAAATCCCAAACTGACACGGCGCTCACTGTGGGCCATGGTCAGATGTAGTGTGAAAACTGCCCTGCATTGGAGACAGGTTGTCTGAGATTTGAAACTGACACGCGTACATCTTGGTCAGTGGTGGCAGTTACGACATGTTAGGTGTGAAACGTATCGTTTAAGCCGGAAAGGGGAGAGCATTTCGTTCTACGAAATAATAGTTCATCCTTTGTCTGGTTTAAAATATTAACCCACGTTTGAAACTATTTCATTTCACTCAGTAACTTTGCAGTTAGACTAGAACAACCTTCGTTCGATTTCTAAATAATCTCTGTAAATAGAGATGGCCTTAGTTTGGTCGAAGTGGTTTAACGTTCTTAGTAATTCTGTGGTTGAGGTATATTAATATTATATATAATAGATATCTAGTTTTTGTGAAGTGATTTAGTGGTTAAATCGCCGATTCCATTTTAAACTAGTTCTGTGTGCAGAGTGAATATTTTGATAGTTTGTTATTTCTTTAATCGTCGAGTTGCAGTGGAAATACAAAATAAATTATATTTTTTAGCTTACTAAACAAGTAGCTGAAATAAGTTTAATTTAACTGTTAAATACTCAGTCGAAACTGTTTTAATAACTAACTTATAAATGCTAGATGCTACATCAGTGAATAGTGATGGAATACGAAGATATTCCTAAATTCCTGATGATTGATTTTTATATAACTTACTTTATGGAAAATTTAAATAATAAGTCAAGCTGTAGGCTTGCTGTTTTAAATGTAAGTTATATTGAGTACATATATGTAAATTACTTGATATGTGTTCTTTCTTTTATACAGTGAAATACTGGGGGTGACCCGAACTTTACCAGCATTTAATAAGAGTTCATAATTGTGAAGAAATAGACAGTCCTTATTTTGAACCACGTGGGTTTTCTCAAGTAACACTGATCTGACGGTGCAAGTTAGACAGAAATACTAATATCCCACTAACGGGTTTTTCAAAGACTGTAATGATCAATACTGGGCCTGTGAACCAGATCTTAATTTCTTCCATAAACTCTACGTAAATTTTCTGCCTGGCGGCGAGAATAATTACACTCTATGACATAAACTTTCCGACATTGTTGACAAGTGAGTGGGGAGGAACCAAGATTTTCTGTTTTGAGAGAGGTTGTCCACCGGTCATCTTCCTAATTAAGGGAAACTTCGTGTTCTGACATTTTGTGCTCGTTTAAGCCTAATTCTTACCTCGGGAGTCAAGTGACATTAACTTTAGTCTGAAATAACTATCGCCTGAAGCAGACGCTCCCCAGATCCATTTTAATGAAATCAACAAACAAATCTGCAGAGCTGGGATCTGTTTCAGTAAACGACAGTAACAGATAAAAAGTGTGAGTGTCCAACATTTGCGCCAGCCGGCGAAACCCCAACCCGATTGTAAGTATATCAGGGCCCTGATGAAAGAATCGAGTGAAAGTGACGGAAGGAGGTTCGTTGTATAATACCCTCATTTGTTATATGTGTTTTTTTCTTATGCGAGATTTGCTGCTTAAGTAACGTGTTACGTTAGAATAGATACTGCTGTCAAAGTCAGTCTATACCTTCAAAGGGGGACAATATTAGACCCTAACCACATGCATCTATAACTCTTTGGGCCATCATCTGTCATCCTAACGGGGCTGTGGGCTAAACCTAGAGTTAAGATCATAGCGGGGCTATCACCCTTGTAGCATTTTCTTGATATTGTATGACTATGTGCATATGTTTTCCTTGATGTATTTTTGTTTTGTTTTGGTGTTGTGAGAAGATTTTATAGATGATAAATAAAATCTCTCTGGAACTAATCAGCGTGTTGGTCAGCTCGTTCTAGAATATTTACATAAGTATTGTTATAGTTTTCCCACGTCTGTGTGTCTAACTGTTGTCACTTGAAGGGGTGTGCACGTGAGTGGTATGTTCATACATAGTAACCTATGGTGTCAATAGTCTGTCTGACTCTTATATATCTGTCGTAGAAGATAGGCCTGAGAGAGAGAGAGAAGTTTCTTGTTTTTTCAGGGGACAGCTCTATTTGATTCGCTACCACTGCACTCTTGGGAAAATCTATTTCTTTTTTACTACTCTCACTGTGTATATCACATATTCTAATCTATTCAGAAGGGACCAACTCAAGTCTTAATACTCCTATCAGAAAATCTACGACATAGCAATGGGACTACGCGTTTGAGATCTGACGATATATAAAGAGCGAAACCCGAGGTATGTGAATAGTAAATAAGAAACATAAACCAGTATTTGGCAGGCCTTCATAACAAAGAAGGAAGGAAAACACTAGACAACAAATAAGTCCCTAGGTTAGGGGAGTAATTCTTACATAACCTTACTTGTCTTGAAGTAGTTATCGCTCTAGGAATCTGTGTAGGAACCGTTAACAGAGCACGCAAAAATACTAAGCCAAAACATGATTCAAACGTTTTTACTTGCTACTATGCAATTAACTTGACACCACATTTTAGGCTTTGCTAAATTGCTTTTGAAAACTTCAGATGATGCAGAAATTAAAATTTGAAATCAAAATATCTGTTTCTGATTGGTTAAAATAATTGCTTCATGCGTTACCTCTTATTCTGACGTGAATGTCCATTTTTGAGCAAAGTTCGGATACGCTGAAGTACTTTAGATGGCCACAGTGATTTCTACTTATCCGGACTGCACTGCATATAATGTACTTTTTTACAGTTGGTTTCATTTTAGTACTATATTAGCGCACCTCTACACCTCACGGTAGAAGGGGAACGACTAAGTAAGTACTATATTAGCGCAGCAGTGAATAACACCGTAACCGCAAAACAAACGTTTTGACAATATATCTTCTTCAAGGCACAAGAACAGAAACCCCCAAAATGTGGCTGGATAGAAGATAATATGGTGCGCTTCGTGGAAACAGAAGAAAACAAAAAAATGTCTATCCTGAAAAAAAAATCTGGCAATGAAAAGAGAACTAACGAAACAGATCAACATCAGATCCAAGTCTTGCTGTGTCTTTAGTATGGATTTTATTTCTGTGTCCAGTATTCTTCGTGTATTTTGTGGCCTTACACTTCTTGTACCATGGGAACTCCAGAACATGGACTGCCACATATACCGCGTCATCAGGTTTCCTTACCTATCGGCATCATCTTTTTCTTTTCTACGCTATAGGCGCTTGTCTGGTTGTTGTCGTCTATTCCACATTAGTGATGGGTCATAACATTTCAGCCCTTTACAATCCATTACAGAACCCTTGATATCAGAACTGAAGGGCTGCAGGGATACGTGTTGTGGTGATAGGGCTAAGGGTGATGGCACCAAATAAAGTTATAAATGTCAGCGTACATACTGTTTGTAAATACGTTTGTTGATTTGTCAATAGTGCAAAGTTCAAATCAGATCGGGGTGCACCGTATAAACACGAGGCACCTGTTATGTTAATAAAAGTGTTTATGTAAGTGGTCAGAAAGGCTACACGCCCTAGATGTTGATTACTAGCAATCTCTAGAATTATGAGCAACCTTGTTCAACCCAGGTAGGTTCTTCCGGATGAGAATACAGCTACGTGTTGGTGTTTCTTGGCACGCGATATTGCGTATAATGTAATGTCATCTGTCACCTTTAGTTTGTTAACACAGTTCATCTCATAATAGCACATAAACACATAATCACTAACGACACTTAACAAAGTCACCACGAAAACTAACTATTTCATAAACATAGTCTTCAACGATAACTAACAGAATCTCTTAACAACAATTAAGTAATTCACTGACGACAACTACTATAAAGTTAATATTGCTTATTAAGATTACTAAAATTTCTCTCCACCAAATAAAATATAAATATAATAATATTAAACCATGCATGTACACCTATATAATAATTTTCATTTCTATTACTGTTGCGCTACACTTACTAATCCTATCATCATCTAATAAGTTGAGAACGTCTGTTCACATTCTTCTCAATTAATATATTCTCGTCCCCATAAGGACAAAAACCTGAGAACCATTGTTCTCTTCATTACATGAAAAACTATATCAACTCACAAGTTACACTGATTCTCAAAATCTCGTGTAGAATACTATTCTTCTTTAATATTCAATGACCATTTCTTATTAAGTTTTACAGTAACTATAATTGAGTATTTAGTCAATGATTCTCATGATGTTTTCTTACAAGTGGCATCAAAGGCTAAGCGCCCGGAATAAATTCACCACTATTTATTTATCTATCGCATGCCAGTCTGCAGGATCACACATTATTGCTTCACTACAACCGCTCCACCAACGGCGTGAAGTTATAACTATTCTGTATCGTCAATACGCAGACATAATATTATCCTTAAAATGGCCCAAGAGCCGTTTGTGAATCACTATTCATCTTAGCGGATAAAAATCATTGGTAAACAGCTTGAGAACCACTATCTCTCTTTCTTACTTCGTTACACTCCTCGGAGTTATTCGGAATATTCAGAGCCCATCCCAAACTCTACTACTCAACAAATAATCCGTCCTACTAATGCAAACCACAAAGTATATCGGAGCACTACTGAGTCGACCCAAAACTCTAAAGCTCGACGAAATACTCTCTCCAGTTATCTGTACTTATAGTTATTCGAACTCTAGCTGAGATTATCTTGAATTTTCTTCTCAATATTTATTATTATTAAAGCTATTCTCTATAAAAACATTATCTATAAAAATCTATACACCTTTCCTACTTTACCATTTGTCCATGTACTGGCTAACCCAGCACACAGACCTATAATAAACTTTCTAAATTTTTAGTTGTCTTAATTATTACGTTCCCTGTCTAAAATCTCTAAGCTCTCTGTCCTAGTGTGTATTCTAATCTGTATGAGCGTAAGTATTTATTTTCCTACCATTTTACACCCGGCACCTGTTTCCTCTGCTCTTCCAAGGGAAAGAGTCTTGAATTTCTGATTCTGTCATCACTGCTGACAGAGCGAATGCTGACTGTATTATTTTATCATTTCAAGTGCAAATGAATGCATCTAAACCTATTGTAGTTACTAGCATCAAACTTAGTTAGGGACCTTATCTGTATATTTTGAAAACCACTGCTGATGCAAACTTTTTCAGTCACGTAATGCGACCTATCTATTAATCACTTTGACACATGGCGCGTCATAGTGATCTGTTTGCAATGCAGTTACCTCGCTGCTTGCTTTAATTTAAAATACAAACCTAACTGGTACTAATAATTGTCTTTCTGTGTCATCTACTAAATTATCGTTAGTCTGCTTAAACATGAATAAAATCGCACGTGCGTCGCACGCGGAAAAATTGTCACAGTTTATATTTTCTCTCCCTAAACATTGGATTATGACAACATCAACCACCAGAAATGGAGTTTCATAGACTTGATGAGAGGTCTCTGCATCTAGTTCTGAAATCCACAGAGAAAAGCTAAGATTATAAGTGGCAACTGAAATTTTGTTTTGCTCTTGAAGACATGCCTTTACAAGATGTAGACTTATAGATTAGCAGCGCGTATACAAATTTGGAGGAACCGAAAGTGATACACTGTACTAAAATACAGATGACAAGAGGGGTTTAAAGCTACGTTGGGAAATATATGGAAATCAAAAGAAGTGAAGTCCAAAGCAAAAGAACTTTTAACTCAGTAGTTAAGACAGTCCTATTGTTTGGCTGTGAAACATGGAAAATAACAAAGGTGACATCCAGGAGATTACATACACTCTCATAACTGGATGCTGTTGCAGAACAGAAATGATTAAAATGGTACAACAAGATCAGGGGTCGGATGGGCTCAGGGCCGGATTAAGCTAGTACGGGGCCTGTAGCATATGTTAAGAAAGGGGCCCTATATTAAAAAACAATAAAACAACAAATTGATTCCATCCTTCGTACAGTGCCCCAACTCTGGTTCATTCTTTGCATCTCAGCCTCCACAGTCTTCCGCCAAGTTGTTTTTGGTCGGCCTCTCTGTCGTTTTCCTTCAGGGGTCCAAAGCATAGCTGTTCTTGTGCTGGAATCTGGGTCTCTTCTGAGGACATGGCCAACCCAGCTCCAGCGTCTGCCAGCTATGATGGTGTGTATGTCCTCCTGCTTGCTCCGAGTAAGCAGATCTTGGTTGGTGATGGTATTCGGCCAAAAGATTCGGTGAATTTTTCTTAGGCGTGTTGTGTGAAAAGAGGACAATTTCGACATTTCCTTCTCTGTAACTCTCCAGCATTCCGCACCATAGAGAAGCACAGAAAGCACACAGCTCTGATATAATCTTAATTTTGTGCTTGTGCTGTATTGAGAGGACTTCCAGATGTTGTTTAGGCTAAAAAAGGCTGTTCTTGCCTTATTCATTCTGATGTTGATGTCTTTGCCTGCCCCGCCGTCTGGTGTTACTACGCATTCTAGGTATGTGAAGGTGTCTGTCTGTACCAGTTGCTGACTCCTTACTGATATGGGCTCAGGGTTGCTCACATTGAGCGTCATGACCTTTGACTTCTTTAAATTGATGTTCAAGCCCACCTGCTGGCTAAACTTATTAAGCCTATCCGTTTTTTCCTGGATGTGTTGATGTGAATGTGCTAGTAGTGCAATGTTATCTGCATATTCCAGATCTTCCAATGTAGAAAATGTAGTCCATCTTATTCCTCTTGGACTGCCCTCTGTTGTCTGGCGCATCACCCAGTCTATGACTGTTTAATAATAGAGTTGTTGATAAGGGGCATCCCTGTCGAACTCCTGTCTTCACCTCAAAGGTTAGGTTGCTCTGCCCAACACTACATGTACAGTTGGCATAGAGGCTTTTTATGATAGACACTATGCAGCTTGGAATGCCATAAGCCCTCAGTATTTTCCATAAACTGTCCCTATGTATGCTGTCAAAAGCCTTTTCAAAATCAACGAAATTAATGTACAGCTGTCTTTGCCATTCTGAGCACTGCTCTGTAATGTTCCTGAGAGTGAATATATGATCTACACATCTTCTGTTCTTTCTAAATCCTGCTTGTTCTTTCCTCAGTTTGTAGTCTACTGCTTTTGAAATTCTCTGTATAATTATCCTGCCTAGTATTTTGCTGGGAACTGAGAGAAGAGTTATTCCTCTCCAATTATTGCAGTCTGCAAGATCTCCCTTCTTGGGCAATTTGACAATTATTCCTTTGTTCCACTCTGATGGTGTTGTCCCCGTTTTCCAGACTTGTGCAAATAGTGGTTCTAATAGTTCTGCTGCTAGCTCAGGGTCTGTCTTAAATAGCTCTGCATTTAAGTTATCATGGCCAGGAGCTTTTCCGTTCTTTAACCCTTTGATTGCTGTGATGATTTCTTCTTTTCGTGGAGTGTCTGTATTTACATCTAGATCGTTCGGCTTTTAAACTGCTGAGAAGGCGTTTGAGATTCACCAAGTGGATCAAGTGTGCTGGAACCACTGAAATCATCATACTCTCGATTTCGTTTGTGTTTTCTTCGAGTTTGTTCTTGATAATGTTTACACTCAGTCAGATCCTTGGCCTTTTGCTCTATGTCTGCAAAAGCAGACTGCATAGCTTGAATATACCCCCCAGGAATTCATAGAGTGCACAAGCTGTATTCAAATCTTGGTCAGAAGATTGCAAAGAAGCACTGGTCTTTTGAAAATGCTGTAATACTTGATCCCACAGTATGATCATTATTCCTGTTTCTAACTTCATCATGGTTGAAAGTAGACCACGAGCCTGTTGACGACACTCTGCCTTCTGAACATTGTTATCTGAAATATCATCCAAGACTTTTTTTATTGCAGAAAAGCTGTGTAAAAGTGCTTTTGTTGCATCTGCCCGAGCGGACCACCTGGTATCTGACAGTCTTTTCATAAAGGGCAAATGGGACTTATTATGAGTACCGCCAGCACATAATGCAGTAGAAAGGAGACCCCACCGGTAGGTAGAAGCAGAAAAGAAGGTGTACAGGCTTTCAACAAATCCAAAGAAAATGACTGCTTCTTGACAACCTTCAGCAGCACATTTTCCAACCAAATTTAGTGAATGTGCAAAACATGGAATGTAATGCGCAAACTTATTCATCTCTTTAATTCGTGCTTGTAATCCTATAAACTTGCCACTCATGTTGCTGGCGTTGTCATAACTTTGACCACGGCAGTCTTTAATATAAATGTTATTTGCCTTAAAAAAATTAAGTAGACTTTTAGTAAGCTGTTCAGGACTATGACCTTCCATATCCAAAAATGTCACAAATCTTTCAACTGGTCCAGATGGCAAAACAAAGCGCAGAGTCAAAGTCAGCTGGTCCATATTAGATATATCTGGAGTAGAATCCAATGAAACGGAATAATACTTGTATTTCTTCACTTCACAGAGAATGTGATCCAGTATGCTGGATCCAATCAGATTGATGAATTCCTCACACGTTGTTTTAGATAGATATGATGTATGTCCAAATCCTTTGTTTGCATGAGTACTTATATGCTCTGACAGAAAAGGGCCAAACTTGGCCAGTAATTCTAACAACCCTAAGTAATTCCCGTTATAAGGGGACCCAACAATTTCATCACTGCCACGAATTGAAAGGCCTCGTTCTGCTAAAAACTTCACAACTTCAATTATTCGCTCTAGAAGTTTGTGCCAATACTTTTCTTGAATGTCCATTTGTTTCACAAGTTGGGAATCGACACGTTCACCTTTGTTTTTACGCATCAACAGTGAAATTAAAGCTTGTCTATGTGAGGAGCTTTCTTCATGTCGACGCAATAGATTGCTTGCATTTTTCCAGTCATTAAACCCTTCCACAGTAAACTTTGATGAACATTCTGAACTCATAAGCTTGCATGGGAAACAGAATAGGCGCCCTTTACTTTCTGAATAGCATAACCATTTTCTTGCATGTTGCTTGTTTATAAGTTTATGAATATGTGTAAAATAAGACTTCTGACAGTATCGAGTTTTCTTTTCAGTGTCATACAATCGCACGGATGAAGAGAAGGCACTATCAACATGTTGACATTTTTCACTTCCATTGGATATCCAATATTCACGCTCACAGGCATCTATATTGTTCGGCCAGTCACCAATATCATTAGAGTACTTCTTCGTTTCACTTATTCTTTCACATTCAGACTCAGTGTATACTGGGTTTTGCTGTATGTTGTCGCGAGAGGTTCGGATGTTATGAAATAAAGGTATCCTGGACAAATAGGTGTATCAGATGATACCAGGATAGTGCCAGATAAGAGACTGGTCTTATAAGCAATACCCCCTTGTCTGAAAAGAGCAAGGGTGTATAGACATCAAAGTGGGGTCAAGCTATTTAAGTTCCCAGAGAAGATGATGATGATGTAGTACTCTGAGTCCCTAACTGCTACCTCTCATGATCCCACAAAGATTAATGATTAACTGTTTTGTTTTATTTGGCTAATTATCTGGGGGTAATTTAAATTATACTAAGTAGTAAATTCCAATACAGAACTTAAACTTTAATAAAATTATCAAGCAAGTCTGAATGAAATTTATTTGTCCTGAACCTCAATATCTTTTTAGGTCAGGAATACTTAAAAGAACTGTAATATTATTTACAAATCAAAATAAATAAACTGGAAAATCTCTTCCATAAGGAATACTGTCAAAGGACTGAACTTATTTCACGTTCTGTTTATCATGATGTTATATTCACTGTCCCTGAAGTTTTGGATTCACTATATTATATATAGTCCTTGACTTCATCATGTAAGGGTATTAGTAGTTGTAAAGTTTTAATTGTGGTGAGTATCTGGAGTAGCTGTTCAGTGAACCGTATGGTTCACTTATCTTTGTACATGTTGCTGATCTTCATTCAACAAGTCAGGACCACACGACTTGCAGCTCCTGGATGAGAAATGCTGGGTATAGCTCTTAGTTTATGTAGAGCTGTTGTCACCAACAGACTTCCTCAACAATGACTGTGATAAGTGTAGATTATTATTAGAAGAACAGTTCCATTCAGGAATGCTGGTGATAATAAAGACAGATCAATGTTCCTGGACGCCAACATTGATACCGCTATGTTCATTGATATCAGTGGGGAATAGAAGAATCTGTCTGATATAGATATATGTATGTATACGCCCACACAGCGCTACATTATATAAATATTGGTTGCTGCTGTCACTATGCCTTGACTATTCAAAGTGGGTGTGTATTGGTGCATTCTTTCGTCACAGTACAGTAACACACGTAGAAGCCATGTAGCGTAGAACGACTGGTGATGGTTAATGAACAGTTTTATTAACGCTACACACACAGTCACGATGACACAGACGAAAATTACGCATACAGTGCAAAGCATAGGTAAGTCAATTCATAAGCTCAAAACACACCACAGAGCTCCATTATAAATCCCACGGCAGTTATATCAATTACGGCCGTACATAGTCCTGGTTTTCATAATATGTATGGTCCACATAAATTTTGGCCTACCATAAATCTTGGCCTACCATAAATCTTGGCCTACATAAATCTTGGCCTACCCTAAATCTTAGCCTACATAAATCTTGGCCTATCATAAATCTGGGCCTACATAAATCTTGGCCTACCATAAATCTTGGCCTACCATAAATCTTGGCCTACCATAAATCTTGGCCTACATAAATCTTGGCCTACCCTAAATCTTGGCCTACCATAAATCTTGGCCTACCATAAATCTTGGCCTTCATAATATGTAACACATGAAAGACTATTCAATACAGTCCGTTACAAAAGTCTCCATCGAGACACACATGGCAAAACACTCTAAACATCTTTACCGAACACTGGTCGGGATCACACTTAGAAAAACACCTTCGTTGACTTCACTCTGTCAACGCCAGAACCCGACTGCCAGCGGTCACAAAAACTCCCGCCTAAACAGTCACGGGACTTCGCAGTTTACCACCGCTCAGTCCCTTCCACGGACTAGCCGTGCGAACTATTTACAGTTCTAACAATACAGACCAGCGCTCATGACGCTATCTGTACACTATGACCTCTATCATATATTTGTTAACCCAATACACCGTTAATCAAGTATACAAGCGATGTAACCCTTAGTTTACTGTGACCAACCCATATACAAAGTATCACCTCCCTTTTTAACCTTAACAGGCTGGTGATTACTTCATGATACTGAGACAGAACTTGGAATAAAGTAGGTATCTGCTTCAACCCACACACACATATACAACACCACATCTTACCCTTTTCTCAGTTATTGTGCTAACAGGTTGCACAGGACATATAAGTTCTTTTCCTACAGCCAGTTCCATGTAATTATTCTTTTTCTGTACTTATTCTATGATAGAGTCCTTAGCCCATGATTGGCTTCCATACTATGATTTGGTTAAGTACACAATGATAAGTGACTACTTAATTACTTCGTGTCAAAAATTCCTGTACACCTATCTCATGTGCGTGAACACTGTGTAACTCCAGAAGAAAATACTCATTCAAATCCCCTATTAAAACTTACTGTCGTAATAGTGCCCTATTTCGCAAATATTATACACATTTTTCATTTCGGGCCTCTTTCAAACTACACACGTTTACAATTGGGTCAGTATGGCAGCAACACATTAGTCCTGTAGTTTCACTTTTCTACACAGCACTGCACACATAAGCGGGTATACACAGGCTAATAACACTGGCTAACAAAAAAAAAAAATTTTTTTCTTTCTCTAACATTTCTATGTTTTTCTGGTCAATTTTAATGCGCTGTTTTTAAATCTGCAAACCGTTTTTCTCTATCAGGTCGGGATCTCTAGAAATACGCAATTGAAGTTTTTTAACAAGGCATACAGTATTACAACATCATTTGTACAAGAAGTATAACAGTTATGTAGGCTTGAATTTCTTTGCAGTCGACTTTCGTCGGTGAATGGCATGTGGTACATCGCGATGAAGCATGGTCACACTCCAACGTCCTTGATAACGTGACTCCATTACGGCGATATCTTGATGGAATCGTTCTCCATGTTCATCGCTGACTTCGCCAAGGTTGTCAGGGAAAAAGTCAAGATGCGAATCGAGCAAATGGATTTTGAGGGACATGTTACAGCCCATAATTCTGTATGCATCTATGCACTGCTTAACAATATGCACATAGTCGACAGATTTGTGATTTCCCAGAAAGTAATCGACGATCGATTTGAATGCCATCCATGCGCGAAGTTCACTACCATGTAACAAGTTCTCAAATTGTTTGTCTGCAATAACTTTCCTAATCTGAGGTCCTACAAAGATACCTTCCTTTATCTTTGCATTGCTAATTTGCGGAAACTTTTCTCGAAGATAAGTGAAAGCTTTGCTCGTTTTATCTAACGCTTTTACGAAATTCTTCATGAGTCCCAACTTTATATGTAACGGTGGTAAAATGATGCTGTCTTTGCTAACTAATGGCTTGTGTATTACATTTTTATGCCCGAGCTGCATACGATCCCTGATAGGCCACACCTTTCTTGCATAATGATCCTGTCTGTTGCGGCTGTCCCATTCACATAAGACGCAACAAAATTTAGCATACCCAGTCTGCATGCCCGTGAGAATTGCAATGACCTTTAGGTCTCCACAAATCCGCCATTGGTAGTCATTGTACTTTATTTTTGCCAAAAGTATAGCCATATTGTCATAAGTTTCTTTCATATGAACAGAGTAGGCGACTGGAATTGATGAAAATAAATTTCCATTATGCAATAACACGGCTTTTAGACTAGTCTTGGAAGAGTCGATGAAAAGTCGCCATTCGTTGACTATGTGCTCATGACCGAGGTGCACCATTAGACCTTTTACATCTTTGCAATAGCAAATGTCATCATCCATCTCAAAGTATTGAACAAGTTCTCTGTGTCTATGATGAAATTTAGATATCGGAGTATTGGGTGCTAAAAGATTCCCTTCTTTGAGTCGCGAACCGAGTAATTCCGCTTGTCCTTTGGTGAGAGCGAGATCACGTATTAGATCTGAAAGTTCTGAATGGTTAATTAAGTGAACACCATCATTCACCGGTATATAATCCTAGTCAGAATTAGTTTCTAAAGCAGGTAAACTATCACTTTCTGATGGTTCATTCACGTCCAATGGATATTGTTCTGGTGGAACTGGGATCGGACACGTGATTGGATCATGAGGCACTGGTTTCGAAACCGATTCAATATTTGGATAAACCACAGACTTTCTAGTTTTAAAAGTGAAACCATAGATATTTGTCAAGCAGAAGTAACAATCAGTAGCGTGATTTGTCGGTTCACGCCATATTACTGGCACTCCAAAAGGCATCGACTTATGCTTCGGCGATTTTCGTAACCAACCTGCCAATGTATTTGCACAAGTCGAACAAACTGCATTTGGCTTCCAAGATTTATTTGCATCATCAACTTTCGAATCGCAATAAAGTTCATATGCTTTCTTTAGTAATGGTGTAAAGTTTTTCTGGTGAACACGATCGGTAAAATATCCGCACACGTAACAGAACAGATCAGCCGAATTTCTACAACTTCTAGAAGCCATATTTCACTCAGAATTATTTCAAAATACAGTAACTATTTGAAATATAACGTAACATATGTCATGCATCTTTTAGCAGTATAAAAAAGTAGAATTATTTTGCATTTTATTAATTTTTAAAAAGTTATATAGTAAAAATGAAACGGAGCAAATAACGGTTTCCCAAAAATATATTTATTCACAAATATCTTAAGAACCCGACGTGATAGAGATAAACGGATTTCAAATTTGAAATCAGCGCAAGAAACTGACCTAAGAACACTTATTCTTATATAAGAAAGAAAAATGTTGTTTGTCAGTGTAATTAACAAAATATACAAATATACAAATATATATATATATATATATATATATATATATATATATATATATATATATATATATATATATATATATATATATATATATATATATATATATATATATATATATATATATATATATATATATGTGACAGCGCCATCTTGAGGTCTGTCGTTCTCGGCGCTGGCCCCATCTGGGCAGTCATGTTGTCTATGTGGTTTAGTGCCTTTTGGTCACGTTATCTTCAAGCAGATTTATTACAAGGCCATAATAAGCTTACGAATTAGCTGTGTTTTTGCTTTAGTTGTGTAAATCTGTGTTTTCATGCATTCTGGAGCAATAATCGCGGGTGTTATCTATATATATATATTCATAACCCTCCACTCCCAAAGGAGCAAAGGCCTTCAACAAACACATGCCAAGTCCTCCTGTCACGTGCCATCATCTCAAGTTCTTTCCATGTTCTCATTATTTTCACCTCTGTTTCCAACTCTCTTCTCCATGTGCTTCTTGGTCTACCTCTGCCTCTCTTGCCCTGGGGGTTCCAGAACAAGGACTGCCTTGTAATGCTATCAACAGGTTTCCTCAGTGTGTGTCCTATCCATCGCCATCGTCTTCTTCTCATCTCTTGTTCCACTGGCATATATATATATATATATATATATATATATATATATATATATATATATATTTCTTACCCTCAGGCAATAATACTCAAGCTGAGACTGGCCTCAATGGAAATCTAGTTCTGTTAACAGGTCAGAACGGTAAAAGACTTGATATGCACAGTCCGCTAGATTTTCCTACAGTTTGGTTTGAATTTCAAAATAGTGGCGGCTCTCCTGATTCCCCCTTTCTATATATAGAGCTACATCCGACCAATCGGAGCCCAGTCCAAATTTATTTTTAAGAATTAAAACTTAGGCGTATTTCAGCCTGCTCGTATAAAGTGATTAAGTTTAAATATTTTATATTACAGTTATTATGGACCGATTTCTATTATTTAAAAATATAATTAAACGGCCAATTGCTCTCTATCGTTTTATATATATATTTGTTAGCTATTTCCTTGCATTTCAATCTAGGTAATTTTTAAGTAATTAATTCGGGTACCACCCTGATATGAAAATATCACTAAAATCAATTTTTCGCTTTAATTAACTTACTTTTATGAGATCGGCTTGGTACCTATTTATTAAGTGATATATCAGGTGTATTAATAGCTATGTATTTATTTTTATTTCTCGCTATTCTTTAAGAAATAAAATAACTCCTTCCCACTAAAAACACAGAATAGGACCCTTCTGCTTAATCTAAAAGGTATCTTTCTAGACACTAGAAAAAGGAGCGTTCTGATTGGCCATTATATTTGGTCTATTTGTTCTAGATTTGAGCGCGGAAATTATGACCGTGTTGTTTATTCAGATTCAAATTACGACATATGTTTTCTGCTGCACAGCCTGCACTAGTACTAGTTGTTCCTGTACTTCCAGCTTCAGCGGTTAGAGTACCACCACCATGAACATCAAAATATTCTGTCAGCTTACGTGTTTTTGATATCACAAGTTGATCTCTTCTTTCTTTTTCTTCCTTCGCTTTACGTTTTTCACTTCCAGAAGCATAATTACGTCCAATATCTCTGTGTCTACTGCTCATTTTTTTAGTTTTCTAACCTTACAAATCAAGAAATTTTAATCAAGATCGAAAGAGAGTGCGAGCACGCCGTATATCTCAATTAAATCAGGAAGTTTCCTTTTCCTAAATTCTAGTTTTTATTGTTAATGCAAATTCATTTCACAAACAACGAAACAAAATTAGAGGGGCAGTCGCCTAGAGCCAAACAAGTGGCTTCCGTCCAAATGTGACCAAATTTTCAACGCCACTTAAATGGCTTCCGTCCGCAAACAGTTAAGATAAAAATAATGAAGAGTCACACTAAGTCACCCTCTTATGCTCTTTCTCTCACAATTTCGTGACACCAAATAAAAGGCGCTAAAGATGGCATAAATCACAAGATCATTGGTTTAACCCTTGTATTAGAAGATGACCAAAAAAATTATGTACATATTTATTGGCGCAGGGCCCCTAACAGCGCGGGGCCCGTAGCATATGCTACTTTTGCTACTACATTAATCCGGCTCTGGATGGGCGACGTGGTTAGAGCGTTTTCCTTTCGCGGCACAGTTATTGGGTTCTGGGATAGAAATCTGGTAGCGTCACGTTCCAGTGTACACAGCTGTAAACTGGTACCTGTGATTCTGTAATCTAGCTAGGGAAGGAAAAGACAGCTAGGAAGGGAACTGGTCAACACTCCTCATAAAAAAGCTGGGCCAAGTATTATGAAGCCTCTTAACACTTCCCTCCCATGGGGTATTTTCTACTATTTAAATACCGTTACCATTTTTGTTTTAAATCACGAGATCATCAATGGCAACTGATGGGAAGACGCAGACAATAATAGTGGGACAAGAGAAAAGGAAATAACATTAAGGAAGCCAGTTGATAGCATTACAAGACGGTCATTGTTCTAGATCCATGGAATCATCGCCGTAAGAGATACAGATGAATTCTTAAGAAACATGGAGAAGGAAATTTGAGACAGACATTTAAAATATATTTTTTTTAAAGACATTGGGAGACCTAAACTAGATGGCACATGATAAAACAGGGATGGCGTGACCTTGAAGGCCCATGCCCCCACATGGGGCCGAAAGACAATGATGTTTCAACCAAACCAAGCCAATAAATATAACTATTCCACCTCCCTCAGTACTATCATCAGGCCACTCAACTTGCTGGACACGGCTAAATACATGTCGTAGATTTTGGATAGGTATTTAAGATAGATAGGTCCCGTCTGAATAGAACTGGAAAAGGGTGGTAACTCAGTGAGAGATAAGGTAAAGAAAACGATTTCACGAGTGAATGGTGAAAAGGTAGAGTCTGTCCCTGGATTTAGAAGATACTCTAGTCCAGCCTATCTTACGACTGAAATTTGTTTATCAGACAGTTTACCTTTCTGTATATATTAACATATAGGTACGCTATAACCACTCACACACACACACACACAGGTAAGTGACGATAATCAGACGCACAAACGTGAAACTATAGTAAATGGAGTAGGGATATTGGGCCGAGCTGACCAACACAGGTAATTAAGTTTTCTGTTAAGTTTATTTATCATAAAGAAAACTTCACAACATTCAGTATCAAATATCAAAAAATGATAGGTTACAGAAATCATAAAGAAATAAACCCTATAAGTGCAATCCCCTCTGTTGAGACAAGATCCCACAAGAAGAAGTTAAATAACCCCCAAAAGATCAAAAGATTTGCGCTATGGTATAGAATTTGACTATACTGTAAAGAACAGATTCCTAATTAATCTATTCAGAAAAATAACAGTATTAGCAAACAAAAGAAAGGCACAACAAAGTGAGTACAATGATTATACAATAGAAGAATACTTATTCATTCATTCTTTCTCTCGCTTCAGACAAACAGTGGCCCCTTTCAGTCGCGCTTACCTAATTGTTGATTAACAACATCTGGAACATATCTTCATGGTACAAACAGCAAATCCAGTGTTTGGGTTGTGTTTTGGCAAAATAAGCTCCAGCTCCTCAAAGTTTGATTAATCCTGTTATTTGGGGAACGCTTACTTCGTTACTGTTAATTGAATCTGTTTATGTCACATCAATTAGTCCAGGTAGGAAAAATAATTACGAGATCTAGTGTTCACAGTGTCAGTAGCTTGTAATTCCAATACTTAAAGAGAATGTCAGGTATGTAAATCTCTCGGGATAAAAACCCTCGCCACAACACAGTGGTCGGTAGTTGGGAAATGTTAATTTTTGATAATTTCACCACAGCGGGCTGAGTGTACACGAAAATAGAAAAAGAATCTGGATAGCTATAGGTCCAGTTACAATTATTCTTATAGTCTTTTGTTGGTACTCTCTCTCTTTCTGGGTGAAACAAGAGGGCCAAACAGGTCAACCTCGAAGACCCGATATTTATATAAGAATGTTTTTTGGTACTGTTGGACTTAGACCCGTTTTCTCAGATTCAGGCCGCTGGTAGGTTTTGGTTTATGACCCGTACTGGATTTTAGGAAGAAAATACAAAACATTTAACCACAATATAGTATTCTATCCTAACCCGCGTAACGGTATAATTTATTATCCACTCGGTTATTAGATTTGATTAGAAAACACAAGTGTAAAGCTTATCTTATCATTCTTATTAACCCGTGAAATAAATTCTAGTCATTTACAAAAATTACACATAATGGATTGGAGATAAATATATATTTCGTCAGTACGACATCGCTTAGTGCATTTACTAGTCAATTAAAATATCTCTTTCTGGTTAATAGCAATTAATCAAGTTTACGTTACAGCTGGAAGAATTAGAAATATATTTTTTAATCTGCTAGCCAATTAACACAGTAAATCCTAGTGGAATATAAAATGACGAACTTTAACAATTAAATCACTCAAAATGCTAGTAAATATAGTTACCGCAACACAGAAAAAGAAACTATCTCCAATCGAAATACTAAGAAATACACTTTAACAATGGTTTAGGGTTCGAAGCTAGATGTTCCGAAAATTCTGAGGCTACTAGATAAATGATTTTAAAGGATGAGGTATATATATGAAATATGTAGAAATTCGCTATCTCTTGCGAGATATAGCGCCTTCGCCCAGATTTTGGGAAAATCTGCGGTCGATTCCTGAATAAAAGCTTTATTTCACGCCTTGCCGACGCAGAGACGTTGGCCAACGAGCAAACCGTCTTTTGATCTCGGCTCACACTGTAGCGAATTACGGGCCCTGGGATCACGAACTGTGGTTATCTCCCCTTGAGGAAATGCAACCGTCAAAGGTCCTTCTTTTGACTTACCGCCCTTGATTCTACAAATATACGACCCGTTCTCTGATCTGTCACTATTTCAAATATTGCCCAATCGTTCGCGTGATAATTACAGTTAACGGCTCTGGACTAGCTAATAGGTTTGTTTGTAAACATTCCTAGTGCTTGTAAGACATAGAGAAACGAAAATAGGCGTGGCTAAATTATGAGTTAGACAGATATCGAAGTGTAGGGGTTCTGCGTTTAACCAAACGTGCATACTAATAAGAAAGCAAAAGTGGGAACCAGGTGGGAGCAAAAACGTGTGGATACATGTAATATATTTACATAACTCTGTCACAATACACAATTCCAATTATTATCCTGGTCTGGATCTTCTTCTTTGGTCCTTGGCCGTCGATGACACAGCAATCAGTGACCATCATACCTGGTGGCATGTTGGTCTTGTAGGGCAGCAACAAACTGTCTCCACTTTGCTCGGTCGGTAGCCATCCTTCGTGTGGGGCCCAGCTCTTATTCATGCTTTGCATCTTTGCCTCCACAATGATGGTGTCAGGGTATATTCTGAGGGTGTGGCCAACACAATTTCTGGTCTACACGCTATGACGGTGCGCATGTCTTCTTGTGACTCCGAGTTAGCAGTTCTTGGTTGCCTAGTATGGGTAGTTTTGCATATCTTCTGTATTTCGCTTGACAGGATAGTTTTAAAAATCTCCCTACGTTTTCTTGACTGGATAATTTTTCATATGCCCCTACGTTCGTTTGAGTTCATAGTTTTCCATATCTCCTTACGTTCGACTGACTGAATAGTTTTCCATATCTCCTTACGTTTGCTTTACTGAATAGTTTTCCATATCTTTTTTTTTTTTTTTGCTATCTTGAAATAAAACGCTTACCTACTAAGTTTATTCCAGACAAAGAACTACTGACGAATAGATCTATAGCCTGACTGTCTACACATCGCACAGTCTGCTAACTCTGACATATTTATTGTGCTGTTGTATTTCCCCAACGTGGAACCATTCCAAAAAATGTGGAGATGGAAGGACTAGAAGGTTAAAGAGTTCAGAGAAAAGAAAAGTGTCAACAACAAAATCTTCAAATACCATGCCTGGTAGCATAGGCAATCATGTCTCCTCTACAACGTCCTATCTCCTGTACTATTTATCAATTATGTTGTTCACTTCTTTCATTGCCATGATGTCAAACTATTCAGTATCGTTTCTCTTTGTCACCCTATATCTCTTTTTCTTTCAGTCTTTCGTGTTGTCATAATATTTCGGTTTTCTTCCTATTTGGTGGGGGAAAAAATATCGAGAGTTAACGTGTACACCTGACCATGTCGAATAGTGTGATTGTAAAGAAGTAAGTACCGAGCAGCGCTCAAGAGTTAACGTGTACACCTGAGTTGTTTTGACTAAAAACGAGATTTAGTATACTCCTATGTAGAAGAAGTACACTATTTGATAACATGGTCTGTCATCAAACTATCCGGTTACGAAGTAAGCACTTAGATGTCTTCATCCCCATCGACCTTTTGCAGCAGAAAAACGGAATATTAGGCAGTTGGCTCACCTGTTGGTTACTTCACTCACGGCAATTCTCCTGTATATATTTTTTTCTTCACAGTACTATAATATATGATTGCATTGTTTAGGTGTTGTAATTTTAATGTGTAAAATTTTTGTTAAGTCTTTATTGTATGGCCATGGATACATTGGTTAACTTGATTTATATTAATATTGCTTTACACACTAGATAGTATTCTGACATATCATTGTGCTACATCGCTTTTCATTTATTTGCTTCCATGTTGGAGCTATGGGTAGTTTGGCATAGTGTGTGAATGATCTGTGCATATGTACCTCCTTTCTTGGTGGAAAACCCTGTTTCCCACTTGAAGAGGGGGTTAATGTAAAGAAGTAATTAGCGGGCGTAAGTACTAAACAGCGCTTAAGAGTTAACGAGTACACCTGAGTTGTTTTGACTAAGAGCGAGATTCAGTAAACTCCGTGCGAGGAATGCGAGCGGTGAGAAGGAAGGAGAGTAGCGAGATTTTTGGTAAGATGGATTTTTGAACTTGTACGGGACAGAGTAGTGTGTTAGCTTGAACAGTGGTTTTGTAATTGAATTGTGCTTGATAGTTTGTGACAAGGAATTCCGGCCAGTTGTTATTGCGTGTGGTTGAAGTCATACACCATTGTTATAATTGCATTTGCATAGCTAGGATTTGTCCAAATTATACTGATTGAAATACAGATCAGTGTGGGACTGTACACAGGGTTTTGTTCATTGATTATTGTACATGTTATCTGTCGATGAGAAGTCACAAGCCTACTACACATCCCCTAAGCAGATGTTACTAGACTCGTAACAGTGATAAAAATAAGGCTGTGAATAGGCCTGGAAATGTCAATATATAAAACAAAGTGCTACAGAACTCACTATTGCAAGAGTACATTAATGCTTTGCTGTAGGCTTTCTTCAGGGGGACCAGGATCAATGGTGGTTGTTCCAGGCTCCCTAGCGAGCAAATAGGGTAATGACGACTAGCAATCTGAAGTTGTGGAGACACATGATCATCTACGCCAACTGGCATGACACATGAAGTTGTGGAGACACATGATCATCTACACCAACTGGCATGACACATGAAAAAAAGACAGTAAAAAAAAATAAAAAAGATAAAGAAAAAAAATCTCTCCGCTCCATTTACAACACATACAAAATATGGCAGATTATCAACAAGTATGCAGATCTTCATATTGTCTACTGCCACATACTGTAATTATGAAAAATCACATGTAGTGAATAATAGATAACCGTATCTGTGTATAAAACAGCGGTTATCTACTCTGTGTTATCTATCCAAATGGATGCACTCAAATCTCAGTATTTAGTGCTCCAGACATCATGCAATTGGAAATCTCGATAGGTTCAAATGATAGTGATAAGTGATATATGTATCGGTTGAACACTGAACTATACAGTGTTATAATTCTTGAAGTAACAGTAGTTCTCGTGTACCGACTAGATAAACAAATAAAGCGGGATACAGCCAAACTTCTGATCACAGCTGAAGGTATTTCCAGTTTTGGAGGTAATCGTTGAATAAAAGGTCCCGTTCTTACATCAAACTTTGGAGATTGCAAAGTACCTTTAAGTTAGCAAGCTCAGTTTTACATTTAATTTTTGTGACTACAAGAGACATGCGAGTTTTACACCTAACTTTAGTGACTAAAAGAAGCATTCGAGTTAGCAGGCTTAGTTTTACATCTAATTTTAGTGAATACACGAGACATTCGAGTTAGCAGGCTCAGTTTTACTTCTAACTTTAGTGACTACAAGAGAACTTCGAGTTAGCAGGCTCAGTTTAATATCTAAATTTAATGATTACAAGAGACATTCGAGTTAAGAAGGCTGTTTTACATCTAACCTTCATGATTATAAGAGACTTTTGAATAAGCAGGCCCAGTTTTACATCTAACTTTAGTGAATACAAGAGACATTCGAGTTAACGGGCTTAGTTTTAGATCTAAACTTAGTGATTACAAGAGACATTCGAGTTAGCGGGCTTAGTTTTAGATCTAAACTTAGTGATTACAAGAGACATTCGAGTTAGCGGGCTTAGATTTAGATCTGAACGTAGTGATTACAAGAAAGATTCAAGTTAGAAGGCTGTTTTACATCTAACTTTAGTGAATACAAGAGACATTCGAGTTAGTAGGTTCATTTCTTCATCTAACTTTAATGAATACTAGAGACATTTGAGTTAGCAGGCTCAGTTTTAGATCTAACTTTAGTGAATACAAGAGACTGTTGAATTAGCAGGTACTGTTCTTCATATAATATTTGATTACAAGAGATCATTTGAGTTACCAAGTTCAGTGTATTTAATTATCAGTAGCACTAAAATATGAAATATTTGATTATGGAAATTGGGCAAATAATAAACATGACTTATTTTGAAGTTTTAATATGTATTAATTAAAAGTGGCTTTTAAATGGTTCATTTCAATTCTATCTCTACAATTTGTAATGTAAAAATGTGATTTTTGAACTGTTTAAATAATGGAACTCTGCTTTCAACATTCTAGTAGGGAAAAGTTTAGTATCTATTATTTTTTTTTACATTTCTTCTGCTGAATAAAAGTGTGATCTTATGGCAGAGAATATGTTTTCTAATTATAATTGTTAGTTTGACTTCAACGTTTGACTTAAGTTCTCAAACCTAGGAAATATAAACAAGGTAAAGATAGACCTCAAGCACATACTGCCGTAGAGGAGTGAAGTAATAGAGACTTTGGTACAGCTTTAAGTGGGGTGACCAGTTCACTTCTTCGCTGTTTGCCTTCCCTAACCCAAGAGCTCAATCAGGTTTCCATTTACAGCTGGGTAGACTGCAGCATAGACGCTGGAATTGTGTTGGCCATTTCCTCAGAAGAGACCCAGACACCATCACCAGAACTGTCATGCTGTGGACTCCTAGGCAGCCGCCTAGGGCGCAGACCTCAGAGGGGCGCAGTACTGTGACGTACGTCTAGTTTCTCAAGTGAATTTTCCCTGATTTGATGGATGATAAAAGGCTATTGTAAGCTTTTCATAACATTAGAATCCCTGAACATCAGTATTGTTGTAACTTTTCATCAACGAAGAGTAGCGGCTATGATCAAAGCAGTCAAAGAAGATCCCCAGAACAGAGAAGCAGAAGTTTAGCATCTCCGTACGAACACTGAACCGTTCGCAAGACGGACACGAGCGGTCAGAAGAAAGCTTCTTGCAGACTTCGCACTTCTGTGGCCACCGGATACGATCTGAGGCGTTAGATTTTAATATGATTTTATTGTATTTCATGTTTTTTCTATTGCATCCAGAATGATCTTTTGAACCTCGCATCCCAGCAATTTAGCAGCAATGAAACATCATTTAAGCAGCCATTACGCAGCAATAATATATATCTAGAGTCTTGCCGACTCAGTTCGATTACTCCAGTGACTTATGAACATATTTGAAATTTAATATTTGTGGCGATCCTGTTGGGATTCAGCTATCTGAAGTATACAGAAACAAAGCAAACCCAAAGACTATTTTAAAATCCCAATTCATAAAGTCGTTTTTAATAGTTATCAAACTGGAAGAAGAACAGTCAACAGTAGCAATATTTTACTCACTGCTCTATTTGTGAAGAAGAACATAGATTTCCCTGACACTGTCTGTCAAGCATAATCATTGGATTTTACCACCCCTGAAGAACTTCCCTCAGTGTTTTGTAGTTTGTGACATTACTGCAAAAGAAAGTTATCTCCACCAGCTGTGCCAATCTTAGACACCACACCATTCCTCACACCTAGCCAAGTGCCTGTGCCATTCTTTAGGAACTTTATCTAATAAACAAACAGTACCGTTAAACTTCAACGTCCAGCGATTTCGGGACACTTTGTTAACTTCAACAACCCGCTAATCTGGGGCTGTACACGGAAGAAAATACTTTTACCTAAACCAAGGTTTAGTGCTGTTTTTTAATGTATTTCCTACGAAGTGCCAGAATTCACCATTTGGTAAGTCTGTATGTGTGTGCTGGCCAGCCGAGCGTGTTTTTTTTTATGAAAAAGGAGATTTAATCTTTTTACCCTTATAATTAGTTCAACCTAGTATTAAGGTGTACTGTATTAATTGTACGGGATTTCTCCTAGCGGGATTATTTAACTGTGAGCATTCCCCCCTCCCGGGAAAATTGGTTGATTAAAGGAAAACATTTGATGACCCCTAGTTTTTCCTTTACCCCCCTATTACTGTAACCCCCTTGACTCAGAGTAATAAATTTACCATTGGGTTAAATTGCCTATCTCTGATCATCACACCCCCCCCCCCCTTCTCGTCCTTGGGACCGGGTCTTTTCTGTTAGTAAATACAAGCGGGAAAAGGTGCATTGGATACTTCTCCTCAAACCCCCCCCCCCCCCCTGTCATTTTGTATTTTGTGACCCCTGATTTCTGACTGTAAAATTGATATTACTTGTGACTTGATTTTATGATAATAAAAGTATTAAAAACTTTATTAGCATTTGGTGTCGGCTGGCCCAAAACCCAAACATTTCCCATATTTTGTTATCGTAGTGTGTATTCATGTACGTTGTGCGTCAGAATCACCAAATCGGTGTGTGCGCATGAGCGACTGGAACTGACAAACAACTGTTTGTTCAGAAGAGTGGTAGGAATAGTTTTGAGAGACAAATATTGTCGTAATAAGAGACTGTCCTTACTCTTCCCCAGCCCTTGTGAATCTACTACCTCACTTTCCTAAATCCTTATTCTCACAGAGCCTTCACTATCATTCTACACTCTAAAAGGACCAATATCCATCAGAACTCTCTCAGACAAAAAATTACGACAAGTACTGACCATTGAGGGGCACAGTTTAATGCAGATTTGTTTTTTTGACCCATGTAAATAATGGAATTGACAATTTATAATTTTTATTTTAAGATAAATGCCACAGCAGAAAGGAAAGACAACTGATGATATTAACCAGCAGAAAACTGGTCAAGAAGAACAATATTGGCGACTAATCTTGTAACGCTTCATTGATTTGGTCAAAACATGGCATTCCGTGGTACAACTGACAAGTTTTGCCGTGCTAGCAATAGACATTTTTTTGAAGTTTGTAGAATATCTAGCCTTTTTTTATCTTAACATAAATGAACATTTTAGCGGAGTTTTGGATAATGTGTCTAATGTTTCTTTTGCTCTAAGGATCCTTCTGACACTTCCAGTGTCAATGGCAAGTAGTGAACGCAGTTTCTCAAAACTCAAACTTATATAAAAACTTACATACGTTCAAAAATGTTGCAAAAGAGACTAGTTGGCTTAGCAACTATATCAATTGAACATGCCCAAGCATCAACACTTGACTTGAAGGAATTGGCGATCAAATTTGAAAGATCAAGAAATAATTGTTCACTACATTGGAAAAAATATCAAAAATGAGCGCTTATACAGCTACTATCAGGTGCTATAAAGCAGAAGGTGCTATAAAGCAGAAAGTGCTATAAAGCACATACAAGCTCAGCCAAATATTACTAAGTTTCTGGACTGCACACCTATTGATCATACTGAACAAATGACAATGGCTGTGCGTTTTGTTGATGTAATAAAATCATCAGATAATGAGATGTCTGAGTCTAAAGTTATCATAAGAGAACAGTTCTTGTGATTTGTTCAACTAAGGGATACTAAAGGTGCCTTATGACAGAAACTCTTCTTGGACAGCTTGAGCTAATGGGATTACCAATTGAGAATTACGAAGTCAAGGTTATGATTATGAGAGTAATATGAAAGGCAAAGATAATGGCGTACAAAAGAGGGTCCTGGACATAAACGCACGTACCTTTTTGTGCCCTGCCATGCACACTCTTTAAACTTGGTAGTCAATGATGCCACTAAGTGTTGTCTGGAAGCAACTAGTTTCTTCAGTTTGATTCAAAAGATCTATGATTATTTCTCTGCATCGACTCAGCGCTGACAAATTCTAACTAGAGCCATGTATCAGACTTAGGCATACCTGTTAAGCCATTGAGTGAAACAAGATGGGAGAGTCGGATCGATGCTTTGAAACAACTGAGATATCTTGTTGGTAATATATATGATGCTTTAATAGAGATCTTTGATGACTCAAGCCTAAAAGGTTCATCTGGAAATACTTCCGGAATTGAGGCTAAGGCCTTGGCTGCTATAATTAGTAATTGTTACATGGTATACCATCCTTTTCGAAGTCAATCTTACAAGCAAGCTACTACAAAATAAGGAAGCTGATTTAAATTCAGCTACAAGCCAAGCTGCAAGTGACCAAGAATTACTATGTACTTAAGGCGTGTGTGATTATGGTTTTCAACAAGTTTTGATAGATGTTACTAAGATTGCAAAGGAGCTAGAGATATTACCAAACTTTGAGACAGAAAAAGTTAGATAAAGGAGAAAGAAACGGAAGTTTGAGCTTAAGGCCCAAGAAGAGGCACGACAAGATCCAAAACAGAAATGCAAAGTAGGTTTCTACTATGACGTCTTAGACATGGACGTAGAATCTGTCGAAAAGAAATTCCAACAGCTACAAAAATATAATTCCTTATCTGGCTTCCTGTATGATATATATATATATATATATATATATATATATATATATATATATATATATATATATATATATATTATATATATATATTTTATATATATATATATATATATATATATATATATATATATATATATATATATATATATATATATATATATTTTTTTTTTTTTCTCTAACCAGCGGCACTCGAGCTTTCCAGCTCTTTTGGCCCAATGACATGTCATTGCGAGGCTGGGGGGTCAGTGGACTTTCCTTCCAACCCGGTCAGGAGCTTCGCTCCTTCCCATCCACACGGGATTTATGTGCAGGAGCCATTCAGGTTATTCAGTCAAATTTCCGGTCGTAAACATTCCTTCAAACGCTGACGCCCGGGTTTGAACCATGAAAACCTGGTCGCCAGTACAACGCCGTAGCCTTTACAGCAGCGCGGCTCCCTCCTGTATGATATATACAGTATCAACAAAAAATCTGCCGAAGATGTACTTAAGGTCTGCAAGAATTTGGAAAAATCAATGAAGCACAATGGAAACAAAGATACTGATGGCGAAGATCTGTGCTGTGAACTTATAGCAATAGCTCAAAGACTTCCAAAGTCTATGCAGCCACAAGGAGTACTTCTCTTCATACTACAACAAAAACTCCTGGATAATGTGCCTATTGTTTCCGTTGCTCTAAGGATCCTTCTCACACTTCCAGTATCAGTGGCAAGTGGTGAGCGCAGTTTCTCAAAGCTTAAACTTATAAAAACTTACATACACTCAACAGTATTGCGAAAGAGACTAGTTGGCTTAGCAACTATATCAATTGAACATGCCCGAGCATCAGCACTTGATCTGAAGGAATTGGTTACAAAATTTGCAAAGGGAAAGGCACGCAAAGTGAGATTTTGATGTACCTGAAATTGAAACTTTTAAGAGACAAAAATGTTAACATCACAATTCACAAGATTATTCAAGAAGATTTGTGCGCTAAAATATTTTCTTTCGTATTTGAGAAAAATAATCAAAGATTGTTGTTTTACTTATTCTTGAAATTTAAAATAAATTTGGCAGTTTCATGTTTTGTGCTTTTCATTTTTCTACAAGACATCTGTTTTAATTGAAGTTTGCAACATTTT